>CM031959.1:6422405-6917405 GCA_018749465.1 Paracanthobrama guichenoti
ATTCTGTGCTCATTTGATCTAATATTTGATGTTTTTAAAAAATGTTGAAGATTTAAGTAGCTGTAATAAGAATCGCCAAAAGATTGAATATATTTTAAACAAAGGTCTTGTTAATGTTTGTCAGTTTTGTTCAAGGTAATTAAAGCAACAGTTTTTCAATAACTGAAGAATATGTAAAAGTATGGTATTTGGGGTAAAAGGCCCCCTGCTGTTGGTGCAAAAGGCACCATATTTGGCCATGATCATAAACAGCGGCTGACTTTAATTTTATCATTTGTTGGACATGATTAGATTCAGATTGTAAGTATCGATATTAAGTTGGGTGTCCACTCTTATCTCTAGATAATCGCTATATTTATAACTGAAACCATCAGATTTAAAAATGTGATATAATCATATCATATAATAAAATATCATTTATTGTCACAACTGTAAATCTATATTCAATTATTATGGATCTCCTTTCAATGCTTTCAGAATCTTTTACTTTTTAAATGATTTTGTTTCTATTTTTTCAGATATATTTCTATATTAACATTTTAATGACAGCATATTTATTTGATCAAAAATGAATTATTTTATTCATTAAAAAGAATATTCATTATTCATTACTCTTTAAACAGAAAATAGCACCAAACTTATAAAGTGATTGTTTTGAACAAGTATTAATTTAGACATTATTAAAAACATTATTTTAGCTGAGGTATTTATATTAATGCTTGTGTGCCTTTTGTCCCATGCTGGTGAGTCTTTTCCTCATGTGTGGCCCCCGACACCCCATACATTTTTAAGATTTTTAAATAAAAGAAACCACTTTTATGATTAATATTCACACAAAATCAGTTGCTCCATAAATGCTAAATACAAACATATATATTTTTCTCTGTATATCATACATTATAGGAGTAGTGAAAAGCACATTTTTCTTAAGGTGTGCCTTTAGCCCCGTTTGTACCTATGCTTTTTCTCTCCGTTAACTGTCTCAACTCTCATATGCTGCACTCACAGACCACCCGCCGCTTGCTCACTGACCTCTGGCGCATATTTTACACAAATCCGGCAAGCACTATCTGTGCTTGGCACTTCTAATCTGATTTCTCCGATAGTCCGGTGCACCAGTTCACATGGAAACAAATTTGTGTTTACAAGACTGTTACAAACAAGCTCTTATGAGGAAGAACTAATTATTAGATGTGGCAAATTGGCCAGATCTGGTATCAAATCTTTGAAAGATATTAAGAGCTTTTGCAACCCGATATCATGGGAATCTGATCTTTCGTATGAAACTGTACACTGTGAATCATAGGAAAACTGTGAATCAGTATAAGCAGATCGGTATGTAGAAATGTGCAAATGAGATGCCATGAGATTAGTGTTGGTGTTTTGATTTGAAGCAACTAGCAAATAAAGTAGATATCCATGAGCATAACTGGAAACCTATTACTTTGAACAGAATACATTTTTTCTCATTTCCATGTCCCCACGTCACATCTGTCTCATCATTAGTCTTTTTTCTTTTCCAACTGGTCAGAAATTCAAAATCAAGTTAGACTGCATTAGCAACCCTGCAGCATTAGGGGCTGGGTGACATTTTCATGTAAATGTGAATTTTTCTTTTTTCTTTGTGATGCCTCCAGACATTAAAGTTGGTATGAAAGTTGGACTGAAATGAAAATCCACCCTATTGATCTATTGTTATTGAACTATTCATCCACGGTATGTCTTTTATTAAATTAATTAATTTTTTTATCAAAATGTCATAATTTTGATAATGTCTTTAATGTCATAATGTCTTCCAGTGAAACGTATGTTAGACTTATCCAGTTATTTTAGTCCATAAATCCACCCCTTTCTTACAACTGACCCCAAGCTCACATTTAGATCTGCATTTATCAACAGCCAATGGATAGAACAAAGTCTTTTTTCCCCTTGGTAATCAGTTTCACTCAGATGTATGTCACAATACTGAAGAATCTGTTTCAGTTTCATTAAATTTAGGATTTTTAGAATTACCATTTGAAGTCTATTTAGAAGCTGAAGTTGTATTGCAATGAATAGCAGTTTATAAATTGACTTTGAGTCTATTTTTTTGTTAATATATGTTAGCTTTGTTTGTTTTATTTCCATTTAAGTGAACATTCAAGATTCAAGATTCAAGAGTTTTATTTGTCACATACAGTTATATACAGAATATACAACTTTGCAGTGAAATGTAAACAGGTCCGCTCCATGGACAGTGCAAATTCACAGTTAAAAACACAAGGAAGAAATTATAATAGAAATAGGATATAAAAAAGTACTATCTATATATATATATATATGTCTATATCTGTAGAATTATAAATAGTAAGTCAAGAGAAAAAAAAAGGTAAATAAAATAAGGATAAAGTGGAATAAAATAATTGAAGTAGACTTTGCAGTGAGTAAACTGTAGACTTATAAATATGTGGTTAACAAATGTATAAGAGTATAATGTGCAAACAGGTTTATAACAGGTTGTTACACAGCAACAACGAGAACAAAAGTGCAGTGCAAATGTCAGTGTATCGATGTTTATCCTGACGTGAAGTCACGATGTGGATGTTAAGTTCAGAGTCTGATGGCCTGGGGGAAGAAGCTCCTCCTGAGTCTCTCAGTTTTGGCCATCAGGCTTCGGAAGCGCTACCAGATGGCAGCAGCGTGAAATGAGGGTTTGCAGGGTGATTAGAGTCCTTGATGATCTTGGTAGCTCTACCTTTGCAGCGTTTATGTAGACGTCCTGCAGAGACGGGAGAGCTGACCCTGAGATACGCCGATAAGCGCACTACACTTTGCAGGGCTTTGGCGGTCATGACTGGTGCTGTTCCCATACCACGCTGTGATGCACTGAGTTAAAACACTTCTATCGCCCCTAAATAGAAAGTTTTCAGGATAGCTGGTGAAACCCTGAATTTCCTCAGCTGGCGCAGGTGGTACAGTCTTTGCCTGGCTTTTTCACCTGTGTCTGAATGTGAGCAGTCCAGGTCAGGTCCTCGGAGATGTTTACACCCAGGTACTTGAAGCTGCTCACTCTCTCTACTGGTGACCCGCTGATCATGAGGGGGAGATGTCCGCTGGCTGTCCCTTCCTGAAGTCCACAATCATTTCTTTGGTCTTGCCAACATTCAGAGAGAGACAGTTGTCCTGGCACCATGATGTTAGATGCTCCACCTCGCCCAAGTATGCCGCCTCATTGTTGTTGGAAATGAGGCCCAGGACAACAGTATCATCAGCAAATTTGATGATAGAGGTGGAGCTGTGTGTGGACAAACAGTCATGCGTGTAGAGAGAGTAGAGCAGGGGCTCAGGACACAGCCCTGTGGAGCTCCCACACTCAGGGTGATGGAGGTGGAGGTGGACTGGCCTATTCTCACCACCTGAGGCCTGCCAGTGAGGAAGTCCTCAATCCAGTGGCAGAGAGAAGGATTCAGGCTCGAGATCCAGGAGTTTGAGGTTAGCTTGGTGGGAACTATGGTGTTAAAGGCTGAGCTATAGTCAATAAATAGCAGTCTTCATGTAGTTCCCACTTTTGCTGTCGATGTGAGTGAGGGGGTGGAGGACATGAGAGATGGCATCTTCAGTCGATCTATTGGGACGATAGGCAAACTGAAGAGGGTCCAAAGTGTCAGGAATGAAGGCGCAAATGGTGTTTTTAATGAGTCTCTCAAAGACCTTCATGACTATAGACGTGAGAGCCACTGGACGATAGTCATTTAGGCAAGAGGGTTTACTGTTCTTAGGGACAGGGATGATGGTGATTTTTTGAAGGAGGTGGGGACCACAGATGTAGCGAGGACTCATTAAAGATAGATGTAAACAACCCGGTGAGCTGATCAGCACAGGACCGCAGAACACGACCTGAAATACCATCTGGCCCGGCAGCTTTCCTAACGCTCCACACGCTTTGAGTGCTCTCCGAACTTCATCCTCTGAGACAGAGATCACGTGGTTGTTGCTGCTCTGAGTAATTTCCTCTAACGCGCCACTTGGCGGAGTCGCGCTGCCGCGGTTACAGTCAAAGCGAGCATAGAAAGAGTTTAACTCATTCACGAGCAACGGATCAACGCTTGCCTCTGCAGAGGATTTAGATCCAAACGAGCAGATGGACCTCAGACCTTGCCACATGCGCCGCGAGTCGTTGAGTTGGAAATGAGACTCCACTCGGTCTTTATAACGGAGTTTTGCGGCTTTAACTGCTCGCCTGAGAGCATAGCAGGACGACCTGTATTCAGTCATATTCCCTGAATGGAGACCGGCGTTGTAAGCAGCAGTGCGTATGCTCACTGCCCATGGCTGATTGAATTGTCCACCCACGGTTTCTGATTTGAGAAGGACGTTATTGTTATTGTTTGCGTGGCTTGCTCTGTAAGTGTGTTGATGAAGCAAAGCGCCACGCCTGTGAACTCGTTTTACGCCCGGCTGAACTCGCCCGAACATGTCCCAGTCTACATCCTCCAGAGCTGCCTGAAGCGCGGTCTCTGAGTGGGGTGACCAACGCTAACTTCCCGCCTCACCGGGGTTCCTGGAGGAGCTTTTGTTTGTATTCGGAGTGAGGAAAATGGCGGCATGATCCGATTTGCCAAACGCTGAAGTGACCGCGCTTTATAGGCGCTTCTAAACGGAGAGTAGCAGTGATCCAGTGTGTTTGCTCCTCGTGTGGGGCAGGGAGACGTGCTGATGAAAGTTTGGCAGGACTTTCTTTAGGTTTGCTTTGTTAAAATCGCCCACGACAATGAATGGCGCGCGGGATGTTGGTTTATGACGCCGCTGGCAACATCATGAAGGCCAGATAAAGCCAGCGCTGTGTCTGCCTGCGGCGGGATGTAAACGGCGGTCGCGACAACCGCAGAAAACTCCCTCGGCAGATAGAATGGGCGCAAATGATTGTTAAATGTTCCAGATGAGGTGAGCAGGACCGCGAGAGAATGGTGATGTTCCTGGGATCGCACCATTTCTTGTTGATCATGAAACACACTCCACCACCTTTTTGGATTTACCGCCTCGCTTGTTCTGTCCATCCGAAAAACAGAGAAGTTCTCCCGACGGCGTCACAGCTGTGTCCGGGACCGCGGGCGTGAGCCATGTTTCGGACAAACAATAGATATTACAGTCTCTCATGTCCCGTTGAAAACTTATCCTGGCTCTAAGATCGCCCATCTTATTATCCAAGGATTGAACATTTGCTAGAAGAATGCTCGGGAGAGGAGGTCTGAATGCCCTTTTCCTCAGTCTGTTGCGGATCCCAGCGCGTTTCCCCACGGTGTTTCTTTGTTCTACGCCGCTGGCTCTGTCCATTGTTCAACTCGGCGTTCGAAGGATCTCAGATGGCCACAGAGGATCGCCGTAAGTGTCCTGAAACAGTCCAGTGTAGAGGTAACCAATGTCCAAAAGAGTTTTGCTGTCATAGTAGATCAATGCAGATGATAAGTTTGTAAAACTGAGAGTAAAAGAAAGTAAAATAGTAAATAAAAGCACATAAGCCTATCAATGGCCTCTGGTCCACAACAATACATTTTGCAACAGTGTTTGTCAATAAGGGCAATAAAGGCAGCTTTTACTATTGAGATTTGAAACAATTCCATAATTTTTATGTACCTCTATGGATGTTTTTTCCCCTGCAGTGATTAGCTGTCTACATGCTATTGCTAGCACTAATGACATTTTATCTCATCAGCCTCTTGACTAAATACACAATGACTCAGCACCACCTTTTCCTTTCTCATAAAATATTTCTCTCATACAATTCTCCATTTCATAGCTGAAGACAGGCTAAGTCAGGACCTGATACTCCTAAAATGACACTATCTGTCCATGCTGGGAATTGAGGCATGGCTTTGGTGAGGGCAGGAAGCTCTGTCAGATGCAGAGAGATGCACCAAAAGAGTGAATATGAAATATTCATTATTCTAAACCTGTGTCAAATCTGGTCTACTCTTCCATGCTCTTCAACAAAACGAGTTTCACAGTGAGTATTAAAAAACTGCTCCATCTTCTCACCCTCTTTAATATTTAACATAAACTGGCCAGCTATAGTTATTTTCAGGAGGGTTGTGGTTAGTCTGGCGGGGAGAATAATTTTCAAACAGAACAAACAGATTTTCAAAGTTATAGACAGTTAAAAAAATTTGTTCCTCATATATTTCTATATACAGTAGAATATATATTCTATATAGCTGATTCTATAAGACAGCAAGCCTTAATCATCCTTTTTTTTGTTGCAGTTTTTCATCTTTTAAAATGTATGTTCTCTTTCCGTCCCTTTGCTCTCTCTGTCTCTCTCTTTCTCTCTCTCTCTCTGGTCTTCATTAATGATGTTTTGTCTGGCTTCTCTCTGAAGGGTCCTCATTGGTGCTGTGACTCGTTTCTTGTGCTGACCCCTCTTCTCTTGGTCGTTGCGGTTGGGAAGCAGTTGACCATCTAGATGTCCCTGTTTTCCAGAGAAACAAGTTTTCTCACATTTTTATGTTTGTGCCATAATAATAATCTATGAGAATACATAACAAATTTCATATTTCATGTATGTTTTGTTAACTAATGTTCAGCTATTGTTTTTAATAATCAACTTTTTTGGATCATCAGTCACAAACCTGGAGAATACCTTTCATTTCACCAAAATGATGGCTCACTTAAAACCCGTCACAGATCACGTTTTCAAGTCATTTCAAGTTTGAATGTGATGTGGCAAGACAGTGATATCAAGAGGGTGATTTTTTTACTTTTAATTAGTCTTCCCATCAACACCATTATTTGTTCATTCAAAGCGATTTGCAAATGCGGACCTCACGCAGAAACAAGAGGTGGGATTTTTCGTATGAATAGCGCAATAGCCAATCATAATGCGATGGAGGCATAGCCTGCCCTCATGTGACTTTCCCCTATTCATTCTCAATTACCCCTCACAAACACTTTAGGTGGTCTGTTAAAATCAGCATGAAATGGAAGTTGAGTGAAATGGTTTTTCAAAAACAAACAAAAAACCAATAGGAGGGATTTGATTTTGTCCATCAAGAACTGATTGAATTGGATCAATGTGATTAGCTATTGCTGCGATCTCATGTGAGTGTGATCTCGCTAGTAAACACGTCAGAAGAAGAGAAGAGATGTCCTTCCAAGAGGCAGGGGAAGTTATTTTGAATTTAAAAAAAGAATGTGCTTGGATTAATTACGAATAATAAACACTGCAGTGTTTGATAAAAAAAAAAAGAATGGTCAATTTGGATGTTATGGTGATTTTGAAAACCCATTTGGCTCAGGGGAGGCAAGAGAGAAGCTGCTTCCTGCTATAACTTTAACTGTTGATGCCGCTGTTGGACAGTCTAACTTAAGAAAAATTAGTGATTTATATTCTTATAATGGCATGGCATATTTTTGTTGTTTTATTCTTGTACTTTGTATTTTCTCATCCAGTTTTTCTAGGAGGCACTGCCTCTCTTGCCTTGAAATACTTATAATATAATATATTGGTGCTGGGAAAAAAAATATTGTGATTAATTGCATCCAAAATAAACGTTTGCGTTTACATATGTGTGTGTGCAATCGATTCCAAAAAGTTGGGACACTGTACAAATTGTGAATAAAACAGAATGCAATCATGTGGAAGTTTCAGATTTCATTACAACATAATGACATATCAAATGTTTAAACTGAAAATGTATCATTTTAAGTAGGTCTGAACGACACTGTGCACTTGCGATAATATCGCGATATGATAACATGATTTTGTAACCGCAAAGGCTGCGATTACAGTCTGCAGAAGAAACATCAACTTGGCACGTTATGCCTACAGGAAAGAACAGTTTGTGTTTAATCGATCTAATATTGTGTTGGTCATACTAAACAATAGGGGTGGGAGAAAAGATTCTCTCTTCAATGATTCTGGATCGATTCTGAGCTTAGATTTTAACTGCAGGCGCGTGTGTTTTAGAAACAATCGTATTCTGCTTGCTTCCATTCTCTCTCTCTCTCTCTCTCTCTCTCTCTCTCTCTCTCTCTCTCTCTCTCTCTCTCTCTCTCTCTCTATCACACACACACACACACACACTCACACGAACCATAAAATAACTTTCACGGGCTTCACTGCACAGGATATGCGCTGTGAGAAACTTTGCTTGATGTTGCACTTACAGTGTGTTCTCGCCCGCCGGTATTTTCCTTACAAATGCTCTATGAAGTCTTCATTTATGTCGTTTGGAATGCAGTGGGCTTCTATATTAAAAATAGGAAACTTCTCACGACACGAAGGCTTTCAGTTTCAAATGATCGCTTTATGAAGAGAGCTCGCGCATGCGCTGTATAAAATTAACGTGAACACAGTCAGTAATGTCTTAGGATTAAACAGACAGGACAAACCACATCTTATATTTCAAAAGAGATCTGTGCATGAGTGTGAATGCAGACCTCCCGCTGTCTATCTCCCGCACTCTTTGTTCATTGCTTGTAATGTTTTTTGTTCCTCTTTATTATTTACTAGCTTTTATGTTTTGAAGCTATGTATATTAGTTTATATATTTAAAATTCTTAACATGCAATTGTTTTAATTAAATTTGTGTAATTATTTTAAAAAGTACTTATAACTAAACATTTTTAAGTTTTATTAATAAGAATAATTAATAATAAAAGAAGTTCAAGAACTGGTTTGGAATGATTTATTGCTCATCTTTGTTGAATAATACAGAAGATAAACCGCTTAAAAAATAATCGCATACTAAATCGCAATTGCAATATTGGTATATGAAAATCGCAGAATTAGATTATTTTCCAAAATCGTTGAGCCATAATTTTAAGGGAAAAATAAGTTGATTTTAAATTTCATGGCATCAACACATCTCAAAAATGTTGGAACAAGGCCATGTTTCCACTGTGTGGCATCCCCTCTTCTTTTTATAACAGTCTGCAGGCGTCTGGGGACTGAGGAGACAAGTTGCTCAAGTTTAGGAATAGGAATGTTGTCCCATTCTTGTCTAATACAGGCTTCTAGTGCCTTAACTGTCTTAGGTCTTCTTTGTCGCATCTTCCTCTTTATGATCGCCAAATGTTTTCTATGGGTGAAAGATCTGGACTGCAGGCTGGCCATTTCAGTACTCGGATCCTTCTTCTACGCAGCCATGATGTTGTAATTGATGCAGTATGTGGTCTGGCATTGTCATGTTGGAAAATGCAAGGTCTTTCCTGAAAGAGACGACGTCTGGATGGGAGCATATGTTGTTCTAGAACTTGGATATACCTTTCAGCATTGATGGTGCCTTTCCAGATGTGTAAGCTGCCCATGCCACACGCACTCATGCAACCATCAGAGATGCAGGCTTCTGAACTGAGCGCTGAGAACAACTTGGGTTGTCCTTGTCCTCTTTAGTCCGGATGACATGGCGTCCCAGTTTACCAAAAAGAACTTCAAATTTTGATTCATCTGACCACAGAACAGTTTTCCACTTTGCCACAGTCCATTTTAAATGAGCCTTGGCCCAGAGAAAACGCCTGCGCTTCGGATCATGTTTAGATATGGCTTCTTTTTGACCTATAGAGTTTTAGCCGGCAACGGCGAATGGTACGTGGATTGTGTTCACCGACAATGTTTTCTGGAAGTATTCCCGAGCCCATGTTGTGATTTCCATAACAGTAGCATTACTGTATGTGATGCAGTGCCGTCTAAGGGCCCGAAGATCACGGGCATCCAGTATGGTTTTCGGCCTTAACCCTTACGCACAGAGATTGTTCCAGATTCTCTGAATCTTTGGATGATATTATGCACTGTAGATGATGATAACTTCAAACTCTTTGCAATTTTTCTCTGAGAAACTCCTTTCTGATATTGCTCCACTATTTTTGGCGCAGCATTGGGGGAATTGGTGATCCTCTGCCCATCTTGACTTCTGAGAGACACTGCCACTCTGAGAGGCTCTTTTATACCCAATCATGTTGCCAATTGACCTAATAAGTTGCAAATTGGTCCTCCAGCTGTTCCTTATATGTACATTTAACTTTCCCAGCCTCTTATTGCTACCTGTCCCAACTTTTTGGAATGTGTAGCTCTCATGAAATCCAAAAATGAGCTAATATTTGGCATGACATTTCAAAATGTCTCACTTTCAACATTTGATATGTTATCTATATTCTATTGTGAATAAAATATAAGTGTATGAGATTTGTAAATTATTGCATTCCTTTTTATTCACAATTTGTAGTGTCATCATTGTACAGTGTTTATTCACAATTTGTACAGTGTGTATGTGTGTGTGTGTGTGTATGTGTGTGTGTATATATATATGTATATGTGTATATATATATATATATATAATGTATATGTATGTGTAAGAGAGAGAGAGAGAGACCCTTTTAACAAACCAAAAGTTCTCTTAATCTTGAACATTCAACAACGAGATGATTTACTGTCCCCACGAAAACTACAATCTAGACTATGCAAAGGATTCAAGATGTGCTTTGTATATGTTTGTAGCTATTGCTCAATGTATAATCTGCCACTGAAAATCACCTAATCTTTTTTTCAATAGGCTTCTTGTACAGGGACCTTTCTACCTTTCTGGGAAGATACTTGCTCAGCTACACCAATCCATTTTATCAACACCCTACCAACCACCTGAGTACCCTAGCAACCACATAGCAACACCCTAGCAACCACCACAAGTACCTTAGCACGATGCTTCATAGTAAGATGCTTCCTAGTAATCACATAGCAACACCTTAGCAACCACCATAGCAACCACCTGAGTACTCTAGCAGCCACCCTAAGTACCTTAGCAACCGTATCGCGACCCCCCAGAATACTATGGCAATCACATAGCAACACTATCATCTATCTAACTAAGGCAACGTCTCCCAGACACCCACCTGCAAAAAGTCTCTGGGGTGGATCCAGCCTGATCCCAGGGGGGGAAGAACACCGCCAGAGACGACAGAGCGAGCTCTGTCAAGGGAAAGACACGGGGCTAGCCGAGTAGGGTAGCTGGTACTGTGGAGAATACACATATGGGGTTGCCGTTAGGGAACCGCTACATATGGAACCCACCCTACACACACGTTCCACAAGCATCACGGGTGCAGGCCTGGCGCCAGGCGGCCACAACGTCTGACACCGAAGGGGGTGACGGAGGAGCTCGACAGGGTTCACCATTTTCTGGGGAACATGACTGGAGATAAATAACGACGCATCCGGCCCAGGGGCGGGAATGGCGTCATAAGCCGACACTAGAACGGGCACTTCGCGCTACTGGCCACTGGGGCGAGTACACGGAAGATACCGGCTACACGGAGGCTATAGAATCTAGCGAACGTGTTAGGTGTCACCCAGCCCGCAGCCCTACATATATCTGTTAGCGAGGCGCCCTGAGCCAGCGCCCAGGAGGAGGCTACACTCCTAGTTGAGTGCGCTCACAACCCGAACGGGCAGGGCACGTCTTGGGACTGGTACGCCAAGGCAATAGCATCCACTATCCAGTGGGCTAACCTTTGCTTGGAGACAGCCTTTCCCTTCTGCTGGCCTCCGTAACAAATGAAGAGCTGTTCTGAGGTCCTAAGGCTTCGAGTTCGGTCCACGTAGGTGCGGAGAGCGCGGACGGGACAGAGCAAAGCCAGGGCTGGGTCTGCCTCCTCCGAAGGCAGCGCTTGCAGGTTCACCACCTGGTCCCGAAAAGGAGTGGTAGGAACCTTGGGCACGTATCCGGGCCGGGGTCTCAGGACAACGTGAGAGTTACCTGGCCCGAATTCCGGAGCATGCAACGGGAGCGTAGACCACCCTGATGGTTGATGTACGCAACGGCCGCTGTGCTGTCCGTGTGGACCAGTACGTGCTTGCCCTGTAGCGGCTTTTTTAGACGGCCCAGAGCAAGACGTACTGCCAGTAGCTCTAGGCAATTGATATGCCAATGCAGTTGGGGCCCCGTCCACAGACCCGAAACTGCATGCCCGTTGTACGTGGCCCCCCAGCCGGTGGATGAGGCATCCATGAAGACCACAGCATGCCTGGACACCTGTTCTAGGGGCACTCCCGCCCGTAGAAATGAAGGGTCCGCCCACGGGCTGAAGGTTTGGCGGCAGTAAGGAGTAACTGAGACCCGGTACTTGCCGCTCTGCCACGCCCATCTCGGGACTCGCCGTGAAGCCAGTGCTGAAGCGGTCTCATATGTAGCAATCCGAGCGGCGTTACCGCGGCTGCAGATGCCATATGCCCCAGGAGCCTCTGAAAGAACTTCAGTGGGACCGCTGTCCTGCCTTTGAATGTATTCAAGCAGTTTTTCTTCACTTTCGTGAAGACACGGGGCGACAGGGACAGCCCGAAGGGCAGGACTTTGTACTGATATGCTCTCTCCTCGAACGCAAAGCGTAGGAACGGTCTGTGTCTCAGGAGAATGGAGACATGAAAGTACGCGTCCTTCAGGTCGATCGCTGCGAACCAATCTTGGGGACGGATGCATTCGAAAGTGCGTTTCTGCGTCAACATTCTGAACGGGAGCTTGTGCAGGGCCCGATTCAGGACACGCAGGTCCAAGATTGGTCTCAACCCACCCCCTTTCTTGGGTACAATGAAGTAAGGGCTGTAGAACCCTGACTTCATATTGGCTGGAGGAACCGGCTCGATCACGCCCTTCGCCAGTAGGGCTTCGATCTCTAACCGCAAGACATGGGCATTGCAGCTCCGCACAGAGGTGAAGAGGATGCCCTTGAACTTGGGAGGCCAGCGAGCGAATTGAATCATGTAGTCGAGTCTGATGGTACGGATGAGCCAGCGAGACGGCCTGGGGAGCTCTAGCCAGGCTCCCAGGAACCGGACAAGCGGGACCATCGGCACCACAGACGTACACGGGGTGGGGCAGCGAGGTGGGAGACTCAGACCCGACTCGGGAGGCCCGGAGGCGGCCCGGAGTGTTGTCTGAGCCTCCCCGGGTGGGACAGAGAGTGGGTGAGAAGGCTTGGTTGCGTCCTCGGTGCCCAATCTGCTGCCCCCTGCCTGGGGAAGGCAGGAGGGAGGAATACTCGAGTTCGACCCGGGAGGCCCGGAGGCGGCCTGGAAAATCGACTGAGTATTCCTGGGTTGGACAGGGTGTGGGTGAGAAGGCCTGGAGGCGTCCTCGGTGCTCACGCTGCTGCCCACTGGCGAAAGGAAGGGAGGCGAGGAGTGGCAAGGCCCGGGGGTGTCGCACACTGCCCGCCTGAGCCTCCTGGAGCCCAGGGAGGGAGGAAACTGCTCTCTTAATGAGTATGTGGGTACCGCTAGTCTCCGGAGAGCCAGCAGCAGGTGTGTTGTGTGTGTGTGTGTGTGTAGACCCCCCGGTCCTCCTCCCGGGGGGGTGGGGAGAGGTGCGGACACCACCTCCCGTCGAGCAGTCCCTCTCGTCCCTGGGCTGCCCGCCTCAGGGCCGCTTGCCCCCACGCTTGCCGGCAGGCTTAGCGGAGCCCTGAGCGGGTTGGGCGCCCCTTTCGTCCGGCGCCCTGCTGCCCGGTGGAGGCTGCTGCTTGGGCTTAGCAGGGCGGAGGCGGATGCAGGGGACGCCCGGCGGCGAGCAGGCGGAGGCGCTGCGGCCGATGACTGGGTGGAGGCAGCAGCAGGTCGTCGGGGCAGGATATTTTTAATCGCCTCCGTCTGCTTCTGGGCCATCGAGAACTGCTGGGCGAAGTTCTCGATGCCGTCGCCGAAGAGGCCGGCCTGGCAGACAGGGGCGTTGAGGAACCGCACCTTGTCAGTATCACGCATGTCTGCCAGGTTCAGCCACAGGTGGCGTTCCTGGACCACTAAGGTGGACATCGCCCGACCCAGGGAGCGCGCAGTGACTTTCGTCGCCCTGAGGGCGAGGTCCGTCACCGTGCGTAGTTCCTGCATAACGCCTGGGTCAGAACTACCCTCGTGCAGTTCCTTGAGCGCTTTGGCTTGGTAACCCTGCAGGAGCGCCATGGCATGCAAAGCCAACGCGGCCTCTCCGCAGGCTGTGTAAGCCTTGCCCGTCAGCACGGACGAGAACTTACACGCCCGGGAGGGGAGACGTGGGTTACCACGCCAGTCGGTGACGGTCTTAGGACACAGCTGCATCGCAACTGACCGTTCGACTGGGGGGATCCCCACATAGCCCTTAGCCGCGCCACCATCGAGGGTAGTGAGGACGGAGGAACCAGTCAATCGATGTCTGGCGCTGAAGGGCGCCAGCCACGACCTCGTGAGTTCCTGATGCACCTCCGGGAAGAATGGTACCGGGCGGGCGCTGAGAATCAGCACGGGCCGCTCCGAAACCAATCATCCAGCCGCGAGGGCTCGGGACACGGTGGAGGGTTCCACTCGAGCCCGACCTTGCGGGCGCCCAGGAAAGCATAGCTGTGAGCTCTGGATCAGGCGGGCAACGCTACCACACCCGAAGGGTCAACGGCCGCAGTCTTCATCTCCAGAGTCCATTAGCTCGCCCCCCGATGCAGCAATCGACATCATGTCCTCAGCCGAGCTCCAAAGGTAACGGCTGGTCCCCATGGAGGGACCAGGACGCTCCTTTGGAAGCTCCACCGCGCAGCGGAGGCCAAAGGCATCAGCCAGTAGCAGCCCTCTGCTTTGCAGCGGGAGGACCACTAGATCGGGGATGCGCAATGGGACTCCACCCCCTTTGAGGTAATCGAGCCCAGACCGTAGGACTGCGATGGTCATGTTCCCGCAGTGGGAACATGAGTCATTCAAAAGCTGCCTCAGCGTGCTGAACGCCCAAACACGTGAGGCAACGATCGTGACCGTCAACTGGGGACAGGAAGCGATGCATCCAGAAACACACGGTTTGAATGACATCTTGGAGATGCAGGGTCAAACCGTGTTTTGCTCTTTTAGAAAGGAAAGAATGCTCTAATAGTGCTGAAGCACACAGGGGAGATGGCCGTGGCTCACAGCAGTTCAATGGTGCAAGCCTGCTGTGAGCACTCAGAGGACGCCCAGGCAGGCTGAGAACAGCTGATCCCTCGAGAAGCGACCACCTGCTGAATCGCGCCGTCACACCCGCACCCGGAAGTCGAGCAATCCTTTCCGACTCGTCCGTATAACACTCTTCGCAGGAAACCCAGCGTTAAACCAACAACAGGATTCGGCTCCGAAGTAGAAAGCGAGGATGCGGTATTCCACTTCAGATTTATACCGCATAGCGGGCGGAGCGTGGACCGCATGCCAATCGATATTGGCTCGTTTAGAAACACTCGAAGCAGATTGGTCTCTGAAAGCAGATCCCAATTCGTCGGTCAGTTCCGACGTACGTCAAACGTGACCGACTGAAAGGGAACTACAGTACTGTGAAAAGTTTAGGCACTTGTCAGAATGCTTTAAAGTGAGAATGCTGTCAAAAATAATAACAGAAATAGCTTTTATTTATGAATTAACTTCTATGAACTAAATCAAATCGATATTTGGGGTGACCACCCTTTGCGTTTAAAATGGCTTTTGTCACCTGCATCTATTCCTACACCTGTTCATGTAGTTTTACAGGACGGTTTCCTCAAGTGTCTGGGAGAAGTTGCCACAGTTCTTCTGGATTTAGTCCATCTCAGTTTTTTGTTTCTTCATGTAATCACAGACAGACTCAATGAAGATGAGATCAGATCTCCATGTGGAGCATAGAGACTATTGTCAGACTCTTTATGCATACAAAAAATGGCAATTAATATATAAATGTAAACTGATAGTTCCTACTGACACACTACAGCAAAATATATAAATAACTGGCTTAAACCCACTTTTTGTGTGTAAAAATACTAGTGAGCTTAAGACTTTTGCACAGTACTGTAGGAACATTACATTAGCGATAATTCCAGGAACGAATTGTATTATTTTGCAGTAACCTCTTTGAACAGCCTTTTCAGAACAGTAAGTGTGCATTGATAAATAAATATGATTCAGAGTTGTATTCTACCATAGTTTGTCACAGTACAACATTCAGAATTTTTATCATTTATAGATGCTGATATATTGACAGGTGAACTGAAATGATCCATGGTTTTCATTGCAGAAATCTGCTTTAGCTTAGTCATGGAAGTATCATGGAAGTATTTTCACTTGTAAACTGTAGGCCTGCTGCATTAGTATTTGTCTACAGTACACAGAAACAGAGATCAGCTGTCGATCAGATTTAGAGTGAAGATAATTACTGTACCGCTGCAGGGGTCTCCTTGTAGGATAGTTTTTGTTGCTTCACAGTGTTTACACGTGTTTTTTTCTTTTGTCCAAGGTTTCTTCACCCTCTCTTTTCAGACTCTCACACACACACACACACACACACACACACACACACACACACACACACACACACACACACACACACACTGTTTGCTGAGGTGTATTCAAGCTTGGCCAAAAATAGGTTTTGTAATTCACTTGAATTGGGATGGAGAGAACAGAGGTCTAGGAGTGCAGGAGGAAGCAGTCAGTCGGCTTTCCCTCTGTGGGGTCACACTATTCTGACAGAATGACCTACAAAACAGTATGTTTCTGTACAACCACTTCCTGTGTCGTTTATACACCACTGAACCCCATCAGAATGGAGCGAGGAAGAGCTGCTTCTGTTTTACACATCAGCCCTTCTGGTTCTCCTGTCCTACAGCTACAAGATTTCCAGGTGTGCTTAAACAGCTTCCATAGGTTAATAGGCAGATTTTAATTTTGCTCTGTTAAATATTTACAATATGTTAACACCAAATTGACAGATGCAATCAAAATTATTCAACCCCTCCAGAGACTGTAGTAATTTACAAATGTAAGCTTTTCTAAAGATACAGAGATTAAAACAGTTTAGAGGCAAATTAAAAGTGATAATGTCCATATATAATGTAATGCTTTTTGAGTTACTGATCTATATAAATTACTGGATTGCTTATTGTGTTCTAAACTGCCAGCAGGCAGTGAAGCCACCGGAAGTGTTTGAGCGGCTATCTTACTATTTCCTACCAACAGAGGGCATCATTGATATACAACAAAACACCCCAGACAGTAACATAGTGTTGGCCCAGATCTGGCCCACATCTGAGTACGTGTTGAATCCACCATCAGATGTGGCCGGATCTGGGCTGACACAATGTTGCTGTCTGGGACTGACCTAAAAATCGCCCAATTTGCAGCATCTCAGCCTCACAGGATTAGTTTTATGTAATACACTGTATTGGCAATACTAAGTATTGGGACACCCCTCCAAATAATTGAATTCAGGTGCTCCAATCACTTCCATGGACAAAGGTATATAAATCAAGCACTAGGCATGCAGATGGCTCCTACAAACATTTGTGAAAGAATGGATCACTCTCAGGAGCTCAGTGAATTCAAGCGTGGTACCGTGATAGGTTGCCACCTGTGCAATAAACTCCATTTGTGAAATTTCCTCATTATTAAATATCCTACAATCAACTGTTAGTGGTATTATTACAAATGTGGAAGCAATTGGGAACAACAGCAACTCAGCCACAAAGTGGTAGGCCTAAATAAAATCACAGAGCAGGGTCAGCGCATGCTGAGGCACACAGTGTGCAGAAGTCACCAACTTTCTGCAGAGTCAATAGCTACAGACCTTCAAACTTCGTGTGGCCTTCAGATTAGCTTAAGAACAGTGCATAGAGAGCTTCATGGAACGGTTTTCCATGGCCGAGCAGCTGCATCCAAGCCTTACATCACCAAGTGCAATGCAAAGTGTCGGATGCAGTGGTGTAAAGCATGCCACCACTGGACTCTAGAGCAGTGGAGATATGTTTTCTGGAGTGACGAATCACGCTTCTCTGTCTGGCAATCTGATGGACGAGTCAGGGTTTGGAGGTTGCCAGGAGAACGGTACTTGCTTGACTGCATTGTGCTGAGTGTAAAGTTTGGTGGAGGGGGGATTATGGCTTGGCCCCTTAGTTCCAGTGAAAGGAAGTCTTAATGCTTCAGCATACCAAGACATTTTGGAGAATTTCATGCTCCCAACATTGTGGGAACAGTTTGGGGATGGCCCCTTCCTGTTCCAACTTGACTGCGCACCACCAGTGCACAAAGCAAAGTCCATAAAGACATGGATGAGTTTGGTGTGAAGGAACTTGACTGGTCTGCACAGAGTCTTGACCTCAACCTGATAGAACACCTTTGGGATGAAATAGAGCAGAGACTGAGAGCCAGGCCTTCTCGTCCAACATCAGTGCCTGACCTCACAAATGCGCTTCTAGAAGAATGGTCAAAAATTCCCATAAACACACTCCTAAACCTTGTGAAAAGCCTTCCCAGAAGAGTTGAAGCTGTTATAGCTGCAAAGGGTGGGTCAACTCCATATTAAACCCTACGGATTAAGAATGGGATGTCATTTAAAGTTCATGTTCATGATCAAAGCCATATGTCTTACCAATTTGTGTTCCAAATTTGAAGTTGATACCACAAAAAGTTCCCATGAGATTTTGTTTAGACGCTGTACCACAAATAGCCTTGCAAGCCTTCTAAATGGTATATAGTTTATCAACATTAGATCAGGATAAATATAGAATATAATTGTTTTAAACATGCACTGGCAAATGGGCCCACGGTGGGCCAGTGACAGTTAACAGAAACAAATAACCATTTACATGCTTAGGACATTTATGTTGTAAGAATGTACATTGAGTCTTCAGATATAAAGACGGTGTCTCGTTATGAAATGTTTTCTCAGTAAAACCATGTAATTTCCTATTAATTCAATAGAACATGTGAGCTTACTTGGGAATACCAATATGACGGTGCGGTGACAGTTCTTTATATAGATAAGTGGTTATGGAATTATTTTGTAATGTAGATATGTCATAATTATTCAACCCCTATTCAACATTGCTGTTTTTAAGTCACATAGAGAAGAATATTTATTACATTAGAAAGTCTATGGCTATAAGAGGATTTCCAAAATGTTAAAATTTCCTAGAGACACAGCTGGCAGCCTTATTCTTACGTTTAAAATGTGTTCTACCAGAAAACCCTTGAGGTTGTTAAAAAAATAATTAAGGGAATAAAATGTTTTATCAGAGCAATTTCGAAAACCTCAATTTACTGCCAAATACTTGCAAGATGACCTGATGAAAGGAGGAAAAACACTAAATATAGATATAGTCTTCATGTTGGGAAATCTTGCCGAATGCCATGCACTCTTGACCAAGAAGAACATATACAAGGCTGACTTGAACATGCTAAAATTCATGTGGATAGACCTGTGGAGTTCTGGAAGAATGTTTAATGGAGTGATGTGACCAAACTGGAACTTTTTGATCAGTGGTATGTCTGGTGCAAAAAAGGCAAAGCTTATGAGCAGAAGAACACCATCTCTATGGTCAAACATGAGGCGGTCCAGTCTTGTTATGTTGCAGGAAGTGGAAATCTTGACTGTATGAAGCACATCATGAATTCTTTGAAGTATCAAGTCATTTTGGCAAAGATGGTGATGCCTTCGGTGCAGAGACTGAAGCTTGAGGATCAATGGACTTTCCTGCAGGACAGCCGTCCCAAAGTATACATCCAAATCTACTTAATCTTGGCTCAGGGATCAGTCGTAGAACGTTCTTGAGTGGCCTGTACAGTCTCCAGATTTAAATCTCATTGAAAATATTTGAAAAAAGCAGTGGTAAAACCAAAGATTATCAGTGATCTGGAAGCTTTTTCAAGTGAGGAATTGGCCAAGATTGCAGGAGCAGAATCTTCTAAGCACTTACAGGCAGCGTTTACTGGAGATTATAAAGAATAAAAGATTCTGCACAAAATGTGACTATTCGGGAGTTGAACAATTTTGTACATTTTTTTTTGTGCCAATTAGAATTTTTTTTCATCAGCTTTATGGTATCTCTCAAATGTGTATTAATAACTTTCTATAATAACTTATGCCTTTGTTGAATTGTTTTCATAACATTTTATTCTCGGCAGTGAAATGTCCTGCAGGTTAAGGAGGTTATTCATCAAAGAATCCTGAAAAAGTATATATATATATATATATATATATATATATATATATATATATATATATATATATATATATATATATATATATATATATATATATATACACTCACCTAAAGGATTATTAGGAACATCTGTTCAATTTCTCATGAATGCAATTATCTAATCAACCAATCACATGGCAGTTGCTTCAATGCATTTAGGGGTGTGGTCCTGGTCAAGACAATCTCCTGAACTCCAAACTGAATGTCAGAATGGGAAAGAAAGATGATTTAAGCAATTTTGAGCGTGGCATGGTTGTTGGTGCCAGACGGGCCGGTCTGAGTATTTCACAATCTGCTCAGTTACTGGGATTTTCACGCACAACCATTTCTAGGGTTTACAAAGAATGGTGTGAAAAGGGAAAAACATCCAGTATGTGGCAGTCCTGTGGGCGAAAATGCCTTGTTGATGCTAGAGGTCAGAGGAGAATGGGCCAACTGATTCAAGCTGATAGAAGAGCAACTTTGACTGAAATAACCACTCATTATAACCGAGGTATGCATCAAAGCATTTGTGAAGCCACAACACACACAACTTTGAGGCAGATGGACTACAACAGCAGAAGACCCCACCGGGTACCACTCATCTCCACTACAAATAGGAAAAAGAGGCTACAATTTGCACAAGTTCACCAAAATTAGACAGTTGAAGACTGGAAAAATGTTGGATGGTAGAGTCAGAATTTGGCGTAAACAGAATGAGAACATGGATCCATCATGCCTTGTTACCATTGTGCAGGCTGGTGGTGGTGGTGTAATGGTGTGGGGGACGTTTTCTTGGCACATTTTAGGCCCCTTAGTGCCAATTGGGCATCGTTTAAATGTCACGGCCTACCTGAGCATTGTTTCTGACCATGTCCATCCCTTTATGACCACCATGTACCCATTCTCTGATGGCTACTTCCAGCAGGATAATTCAAGATTCAAGAGTTTTATTTGTCACACCATGTCACAAAGCTTGAATCATTTAAAATTGGTTTCTTGAACATGACAATGAGTTCACTGTACTAAAATGGCCCCTGCAGTCACCAGATCTCAACCCAATAGAGCATCTTTGGGATGTGGTGGAACGGGAGCTTCGTGCCCTGGATGTGCATCCCACAAATCTCCATCAACTGCAAGATGCTATCCTATCAATATGGGCCAACATTTCTAAAGAATGCTTTCAGCACCTTGTTGAATCAATGGCACATAGAATTAAGGCAGTTCTGAAGGTGAAAGGGGGTCAAACACAGTATTAGTATGGTGTTCCTAATAATCCTTTAGGTGAGTGTGTGTATATATATATATATATATATATATATATATATATATATATATATATATATATATATCTATATATATATATATATATATATATCAATCAGCATATTTGAATGAATCAGGGTCATGGGACACTGAAGACTAGAGTAATGGCTGATGAAAATGCAGCTTTAATAATACCATTATTTTACATTTTTAATAATATTTCACAATATTAATGTTTTTTTTTGTTGTTTTTTTCCTGTATTTTTGATCAAATAAATGCAGGCTTGATGAGTCTTCTTTCAAAAACATAAAGAAATTGTTTCTGATATCAGTTAAAATGTGAAATGTATTATGCATCTTTTTTAATAGGTGCAATGAAATGGAGTTGTAAGGTATGCAGGTATAATGCAACAATGAGGGGTGACCTCTTACAACATGACAGATTACAACATTGGCCATCTGGAACCTCAGTGACGTCTTTGTTTGGATTGTCCAAAAACGTGGACTGCTCTCTGTGCAAGTCCATTTTAAGTCCAGTTGTTCAGATCTACACTGTTTTTAAATGAGATTGTTGTTAGCATAATCTGTTCTGTGGTTCCATGTTGTTGAAAAAGACGTCACAGTTTCTTTTGTGTTCAGAAAAGGTGGAAACCTTGTTTTTTCTATCTATTTTATTTTAAATGACGCAGCTGCATTGTGTACTTTGAACAATTTGTGCCTAGAAAGAGAGAAACACAAAGCCTGGTTCTGCAAACTTGCACTGTTCTCACCCTTTGTGAATTGATATGCCTTAAGATATTTGGAACGAAATATGTAGTTCTGTTGATAAAGAGTAGTGGATGTTCACTCTGAGAATACTAATAGATGCTATTTTTGTGATGGTTGTTGGCAGTAATAAAGGAGTTTGTAATTCATCTTTGATGTTTGTGTCTGTTATTCGTGACACTGTCAGAAAAAGCTACATTGCTGTCACTGGGGCAGTACCCTAAGGTACAAAACCGAAGAGGTACTAATATGTACCATTTAGGGGTGAGTAAGGTACAAAGATGTACATTTTCACTTTTGTACCTTAGGGTACCGCCCCAGTGACAGCACCTTATTTTCTCTGAGAGTGCACCTGAAATCAGAATTAATTAAATTATTTGAATCCACTCATTAAAAATAACAATACCAACTTATTTTTTGGGTTAAATAAAAATAATTACATTAAGTAGTATTCATTAGCATAGTGGGGTTTTTGTCCAAGGAAACCAATTTTTTGTATGCTATTTGCAGTAACTCATTTTGAATGGTTGATTTGTAAGGAGATCATTTGAATTCTTAAATGTTGTTGAATTTAATTAATAACATTGCTTGTAATCTGTTGCCATGACTTTGTGTAAATATAGTGTTTTTATAGTGTAGAGATGTTAAAAGATGAAAATAATTAATTTTATATTTTGTTATTGCATTTAATAATACATCCAGTTCCTTTTAGAAAAAATAAAATATTAATAGAGTAATATATATTTTGAAATAATGTCTCACAAAGCATCAATACATACAACAAAAGCAGTGACAAAAGAAAAAAATATATAAAAGCAATAAACACAACATTAATAATAAAAAGGGTAATAATAAAATGGATAAAGTACAGTAAATTAAAAATTAAATAACTGCAATAAATCTTTCTTTTTCCACAATAACTTGTAAAAGACAAACAAAATAAATAAGAAGCCACTCAGTAAGTCTGTTTCCCCACAGAACTAATTATTTTTCATCTAAAGTAAATCATTAAAATAAAGGCCACTTTATATTAATGATAATGCAAATTGTATTCAGTATAATATGAGTTAGAAGATACTCGCTTGTGTCGATGAAGGGGTACTTGAGCCTGGCTGATGGGGCCGTAGGGGTACCTAAGATGAGAAAGGTTGCAAAACACAACTATTTTACAGATCTGCAAATGTTCTTGAAGACCTAGTAAGGTGAAAATGGTTAGTGAAGATAAATAAATGTTGATAACACTTTACAATAAGTCTCATTTGTTAACATTAGTAATGTATTAACTAACATGAACTAACAATTAAGTCTTTGTTAATATTAGTTAATAAAAATACAGTTAATGTTAGTTCACAGTGCATTAACTAATGCTTTTAATAATGTATTAGAAAATGTTGAAATTAACATTTTATCAAATTAAGATTAATAAAGATTAATAAATGCTATAGAAGTGCAGTTCATTTTTTGTTCATGTCAACCAACTAATGAAACCTTATGGTAAAGTGTTACTTAAATGTGTATACATTATATCTGACCATAAAATAAGTCTTATTAAAAACAAAGTTTACGGTATCCTTTGGATGAGACGTTAAACCGAAGTCCTGACTCTCTGTGGTCATAAAAAAATCCCAGAATGTCCTTCTAAAAAAGAGTGAGATTCAAGATTCAAGAGTTTTATTTGTCACATACACAGTTATATACAGAATATACAACCGGCAGTGAAATGTAAACAGGTCCGCTCCATGGACAGTGCAAATTCACAGTTAAAAACACAAGGAGGAAATTATAATAGAAATAGGATAAAAAAGTACTATATATACATCTGTAGAATTATAAATAAATCAAGTAGAAAAAAAAGAAGGGAGTAAGGGTGTAATCCTGGCCAAGTTTGCCCATTGGTCTCTGTCCATCATGACCTCCTAATCATCCCCTGATTGGCTTCATCACTCTCTCCTCTCCACCAATCAGCTGGTGTGTGGTGAGCGTTCTGGCGCAATATGGCTGCCGTCGCATCATCCAGGTGGATTCTGCACATTGGTGGTGGTTGAGGAGATTTCCCCCCTCTATATGTAAACTTTGAGTACCCAGAGAAGTGCTATATAAATGTAACAAATAACAAATTAAAAGACGTATTCTTTTCTATATAATCAGTTTAAAATGTATAGGCACTTTATTGGCACTGCAAATAATAAAAAAGATTTATATACACATCATACAGTATAAAGAATGCAAAAATCAGGAGTGAGTATCCAGAGAGCATTCACCCCAGGAGGTTAGCTCTTATTCTCTAAGTGGATTGAACTGAAAGCTGAATCATATGTCACATGATGGTACATAATAACTCTGCTGGATTTACTGCTCCCGATTCTGTGAATGTGGAGATGCAAGAGGCCATGCAGTGTTACTTGAATGTTTTCTGAATGAAAATGAATGCCAGGTCAGAACTTTGTTTTTGTGCCACTGTTCGCAAAAGATATTTTGTTTAAATCTGTATTCCATGATTGCTGGAGTATTTTAACAGTGTTTTTGTTGGCTTCAGACAGCGCTTTCTTAACAGACAGGCACCTTGTCTCTGTACAGAAACATTTGCATCAGAGTTTAGGAACAAAAGTCAATCAGCCCTTCCACTGATGGACAGCACAGTGCTTCATGATGATAAATGGCTTTACTGTCAGACTGAGTAACTGAAGTTGCTGCCTTTACCCCAATCACTGTCATCAATGGAACTATCATGGCTGTCACACTATAATAATGGAAACCTGCAAGAATCAGTCTGACAAAACAGAGTTTTTACAGGTGTAAGAAAGGTTTGATGAATGTGTGTCAGTTGTGATGGCTAATTGTCTATGAGTCCTTACAAAAATATAACAGCATATGGGTTTAGAACAACATGAGATTGAGAAAATGGTCCCTTTCGTTCTTTTAAATGGCAGATTAACCTTAAACTACCCTGAGCGGTATTGCAAGGTCTTGAAAATATAATTTAAAGTTTTGATGTGAAAAGTTGAAGGTGATGATTATAGCGGATGTGAAGTGATCTCGTTAAAGCATAGAATAGGGGTACAAATTACAGGCTAATGCCAGCATCACGCTCCAAAAATAATGACACGATTCATTTTATAATTTTAGTTTCAGCCAAGGTCCTTCACAGCCTGTGGAAGCATTCTTATGGGCTTTGAGATGTCGGAGGTCTGAGATTGAATGGGAAATGTGGTGAGACGTTTTTATGCTCTTTTCCTTCCTCTCCAGCAGATGCTGACAGACCAGACACCTGAAGTAACAGGACTTTAACTGCTAGTGACGTTTCAATATAAACAAGCACTGCTAGAAATCCACAGGGAATTATGTTTTTTAGGCATTCTTTCCCTGCCCAAAGTTGGTGTCTTTGGAGATTTAAGGAAGTGTTTGACAGATGTGCTCGATCTGCAGTGTCCTTGGAGTTTGGCCGGATCTGACAAAGAGATTGTTAAATGCGTCACTATTTAGAAATGGCTGCACAATAAAAATGGTAGTTCTGTTTGTTTGACATCTACTGTATGGCCAGCCACTATTACTTCGTTCACAAACTCTTGTTGTTGGTTGGGTTTTTTTGGTCTTTTTGACCTAAGAACACATTGTTTAATTGGATAAAGCATGACTTCTGCATTCACACACAAAAGCAAATGCATCCATGTCCAACTTACCAAATGTTTTTCTTGCCCACACAGATGACAGAAGCTACATGGTGGATTTTTCTGGTTAGTCTGCCAATAGAAAATCTTGCAGTGTGGATTTTATCTCAGATTGTGTCTCTGTCAACAATGTCTGTCAGTATATTATCTTCATCTGAGTTAATTAGTGAAAGAGTAAACACTGGAAATCTATTTATTTGCAGTTATTCATTTTATTATAGGAGAAGCGTTAGAAATTAATACAGTTTTGACTTGTATTATAACTGAAATTACTGAGATTGTCATGTAGAAATTGCTTGCTTTAAAGGGATAGTTCACCCAAAAAAATATTTACTCACCCTCAAGCCATCCTAGGTATATATGACATCCTTCTTTCAGATTAATACAATCAGAGTTATATTAAAATGTGTCCTGGCTAATCCAAGCTTTATAATGGCAGTGAATGGAGGACAAAATGTGAAGACCAAAAAAGTAATCCATTATAAAAGTAATCCATATGGCTCCAGGGCATTAATAAAGGCCTTTTATTGTTTTTTTTGTAAGAAAAATATCCATATTTAACATGTTATAAAGTAAAATATCTAGCATCAGACCCCCTTCTACAGTGGCTGAGAGAGCTCAACGCGCTGCAACTGAAGAAAACACATTAGACAACAACTTAGAAAAAACACCAGCAAATAAAGAAAACATCTTCATCAGTTTGACAACACGTGCTGCTAAAGTCCACAACACATGCAAATACAGAAACACGCTGCAAAAGTCCACAACACATGCAAATACAAAAACGCTCCGCTAATACTCACAACACATGCAATTCACTGCAGAAAGTGAAAAAACTCAGCGATTAGAGCTCTACTTCAACATGTTCTGATAACACTATTTAACCTTAATTTATTTCTTAATATTTCCCTTGTGGCCTGTAGTTAAAAAAAAAAAAGAATTAGAAGAGATGTAGGTGTTAATTTTTTTTCTATTTGCATGTGTTTTCTTAATTTGCAGTGCGTTGAGCTCTCTTGGCTGCCGTAACCTTCCGTATTAAACTTACGAAAGAAGCGTAACTGATGCGACGATGACGTCGGATGTAGCGTTTTGAACTGCAAGAGGCGTTACAGTTTTTCCACAAGATGAATATGGAAGATGGTCCGCTGGAAGCTTAATTTATAAATATTTAAATATGGATATTTTTCTTATACAAACCCATTGATTCACTTCAGATGGCCTTTATTAACCCTCCAGAGCCGTATGGATTACTTTTATAATGGATGGATGCACTTTTTTGAGCTTCAAATTTTGGGCTGCCATTCACTGCCATTATAAAGCTTAGATTAGCCAGGACATTTATTAATATAACTCCTATTGTATCCGTACTCCGATTATATTCGTCTGAAAGAAGAATGTCATATATACCTAGGATGGCTTGAGGGTGAGTCAATTATGGGATAATTTGAATTTTTGGGTGAACTATCCCTTTAACAGTTGTAGAATACTTGGGAAGATTAAAACAGATCTAAAAAATGTGTATGGTTAGTCTCAACAGCCCAACTGAGATGGATTAGACCTGTTTATAAAGAGATTTTTGCAATGGCCATAGAAAACTGTTCTAGTACTGTGATTGCATAATGAAGTTCTGGTGAACTTTCTTTGTGATGATTGGCTGAGAGGTTTTTTTTTTCCTGGAAGTGGAATAAGTTTTCATTATGAAAAGAGTAAATGAGTGAATTATGTCAGAAAAGATGGGTGTACACTCACTTTTTCAAAGTTTTTGCTTGCTTCTGTTGCTCTGTGGTTGGTTTTATGGAATTTCATGAATCAGGAGCTCTTAAAGGGTACATTACACAGTTTCTGCCAGTTTTATGTTAATCTATGTTTAATCTAGTATTGCATCCTTCATATCTCCGGAGTTTTTAGTTTTATCAAATTTATAAAAGACAGATGCGCTGTACCGATTCTTTCCCAAACTCGTGCAGGCATGCAGTGGGCAGAGCTAAAGAGTCACGAGCACACACACCATAGATCATGGCATTATCCCCGGATGATTTTCGATTCACTGTACGTTCGTGTTATTTACATTATATGCACTTGCGTGCCGATTGCCAACAAAACACCGACATCTTATGCAGTTTCACTCATCACTTTTAACTCATGTCCGGGAGCCATCAAACACACTTGCAGAACTCCGTTGCTGCTCTGGAAAAACAAACTGCATCCACTGTTTCTTAACGCCGGATTATTTGAGAAGCTGAACAAGGTCATCTTTCCTCACAACCAATAACACACTTCTTTAGTGACATTGTTGATTTCGTGGTCTAAAAACAAAATGACAGCGCTGGCAACGGCTCCTGTAATACGAACAAAGCTTGTTGATGTGCATGCTCTTGCTCTTGCTCTGGTTGATGTGCGCACAACGCTCAGAGAATTGCCCATACAAGCAATTCCGCCCTTTATAACGTCATACAGGGCCATACTCGAAAAAAACTTTCTGAAACTTGTTCGAATCCTGAAGGAGTGTATTTGGCACAGAATACTCCATCATACGTCCAACTCAATTTTTTTTTAATTTTGGCCATGTTCAGCAATCTAACTCTTTAACAGGGTAAAGTCAGAATGCATGAAATAGCATTAGACCCCTTTTTAAGTAAATCAACTAAACTTCTGCCATTGTTTCTTGATGTGAAAAAGAGTAGATATTCTGGTGTGCTTCAAGTACAACATCAAAATGTATTGAATGAGAACAGAAACAACTTCACACATCATCATGTGGGGCTCATTCAGAGGGTCTGTCTCCATTAAAATGTGTGCTCATGCACACCACAATCGATAAGCAGCTCTCTGTGGTCTGATATATTTATGAGACTATGGGTGTGTGTTTTTCATAGCTGAGAAATACTCTCTTACAAGACTATCAAGTCTACTTGATACAAGTGGACACAACTTGGAAAGAAAAGAATTTGCCTCATTAGTTTTTTTTTTCAATTGCTAACATCCTTTTGTGCAATCTGTAGTCATATTTTCAAAACTCTAAACACAATTAGCACAACATCCCTCTGTTGTGACCACACATGAACACAATTCATGTTGTTTTAACACAATACAGTCAATTAACGTATTTCTAAAATGCTTAAATTCTTTTCACACAAGCTTACCCCAAAACCATGGATCTTTCTTGTCTTATTAACAAGACCTAATTGAGACCTAATGTTCCAATCTTTAAGAATTGTATAAAGCCTATACTTCTGCAACAACAGCAGCTCAAAAGTACTGGGGGAAAAAAGTGTGTGTGTGTGTGTGTGTGTGTGTGTGTGTGTGTGTGTGTGTGTGTGTGTGTGTACAAACCCGATTCCAAAAATGTTGGGACACTGTGCAAATTGTGAATAAAACAGAATGCAATGATGTGGAAGTTTCAAATTTCAATATTTTATTCAGAATACAACATAGATGACATATCAAATGTTTAAACAGAGAAAATGTATCATTTTAAGGGAAAAATAAGTTGATTTTAAATTTCATGGCATCAACGTCTGGGGACTGACTGACATAGATTCCACATGTGTAAGGGGGAAAACATAAAGATGTACAGTCCAGCACACATTATTCCTCTTCTTCTCCCTCGTCCTGATCCAACTATTCCTCTTCTCCTTCAACTCTTCCTATCCCTCGCCCAGACATATTTTTTTTTTTCTTCTTCTCTGAGTTGTGCAGCATCCACATTGAACACAACCAAAACAACTGTGTATGTCCAAGTAATGAAAAGAACTTAAACACCTGAATGAAATGTTTCCCAATAGATCTGTCACCTAAAAATGCTTATCAATTGTTTTAATATTTTTTATATATATTTTTTCAGTACTTTTGAGCTGCTGTTGTTGCAGAAGTAGAGGCTTTATACTATATTTAAGGTTTGGAACATTAGGTCTTCATTTATGTCATGCTGTGTTTAAGCGTTTGTAAATAAGACCAGAAAGATCCATGATTTTGATATTAGTTAAGCTTGTATGAAAAGAAAATTTAAGCAAGTGTTAATTGACTGCATTTTGTGTGAAAACAAAATGAATTGTGCTAATAGTATGGTCACAACTGACGGATGTTGTGCTAATTGTATTTAGAGTTTTGAAAATGTGACTACAGATTGACAAAAGTATGTTAGCAATTGAATGAATTTCAAGAATGCACACATTCAACCAAAAATTCTGAATGGCTTACAGTAAAAGGAAACTGAAATAAAAAAATAATGGATTTCATATTGTCTTCAGATCAATCTTTCAAACTTCAGTTTTCATAACGCCACCAACTGTTAGTATTTTGACAGTCATTGCGCTATTGACTATATGTTCATGTTGGATAGAAACTTAGTGCTAGAGTTTTGACAGAATAATTCCATTTTGAATCAGGTTTGCCATTTTTTGATAGAGTTAATATAATATATTATGTAGAAAAAGGTTTTTAGCATTTTGAAATGTAGAGTTTGTATTTATTTAACACTAGAACCGCCAGGGGTCGCTGTATACCTAAAACCGCCAGCGGGTCAAATTTACCCATACAGATGATTACTGTTTTGATACGGCTAAAAAACGTAATATGTCACTGTATTTTGCCACTGTCTTCACAAAATAATGTATAGAGTCATGAAATTATTATTTTTAGTCATCAACTATGTTTTTGGCCCGTTGTTTTATGCTATTTTAAGCAGGCTACACTAATAGCTTTTGGTGAATATAGGGTAAATCAGCCTGCAATGACAACGAGAATTAGAAGGAAATAAATACATATTTGGGTGGTGTAATATTATAATAAAATGTCATAAATCAAATATTAAGATAACCCATGTTATTTAAATGACTAAAATACCCTAACTAGACAATAAAGAGCTATAATAATCCACCGCACTGCATATGGATGCATGACAACATACGATAAGGATAACATACGAATTCAAGCGCACAAGTTTCACCTAATTAATTATTAATTTGTATTAATTATATTATATCATTGTATTAATTAACTAAGACAATATTTTTCATTTGAGGAGAAAAAATAGACAAAGTAACTTTATTGATGGAACTTTCTGTCATTTCTAAGACAATGATTTCCTGCTATTGAAGAATTTTTCTGTTTTTCCATGTTTTTACTGTTATATGGTATAGGGCGTATACTGAATCTACGGATCAAAACAAGCGATAAAAGCATTGCTTGTTGTGCACATTATTTTCTCTAGCCTGACGTCGTCATACTCAATTCTAGTCAGAATACAAGTCTGCTACTGCTCCATTGGGCTGTGATTATGGGTGTGTTTCAACCAAACCAGGAAAGACCTCAATTGGATAGACCTACAACCAATCAGAGCAACGGAGTGACGAATAGTTGTCAACAGAACTCAACTGAACACACGCTGGAAGAAGTAGAAGAGTGTTTCCCACAGATTAGAAACCAATTATTCAAATGCAAAACCTAAAAATAAGTAAGCAGTTATGATCTGCAATACTTTGAGCAACATGTATATTTATTAAAGAGCCATACAGGCACCTAGTGGGTAATGGCATTACAAATTAAAATGCCACATTAAAATTTTTCCAGCCACAAAATGACTCTAATTAGCCTCTTTGCATTGGAATTCTCTATTTTAACCTCAATTACTACACTAATTGTAATATAAATAATAATAATTTTAAAAAAATGTATAAGTATTGCAAATACCTGTAAATTGAAGTAGTTGTCTATTCAAATGTACTGACAGCGCTGGTTTGTTTAGAACTATTGAGAGCTCATGAACCACGTGACCGCGCGCAGCGCCGGGAGATGAACGCATGTCGCAACTCTGTTATTCAACGGCTCTGGCTTTAGCTGTTATGCCACATTAAGTGCTCCAAAACGCTATTTATTATTTGAATTTCGTATTAAAACTTTACAAAATTAAAAAGCTTAGACTTTTTCATATCTTTTTCAAAAGCAGGTTTGGCAATTTGGTGTGAGATTTACTTGGGCAGAGTGAGACCGTTAGACAGCGCCTGAGTTGGTACGCACCTTGTGTTTGTGTCTGTGTGTGTGTTTGTGTGTGTGAGATAATATAGTAACTCTGGCCGCAATAATATGTGGCGGCTGCAGTTGATTCTGTGGTGCACTGCCATGAATTAGACCCGTCCACATGGAGATGTGTTTAGCTGTATACGTAAACATTTTGTACCATATCAGCGTTTCGTCCTCACGGATCCGGCGTTTTGGGAGCATGAAACCGATGTTTTTTCAAACCGGATCCCAGAGTGGATAAATCTGAAAATGACACCCTTGCGTTTTTGTGTGTACAGCCAATCCGTATATTTTGTGAAATGGTGATGTCGTCACACAACGTCCAGCACGGCAAAGACTAGAAAGGGATACAACTACGGACACTGGGCATGCGCACATCAATATTGCGTCATTTAATTACTGTATTTGCATTATTGTAAGGGTAGGTTTAGGGTGTAGGCGTTAATAAAACACAATCTGGTAAGTAGCAAATTTATTTATTGTTATTTTATTGTGAGATTTTCTCTCACTTCATTATTGTACCCCTTCTAGCCATAACTCTTCTTCTCCGTTTTAAGTGAATTTCCGTGGCAGAATTACAGCGCCACACACTGGTCTGGCGTGTATACTACATCATTTTGAGAGAAATTTTCGGTTTCAGTGCTCTCGTGTGTACGCAGATATTTCTTGAAACAAGGGAAAAAAAAGATTGGATAGGGAAAGCTCTGGCTTCGTTTGGACGGGGCCTTAGTCTATGTGTGGGAAACACTGGTAAACGATCTTTGCCGGTGTTGTAAAAGAATTTAAGGATACACAGAGTACTTACAAACACGATCATCATTTTTGAGAGAAATAGTAAAGGTGAATACATATACAAACAAGTTCTCCGTTTATGAATGCTTACGTTACTGTTTATCATCGTATAAAGCCCACCTTGACAATTTGATTGGTCTGAACAGCTCCTGTTCGGCATCCAGGCTATATTTTATCATCTTTTTGCTATATTTTATCATCTATTTGTTCAAAATGTTGCTTTTTTATGAGACTTACCCACATTTGTGTTGATAAAAAAAATAATGCATGAAGCTAGAATAAAACATGTTTTGTTTGTTTTTGTTTGTTTGTTTAAATGCAGAGGCTTTGTTCTTTCTTTCTTTTATGTTTGGTTCAGGGGTGTCAAACTCATTTTAGGTTGAGGGCTGGATGGGCTGATCTTTTTTTTTTTTTTTTTTTTTACCTTAGTGTGCTGGCAGTCACATTACTAATATTAACCATACAAACTACAAAATATTTTGCAAGAAAACTAGAAAAACACTGCTTTTTGAAAACTGCATTTGTTTTTACAGCTAAAAGACTTTATTAGATTTAAAAATTATTTTATTTTAAACATTTTTTTAAATATTTGTAAAATAATTTTTATTAGTGATGCAAGGATTTTGATTTTTCATGGCCAATTACATTTTCTTTTTTAAACAAATGGACCAATTCTGATCCTGGTTGTACATTTTTTCGGCATTCGACATTTCAACATTTTTTTATTTTATTTATTCTTTATTTGCTCTAAATAGGATCAATGGTATTACGCAGCGACTGAAAATAGTCCCCAGCACTCCCTGTGCAAGCCAAGAATAGCAGGTTGTCACGTTGATTATGTTGATGGAAGTTAGACAATTTTCCAGCGCTGCGTAATATCATTGCGCCACTGCACCCATTGTACGTCGGGTTTTTATTTATTTATTTATTTATTTATTTATTTATTTATTTAACAAAGGCTATGTTTACATTACCGTCGTGTTAATGTTATATCTTGAAATTAATATATTATTCTGAAAAGTGTATATATGCAGCAAAACATAATGATTTAATTTTACCTCAGGTTTTACATGCGCTGGTTTTGTCCACGAAGATGAGGGAGGACTGTGAAAGCTTACACAAAACTTTTCCGTTTTCTTACATGTCATGTCAAACTAGTATAACAATTAAGCTTGCTTAGGCTTGTTATAATACCGGTTATGAGGGACAAAACGGTATGAAATTTTATACCGGATTAGGAGAAACATTATGAATGAAACTTACTTTGCACTTGAACAGTTGCTGTATCAACATCCTAAAGATATGAAAATATATTTTTTGCGATTTTGCCGTCATGTGTGCAGATTCTTTTCTTACACGAGAAGCGCGTTCATCCCGGACTCGCAAGTAGTTGCCGTGGCAACGAACAACAATACCTTAACGTGCTGGCTTATGTGGACTAACTTTTATTTGAGAAAACCTGTTTATAATATAATAGGCTATTAGGTTTGACTTATTGGTCCTGTGGTGTATATATTGACTCAGTTGATTTGAATCAATATGTCTATAATGGCTAACGTTGCTTCAGTGAACGCTCAAGTTTAATACAATGATAATAATGCAAGGCAAGCATTCGTATGTAATCTGTTTTTAGCAGTATTCAGTATGGCATTTATTCATAGTTTAAGTGTTCTTTCAGATTGATCGCACATCCTTACTAAACAGACTTTCACTTTCAAAACTACTCACTACCGAGAGATATCTGTGTGAGGAGAGGTTAAGCTTGGTTTATTATACTCGCCGTCCGCACTAGTGCGAGCAGCGCTATGCGCGTTGAGAACGCGAGACCCCTTTTCACTTGGCGGTGTACACGGCGAAAGTAACTTTCCGCGCAGCTCCGCATCCGAAGATACCTTAACATAAAGTGGTATCGGGTGCGGTTGTATCGGGGTAGTTTTAGGAGTACGAGTACGTGAGCAAAGTATCGGACCGACACCCGAGTACTGGTATCGGTGCATCCCTAAGGCTAACGTTACTACTTTATACGGAGATAAGAGGAAAATAAAATGCCATCAAAACTTATAAACCCCAATTGAATTTGGTGAACAGTGTTCATGGTAGACTACAGTATTTTCTCTCCTGGCGCATCTGTGCTCTCATTTTTGTGTCCATATTCAGTGTGTGCCTAATGTCCTGTTTACAGACTTCGTAATATTTCCACACAAATTACATTTTGGAAAATGATTGCAAAGCAGTTTGTTTGCAAGTCCAAAATATAGATTGGCTAAAATAAAACTAAAACCTGTTTGAATGGCGGTGCCTGTGGACTAACCTTAGTCAGTGCATCTCTATTTTATATTATTGTTCAAATCATATCCCGGACCGGATGGGACACCTTTCTGGGCCATATGTTTCTGGCCCCTGGTTCAGATATTCATACAACAAAATATTCTAGGGGGCCATGACATTTTTGTAAAAATTATCAAAAATGCTGGTGGCTGGCAAAAAAAAAAAAAAAAAAAAACTTTATTAAACTGTTGTTTGGAAGTCTTATTTAAGCAACATCACAGTTGTTTGTCACAGCATTGGCTCTATTGGTAATTTTAAAAATTTCAGATTAATATTTTTTTATTTATTATTATTATTATTATTATTATTTACATAAAACCCTTTTATTGACTATTTTTGTGTATGCTGTGAGTTATATATCAGTTTGTATGATTTAACTGCCATCTTCCTTCTCAGGCCGACCTCCTTGTTGCCATGGCAACCTGATTAATCATCACATGTTTTTTACAGATATAATAGGTCAGAGCATTAATGAGGGCACAACATGAGATGAAGAACCACAGACTTCACCACTCACTTATGAAAACCTAAGAAATACTGCAAGGGTCACAACCATTTTAAGAATGACAGATGATCTGGGAGTATGATTAGTGTTATTAAGAGTTATGAGGTCAAAGGTCACACCCACCCACCAAAGATCGTTACAGTTTTTCTCAGTCGCTTTAGCACATTTTTCTCTCTAAACTGTAAACTCAATTGTCATAACTGTTTGCTTGAACATCAGAACTCTATTGCATGTCTGCAAAATGTATTTACTCACCCAAAACATTTAAATCATGCTTCAAAACCTAGTTATTGTGTCAGTAAATTGGCTAGTGCCACCAAAATAAAAAGAGTTTTTGTCATCGTGGTGAGCCACACTGGTCAAAATGTTTAGATGATTTCATGTGTTTTCTACTTTTTTGTTGACACCGTCTGTTTTCTATAGTATAGAATGTCAGTTTTGTCTAGATGAATGCTCTGGTATATCACACTAACCTTTTAGATACAGATTTCAGAAGTAGGTAAAAAATTTACTAGGAAAGTTGAATACTGTATTACACAAAAGAAAATGGACATTTGGTCACACTTTTATATTAGGTGTTTATGTATATATAAGATCTATGTACTTACATCATAAAATAAGCACAGTGCACTTATTGTGTTCATATTGTATTGCAAAACACTTGTGCTGCTATAGAGGTGGATACAGGTATGGTTAGGGACAGATGCTCTATTGGGTTGAGATCTGGTGACTGTGGGGGCCATTTTAGTACAGTGAACTCATTGTCATGTTCAAGAAACCAATTTGAAATGATTCAAGCTTTGTGACATGGTGCATTATCCTGCTGGAAGTAGCCATCAGAGAATGAGTACATAGTGGTCATAAAGGGATGGACATGGTCAGAAACAATGCTCAGGTAGGCCGTGGCATTTAAATGATGCCCAATTGTCACTAAGGGGCCTAAAGTGTGCTAAGAAAACATCCCCCACACCATTACACCACCACCACCAGCCTGCACAGTGGTAACAAGGCATGATGGATCCATGTTCTCATTCTGTTTACGCCAAATTCTGACTCTACCATCTGAATGTCTCATCAGAAATCGAAACTCATCAGACCAGGCAACATTTTTCCAGTCTTCAACTGTCCATTTTTGGTGAGCTTGTGCAAATTGTAGCCTCTTTTTCCTATTTGTAGTGGAGATGAGTGGTACCCGGTGGGGTCTTCTGGTGTTGTAGCCCATCCGCCTCAAGGTTGTGCGTGTTGTGGCTTCACAAATGCTTTGCTGCATACCTCGGTTGTAACGAGTGGTTATTTCACTCAAAGTTGCTCTTCTATCAGCTTGAATCAGTCGGCCCATTCTCCTCTGTCCTCTAGCATCAACAAGGCATTTTCGCCCACAGGACTGCCGCATACTGGATGTTTTTCCCTTTTCACACCATTCTTTGTAAACCCTAGAAATGGTTGTGCGTGAAAATCCCAGTAACTGAGCAGATTGTGAAATACTCAGACCTGCCCGTCTGGCACCAACAACCATGCCACGCTCAAAATTGCTTAAATCACCTTTCTTTTCTTTCCCATTCTGACATTCAGTTTGGAGTTCAGTAGATTGTCTTGACTAGGACCACACCCCTAAATGCATTGAATCAACTGCCATGTGATTGGTTGATTAGATAATTGCATTCATGAGAAATTGAACAGGTTTTCCTAATAATCCTTTAGGCGAGTGTATAAGTACAATGTAAAAATACTGTGTACACAATAAGTCAAGCCACCTTCATTTATATTGCACTTTTTACAATACAGATTCAGTACAGTACAGTTTCAAAGCAGCTTTACAGTAATAATAGGAAATTAATGCAACAAAGGTTGTTTTGGCTATACAGCAGCTCTATAACGAACATGACTATTTTCAAATGAACAATTGTTGAAATGGTGGTCCAGAACAACACCATCCACCTCAAAGAAATTCATAAAAAATAATACAGGACAATCAACTATTTCATAATATTCACCAATGCAGTCTTGCCACAATTGATCGTGTTCTAAGAAGAAATGCCACCTGGGTGAAGCAAGTATAAAAAGTGCCATTTGAGAGGAAGGAGTTGTGATTCCAGTTTGTTCAGGTATGTGAGAGCCACACAATTAGTGCACTTTTACTGTAAATACAAAGTTATGTATTTCCTGGACATACAACACAGAAAGGCTCCTACATTTTTTAAACTCCCTCAGTGAAATCCTCTTTTAATCAGGAACAAATGGAGTGAAATTTTGTAGCTGTTTGGGACAATGTACAATTTCACCATTCAGTACTGGTGCAAGAGTGGTTTGAGCATCACCCATTTCAGGATGGTGTTCCTTCCAGCTTATTTTTGGAAATGTAAAGTATATGATCACAACCTTTACAACCATTCAAGCGATGGAATAGGCCTGAGGAGAAGTTGGGGCACAAGGATGAATCCAGCATTCACTGCTTTTTTCCCACGATACATGACTCGTGAAAATATATGCTGTGATGTTGATTAAATTATTTGACCATATGTAAATGAGAGGCAAGATCTATAAAGTTCTTTGATTCAATGATTGCAGTACATTAATTTTTTTTATTTATTTTATTTATTTATTTACTTTTTTTGTGTGTAAAACTCATCGTTATACAACTGAACTCACCATTAAAGGACTTTGAAGAACAATTAAAGAACACAAAAAACATCATTCATGTATTTGTGTATCTACAAATTTTGTAATAACTACACTTGTAGTTTTTGATGTTAGTATTTATTTTTGATAAATGCATTACTAGAATAAAATGCAGTGTGAATACTGAACTATTTTGCCAACATAAAAGTGTGTTTTGTAGGAGACCGTGTAGTGGATCACCTCTGCCCGGTAGGACAAGAGCAAACAACAGAATCACATAACTGTCTCAGAGTCCATTGAAATATAATATTCTGGCCGAACATGCCCTGCTGTTCAACTCTGATGACCCCAAATGGTGGATAGACCTCCCCACATCAGCTTGGGGCATTCACCAACCGAACCCCTCCCCTTTTTATTTATTCCTTTTTTTTTCCTTCTCCTTTTCCCTCCTTTATTCTCAGACTTTTTGCCTTACACATATACACTGATCAGGCACTGACAGGTGAAGTGAATAACACTGATTCTCTCTTGAAGGGGGTCATAATGTTATGCCTGATCTGTGTATACTGTATATTAAGATACATGACAGATAGAGAGGTACACATCTCACACCAACACACACTTCTCATAATCACATGTAAAACCAGACTTGTCAACAACATAACATTTAGAATTTGAATTATTCCACTACTTGTTGGAAAACTCCTGAAAAATGGAGTTGGTAGTCTACTACACATGGCCCCTATGGCAGTATCCGACCACTACAGGTCCAACAGGCTTGTAAGTGTGAAGAAGGTCATTGCCTCTGGGTGCATCCATACATGACTAAATGAGGATCTGTCATGGAAAAATCCATAAATACAGTTGTTACCTGCCACTCTCATCCATATAACATGAGGTGGCACATCTGTTTCTGCATGTATTAGAGCCTTGACAGATGGCATTGCAAGTAGAAATGTACACACACACACACACACAGAGATCCTTTCCAATGTTCTTGTCTGTTTTTGAAAGCAACAGGAATCCAGATGGTGGTCCTTTCTCCACCTCTGGGTGCAGGGCAGCACGCCTACTCTACCGTATAGAATGGCACATTAGGTTAGATGCAGACTGAATTAAAGGTTTTGACATTATTCGCTGCTCTCAGAGGCTTCACGCTGCTTTCAAAGGCTTATTTTTGTGACAATTTTCTGTGTGATGGAACCAGAGAGGTCATTTGAAAGTTTGATGCATGTAATCAACTGTTTTCTTTATTCAGGTCATCCATTATGATCTCCTGTTACAATAGAGCACAGTTCTGCTACAGATGCGCACAGTTTTGAAACAAGCTGGCGGCTAGATTTCTCAGAAAGGTTTGTTCTGGGCGGAGAGAGGCAGAGAGAAATGGTTCTTTTATTATAGAAATGTACAGTACAAAATGTCATGTCTGTGAAGCTTCACCTTGAAATCCATTTCTATGACCATAAATGCTGTTATTATGAAAGGGCTGTTTGGATAATCCCTTTCTTATTAAGGTTTAATTAAAAATAATAATAATAAATGAAATGTATGTAATAGCTAAATTAAATTCTTTAAAAGTATGCTCTAAGTTCCTTGTGTAATACTCCGATTTGTAGGTCTTGATAAATCCATGCTTACTGAGTATTATGCGTGGGTTCTTGGCAATGTATGTATTTGTCGTGCCCACTGGATAGAAGAGTCAGACAAAGACTTCTGTGCTCGGAACTCAGTGTTTATTTCAACAATCTTTTACTGTGCCTCTACATCGTACCACCCCGAACACCTTGTGCGTTACCTCATCTCCCCTCATCTCACCCGCACTTCCTCTCTTTTCGTCTTTTCTCTCTCGCGCGATATCTCGCGTACAATCTAACTTGATTTAAACCTTCCCATCTCACTTCTTACACTTGTTTAATTTTAACCTGCATAATTTGACATAAAGTTTGATAACCCTGTTGAAAAACCCCCAGCATATGCTGGTTAGGTATGTTTTAAAGCATGGCAGCTGGTTTAAACTAAGAAACTAGATCCAGCTCAGGACCATCTTAAACCAGCTCATGACCAACTAAGGACCAGCATAAACCAGCTCAAGCCAGCTGTAATGCTTCAAAACATACCTAACCAGCATATGTTGTTTTTTTTTCAACAGGGAACTACTACTGTTTCACCTCTCTTTCTCTCGCTGTTTTTCTTTTGTTCCTTCACATCAATAACATTCTTGGATTAAATTGCATTGTTGGTGGTTTGAGCCGGTATGCTGCCGCCTGCTACAGTACATTGCTCTGAAACCAGACTGCTATGAGTTTTCCCCTCGCTGTGTGCCGGCTGTGACCGCCGTGTGCTTGTGCTTGATGCTATGGTGTTTATCCTTGATCTGTGGCCTGGTAGCCACAGGTTGTCATGGTTTGTTTTATCACTCCAGCAGGGACTGATTGTTTGGTTTTTATTTTCCCACTCCTACTCATTCAGTTTGGTTCAGTGGATCGCCGTGTCCGGAATACCTTTACTCTGGGCTATGCTTGAGCTCTGTTGTTATGGTGTGTGTGTGTATTGTATGTATATTATTTTGCTTGGTTTCCTTGTTTTGTTTAGATGTACGTTCGTATTTCTGCTTGCCTACAGCAAAGTAAACATAATGTTATTATTTTTCAGCAACACCTTGGTAATTAGATGACACCGCTAGTCATGTGACACCAGCATTGAAAGCAACCTGCTCCAAGCTTCTTTAGAGAACATATTTCATGTAAGTGTAAATCATTTTAATAATATTTCTCAAAACTACTTTAAGGCATCTGTGGAAAAAGCACCTTGAGGCATTCACGTTCTTAATCAGAATACTATCTTTGTTTTGTAAACAAAACAATAGTAGGCAATGTCAATCAAAATAACAACATTTTGAACATTATAACAAAACATCTTAAAAAAGTAAACCAACTTGTTAACAATAACTAGATAAAAACATTTGTAGAAGTTCACTTTTCAAAATGTATTATTTTGAAACGCTGTTATTAAACCCAGACAATTAAACATTTTACTCAGAAAGGGTTTATTGATGAAATTAAATACAAATGACTATAAAACAATATATCAATGCATATGTAATGCTGATGACTGTTTCATCCTGTGCACAGCTGCTAGGTGACATCTACTGAAGTAAATTAAAGTCATTAAATTAAAATTTGCCCTATCTATTTTATAAATGCATGTTATTGATCTGGGGCTGTATTCACAAAACATTTTATATTACCACTAAGAGTTCTGCTAAATAGCAGTAAAAGTTCTTAGGCAAGTGTTTCCTCTTGCTGCTGGAAGAGAGAGAAGTCTTAAGCTAAGAAAAAGGGCATAGTTGACCTAGTTGCTATGTGGACGATGTCATCATGCCTACTAACTATGCCCACAGTGATTGGCTGATGGGGAGTGATTTAATCATAGAAATATTGTAGAACAAGGTATCATGTTGCCATATTCAAATAAAGATTTTAAAATAAAAATGTTGCCATACTTAAATATTTTAAAAGTGTCAGCTAATTGTCAGCCTCTTACATGTCTGCATCTCGAGAGATGGAGGTATGTATATATATATATATATATATATATATATATATATATATATATATATATATATATATATATATATATATATATATATATATATATATATATATATAGTACACAACCGACAATCTAGTTACCTCGACAGTTTTCTGCATCCCTTCACCACCCTGACTCCTTACTCTCAGCCCAGCCAGGGATATGGGGGAGCACTCTGGGTTTGGGCTAAATTTTGGGATCAGGGCCCCCAGTCCCCTCAGACAGCATGGCAAATAGGCTTATTTTACTCTTTTACTCAATCCGATCATTTATAAGTGTGAACTTGTGAAACTACTGCCACAGGTAATCAGACAATATTTTCTTTTTCTTTATGTATTAAAGTTTTTTTTTTTTTTTGTGGTATTGTTGCCCTTTTTATTATGGTACGACAGTGATTAGAAAGGAAGCAAAGTAGGAGAGAGAAAGGAGCGAAAATCCATGAGCCTCAAACTCGGCTCACCTGAGCTACCCACAAGGCTATCAGCGCAGACAATTATTTTCAACTTGACTGCAATGTTTTATTTTCCATTACTCAATGCATATTGCATATACACCGATCAGGCATAACGTTATGACCACTGACAGGTGAAGTGAATAACACTTATCAAAGTCAAAGTCAAAGTCAGCTTTATTGTCAATTCTGCGTACAGTACATATATACAGAGAATTGAAATTCTATGACTCTCAGACCCTAGGTGCCTAACAACAACAAAACAATAACAACAAAAGTTTAACAGTAACAACAACAGAAGAAAGATTAAAAAAAGGTGGATAAAGTGATTTATAGAGGTAAAGTGGCGATGGCAAATAGTGCAAACAATAGTAACAATAGTGCAATTTCAGATTTAAGTCAGTGCAGGTATAAAATAAAATTATAAGAGTGTGTGCAAAAAAAGAGTCTGTAAGAGGGGAGACCAATTCCTCAGAGAGTCAATATAATGAGGTAGATGAAGGGAGGAGAAGGGGGAGATTCCCAGATCAGGTGCGTGGGGCAGAAGAGGGGAGGGTCGGCAGAGTCGGGAGGGAGTTCAATGCCCTGACAGCTTGGAGAATGAAGCTATCCTTCAGTCTGCTGGTCCTTGCTTGAAGACTGCGAAGCCTCCTCCCTGATGGCAGCAGACTGAAGAGGCTGTGCGATGGGTGGGTGGGGTCTCTCGCAATGATGAGGGCTTTGCGGGAGAGGCGGGAGTTATAAATGTCCTGGAGGGGTGGGAGAGAGACACCAACGATCTTCTCAGCTGCTCTCACTATGCGCTGAAGTGCTTTACGGCAGGATGCGTTGCAGGCGCCGTACCACACAGTGATGCAGCTGGTCAGAATGCTCTCGATGGTGCCTCTGTAGAAGGTGCCCATGATGGGGGCTGGGGCTCCGGCTCTTCTCAGCTTGCGGAGAAAGTAGAGTCGCTGCTGTGCTTTCTTGGCCAGTGCTGTGGTGTTGGCGGTCCATTATCTCTTCATCACAGCACCTGTTAGTGGGTGGGATATATTAGGCAGCAAGTGAACATTTTGACCTCAAAGTTGATGTGTTAGAAGCAGGAAAAATTGGCAAGTGTAAGAATTTGAGTTTGACAAGGGCCAAATTGTGATGGCTAGACGACAGAGCATCTCCAAAACTGCAGCTCTTCTGATTGGGAGCAAAGGCTGGCCCATGTGGTGTGATCAAACAGACAAGCTACAGCTACTGTAGCTCAAATTGCTCAAGAAGTTAATGCTGGTTCTGATAGAAAGGTGTCAGAATACACAGTGCTTCGCAGTTTGTTGCATATGGGGCTGCATAGCCACAGACCAATGAGGGTGCCCATGCTGACCCCTGTCCACCACCTGAAAGCGCCATCAGTGAGCACATGAGCATAAGAACTGGACCATGGAGCAATGGAAGAAGGTGGCCTGGTCTGATGAATCACATTTTCTATTACATCACATGGATGGCCGGGTGCGTGAGCGTCACTTACCAGGTGAACACATGGCACCAGGATGCACTGTGGGAAGAAGGCAAGCCGGCGGAGGCAGTGTGATGCTTTGGGCAATGTTCTACTGGGAAACCTTGGGTCCTGCCATCCATGTGGAAGTTACTTTGACACATATCACCTACCTAAGCATTGTTGCAGACCATGTACGGAAACAATATTCCCTGGTGGCTGTGGCCTCTTTCAGCAGGATAATGCGCCCTGCCACAAAGCAAAAATGGTTCAGGAATGACGAGTTTGAGGTGTTGACTTGGCCTCCAAATTCCCCAGATCTCAATCCAATCTTCCAATCCAATTCAATATATATATATATATATATATATATATATATATATATATATATATATATATATATATATATATATATATATATATATATATATATACATACACCTAAAGGAGTATTAGGAACACCTGTTCAATTTCTCATGAATGCAATTATCTGATCAACCAATCACATGGCAGTTACTTCAATGCATTTAGGGGTGTGGTCCTGGTCAAGACAATCTCCTGAACTCCAAACTGAATGTCAGAATGGGAAAGAAAGGTGATTTAAGCAATTTTGAGCGTGGCATGGTTGTTGGTGCCAGACGGGCCTGTCTGAGTATTTCACAATCTGCTCAGTTACTGGGATTTTCACGCACAACCATTTCTAGGGTTTACAAAGAATGGTGTGAAAAGGAAAAACATCCAGTATGCGGCAGTCCTGTGGGCTAAAAATGCCTTGTTGATGCTAGAGGTCAGAGGAGAATGGGCCGACTGATTCAAGCTGATAGAAGAGCAACTTTGACTGAAATAACCACTCGTTACAACCGAGGTATGCAGCAAAGCATTTGTGAAGCCACAACACGCACAACCTTGAGGCGGATGGGCTACAACAGCAGAAGACCCCACCGGGTACCACTCATCTCCACTACAAATAGGAAAAAGAGGCTACAATTTGCACGAGCTCACCAGAATTGAACAGTTGAAGACTGGAAAAATGTTGCCTGGTGTTACGCCCCGCGGCTCAAAAGGGACGTAACAAAACTGGGACACACAAGAAAGCCAATGTTTTAAAGTAAATATTTAATTAAGTTAAAGAAACGCAATACAAAACAGTGACATGTAGCATTCAGTTGTCAGTAATGTCATGCAGGGTGGGTGAATGAATGAAAATGTAATGTGCTGTAATGTGGGGTGCCATGCAACCAAAGACATAATCAAACAAATCAAATCATGTTGGCCGCGCTCTGCCATCAGTCTTGCTTCCTTTTAACGAAGAGAAAGGGAAGTTGGCCACAGGTGTCACCGATGCAAACATCACAGGTAGGCGGAGTCACCCAGTAATGAGGGAGTAGCTTACTGATGACACGAGTCATCACACCTGGTCTCTACCATCTGAGACATTCAGATGGTAGAGTCAGAATTTGGCGTAAGCAGAATGAGAACATGGATCCATCATGCCTTGTTACCACTGTGCAGGCTGGTGGTGGTGGTGTAATGGTGTGGGGGATGTTTTCTTGGCACACTTTAGGCCCCTTAGTGCCAATTGGTCATCGTTTAAATGCCACGGCCTACCTGAGCATTGTTTCTGACCATGTCCATTCCTTTATGACCACCATGTACCCATTCTCTGATGGCTACTTCCAGCAGGATAATGCACCATGTCACAAAGCTCGAATCATTTCAAATTGGTTTCTTGAACATGACAATGAGTTCACTGTACTAAAATGGCCCCCACAGTCACCAGATCTCAACCCAATAGAGCATCTTTGGGATGTGGTGGAACAGGAGCTTCGTGCCCTGGATGAGCACCTTGTTGAATCAATGCCACGTAGAATTAAGGCAGTTCTGAAGGCGAAAGGGGGTGAAGAGAGGTGTTGATGATGTGAGTGAGTGCAGGTACAACTGAAAAAGAAATGGCTTGAAGGAGATGAGTGGGGATAGGATCAAGCGGACAGGTAGTAGTGGTTGGAAAGGACAAGTTTGGAGACTACTGCCTCTGAGAGCAGAGAGAAGGAGGAGAGACTGTGTGTTTGCTGTTAAGACGTGTTTGTCAGGTTGTGGTGGGGAAAAGTGGCCGATGATGGTTGTTGTTTTATTTATGAAGAATGTGGCAAAGTTGTCAGCTGTTAGGGTTGATGAAGGAGGGGGAGGAGGAGGATTAAGAAGAGAGGAGAAGGTTTTTAAAAGCATGCAAGAGTCAGAAGACTTGTTAATTTTGTTATGTAGTATGTCATTTTAGCAGTAGAGACATTCAGAGAATCCCTTAATGTCTGTCTGACTGCAACAATAAAGGTTTTGGTGAGAAAAGGCTAGAAAGCCATTGGTTTTGAGTTTTTCTCAGTGGAAATTTTTTTATTATTATTATTTTATTGGACTCAATAAAGCTGCCACCTCTCTAAACACCTTACATTTATCTATCCATCCATCCATCCATTTATGTGAATGTATTTTTGTAACATGCAATTATTTGTATTGTTTATATTTGTATATAAAATATATTATTTATAAAAATCATAAAACTAGGCAGACTTTTTACAAGCTAAACTAATTACCAGATTACCCTTGAATTGAAATAACTTTGATGCTTTGACACTTTGAACTGAATCAGCATGGAATGATATCATTACACTGCAGAGTGGAGTGTTGCAAGAGAGTGTAAAGAGATCCTTTGAGAGCTCTGTGTGAAGAACTCTACTTTGGCAATTAAAAAATACCTTTTATGGATTTAGCCTCATTCTTCATGTAGTGTTGTTGTTTCAACTTGCCCAAATAAAACTCCCAAGTTTTATAAACACTGGCCAAAAGAGAGCATCACTCTGAATGCATGACTAGCTCCAGCAGGGAGGCTGTAGTTAGGCCATATGAAGATGGAGTGTCACATCTTCACATTGTCCCTTGATATGCCGCCAGCCTATTGGACAATTAGCAGAGCCTGAAGCCAGAACAGAACCTTCCGTCATCACTCTCTCCTTCCATAAACAGGAGCTGATGAAGAGAGCAGCAGGGGGTTTGACTAAGTGCCATCTCACACCAGGCCTAATCTCCCCACAGATGCCTCATCTGTGTCCTCTAATGAAGACTAAACTTACTCTCAGCTGCTGCCTGATTGAGGCGAGGCAATGCTGCCCTATAGAGGAACTGTAAAGAAAGAGAGAAAGATTTAATCAATCAAGATTTTTTTTTTTTTTTAATATCTCAACACATTTGACTTGAAAGAAGACTTGGGCTGAATCCAAAATTGCCCTAATGCCCTCAAATAGGGAATTATTTGGGGAGACAGCCATTTGTAGTGGTGTCCGAAACCATAGTGGACACTGCACAATCCCACATTGCACTGCAATAATGAGTGTACAGTCGATGTACACACAGACACAACAGCTGTCCGAATTCGCTCACTCATTTTCATTCACTCCTTCAAATTAATAGTATTAGTGAACTAACGTAGGGAATAGTGAATGAGGGTTTAGGGGGCGATTTCGGATTCAGCCTTGGAGCATGTGCATCTGACTAGGGTTGAGACGTGGGGTGATGACATCATCATTACACAAAATGTACGGCTGTACAGACGAAAACGCAAGCGTGTCGTTTTCAGATTTATCCACTCTGGGACTCGGTTTAAAAAAATATAAGTTTCAGGCTCCCAAAACAGCGATAACATTTTTATTTTTAACAAAATTTAATTGTAATAATAACTGTACACAAAATATTGATTTGAGTTTTAATATTTTATTAGCTCACCAAACTCAAAACTTCCACAAGGAAAAAAACAACATAGCAGGCATAAACCGCTGACTTCAGTTACCCTGATGAGCCTAATCAGTTTTTACTGGCTGTTATCGGGGGACGACATATAGCTGGATGGTGCGATTGACCAATCAAAATAAAGTATTCTACAGAGCCATGTAGTAACAATTATTAGTTAGTTAAAGCCTTTATTTGTCCCACAGTGGGGAAATTGCATTTAGCAACAGCAGGGGTACAGTTGGAAAATAACAGTATTTATTTAAAAAAAAAAAAAAAAAAAAAAAATTTTGCCCAGTGAATTGGCTCATTACTTGTCAAAAATATTGCAACCATAAAAAGAGTTTGTGTTGAGCAGTGTTCATTGTGCAGTCTGTCTGCAGCAGGAAGAAAAGACCTGCGGAATCTCTCCTTCACACACAGAGTGTGGAGCAGTCTGTCACTGAAGCTGCTCTTCAGATGTGACAGTGTGTCCTGCAGGGGATGTGACTCATGGTCCAGCATGGATGACAGTTTTGCCAGGACCCTTCTGTCACCCACATCCCGCACTGAGTCCAGAGGACAGCCTATGACAGAGATGGACTTCCTGATGATCTTGTCCAGCTTCCTCCTCTCCCTCTCAGTGATACTGCTGCTCCAGCAGCCCACACCATACAGGATGGCTGATGCCACCACAGAGTCATAGAAAGTCTTCAGGAGTGCCTCCTGCACTTCCAAAAGACCTCAGTCTCCTCAGGAGGTAGAGCCTGCTCTGACCCTTCCTGTACAATGCATCTGTGTTGAGAGTCCAGTCCAGTTTATGGTTCAGGTGAAAACCCAGGTACTTATAAGAGTCCACTCTCTCAATATCCATTCCCTGGATGTTCACTGGTGAGGGAGCAGGCCGGTGTCTGCAGAAATCCACCGCCATCTCCTTAGTCTTCCCTGCATTAATAAGGAGGTGGTTTGGCTGACACCAGTCCACGAAGTCCTGTGTCAGTCCTCTATACTCCGCTGATCAAGCCAACGATGGTGGAGTCGTCAGAGAACTTGAGCAGGACACAGCCATCAGTATTGTGTCTGAAATCTGAAGTGTAGAGAGGGTGAAGAGAAAGGGTGTGAGCACTGTGCCCTGGGGGACACCCACACTGCAGGTGAGGGGATCAGACACACAGTCATGGGCTCTCACAAACTAGGACCTGTTTGTCAGGTAGTCCAGGATCCACTCAGCCAGATGTGAGTCCACTGCAGTCCGCTCAAGCTTGTCCCTCAAAAGCACCGGCTTTTGGTTGAATGTGTAGGGCCAGAGGTGTGTAGGGCTGGGGGAGTATGGCAATGTCCAGGTGATGAGGTGTAGAGCAGCTGCATGGGGGGAGCAGGTGGTGACTGGTCAAACCGGTTGAAGTAATGGTTCAAGTCATTAACCCATTGCAGGTCGCCCTCAGCCTGGGAGTGGGATGCTTTGAAACCTGATAAAGTCTTTAGGCTCCTCCACACCCCCCTGATGTTCTGCTGCTGCAGCTGCTCCTCCATCTTCCTCTTGTAGCTGGCCTTACCCTCCCTGATCTTCCCTCCCTGATGGGGAGTGTGCCAAAAAATAAGTCCAGTGTTTTATTATCTCTGGTGGGACAGGTGACATACTGTAGCTCAAACAATAAGAGCGTGGTGCTAGCAACGCCATGGTCATGGGTTCGATCCCCAGGGAAAGCAAGAATTGACCAAAAAAAAATTAAATCAATGCAAGTCGCTTTGGATAAAAGCGTCTACCAAATGCATAAATGTAAATGTACTGTGTGAATGTTGGCAACACAGAGGAGAGGGGTGCATGGTTGAAGTCCCCAGAGATAAGGAAGAGAGCCTGTGGGGGCTGTGTCTGCAGGCTGCTGGTGACTGAGAGTACATGAACTCCCGTGTCAGGTAGTATGGCCTCATGCTAACCGCTAACAGTTCAATGTTACTGTTACACAGTTTCATTTTCACTGAACAATGTCCTGGCTTACACCATCTCTCATTAACAAACGCAGCCAGACTCCCTCCTTTTCTCTTACCACTGTCCTTAGTCATGTCCGCCCTCAGCAGATGAAAATAATTCAGTGTAACGGCGGAGTCCGGGATGTGAGGGGTTAACCAGGTTTCCGTAAACACAATGACGCAACACTGTCTATAAGTGCTGCCAGCTCGTCAATCTTATTGGGAAGAGATCTCACGTTTCTCATGATGACGGAGGGGAGAGCAGGTCTAAAGCGTCTCTTCTTTTCCCGGAGTTTCCTTCCCGCGCTGCGTCCTCTGCGAGTCTTCTGAAGCAGCTCAGCGGGAATCACATGTTTGTCCCGATGGAACATTACCGCGCTCCTCAGCGCGACCAGCTGTTCCCTACTACAAACAATGGGCGCACGGGCTCCGACACACATTGTGATTCGCGTAAAATGTCCAAATGTTAACTAAAGTAAATCTGAGAAAAGGTGGCAGACTATGCAGTGCTGAGTATTAAATAAGGTATATACAAAACTAAAACGTCTAAGTAGCTAAAAGTTAAAGAAAAAAATTAGAAAAAGGTAAGAGCTGTTGCAACCATCAGCCAGCTCGCACTGGCACCGGAAGTTACACATTATTATGTTTAAATAATAATATAATATGTATTTAGTTTAAATAAATATAAATATATACAGATAATATGTAGTTAATAAGATTAGGAATCTGTATATAAAGCTTTAAAAATGACTACATGTGAGGTTACATGTCTGAGTCTATGTATACCTAATATATATCAACTATATAAACTAACTTCACAACTTGCACTGATATAGCAAAATATTTTCCTCTTGCTGTGTAAATTTATTTATGAGCACAAAAGCCTTCATCAGTGCTTTTTTTAGCCTGTGTGCCAAGATGCGTTGGTGGTGAAATAAACAGTATTTGTTCAGCCACACTGATTATTCTGACCTCTCTACTTCACCAGTGTTGTTGGTATTGTTTTAAAAAGAATATTCGCTTGTTTGTTCCTTCCATGCACCTTGTTGATTTTATGAAGTTGCACCAGAATAACCGTAGCCTGGCTCCGCCCTCCTACGTACTTCCGCTCAATTTTCATTTTCCTTCAGTACTCCGTCTGGGTTTGCGGTACATTCTCTAGTTTTCTCTGGTCAATTTAACCGGTCCAATCAGCGAACAGAGGGAGGGGCTGAGATCGATGACGTTGATGTTGTGGGCTAGTTTGAGATGACATACGTCACGACCAAACGTTAGCGACTGGTTATGGCAGATCCAACAGTTTTAAACTTCAACAGAGTACCCGCCTTCAAGGAAGTTAACGCTTGTCAATGGAGAGTGGCCAGACTCTCTGTACAAATGAAATGTACAAGAGTCTGGTAGGACCAGGCTAGAATAAACATACAACGCATTTATTTTCAATCTCTTAATCTTCAACTGATTCCAATTACAGGACAAAAATTGTAGTTATAATGTTATATAGATTACTCATTCTAGGTAAAGTATTCTGACTTTTTTTTAAATTACTTTTTAGATTACTTTTAACCTAACTCATTTATCACATTGATTTGAATCGGATAATCTTGTACCATATGATGGGTTTGCCAGACTGGGGTTGGTGATGGAACTGCAGGGGTTTGTCAGTTTAATGAAACGCTATTAAGTAATTAAATCATAAAAATTAAAATAAATAATTTAAGAATAAATACAATCAAAATAAAAGATTTATTAAAAAAAGATGAAAAAGAATATTTACCTGCATGTCATGTGACTATTAACCAACACCAGAGAACTGTGAACTTCATTTTAGTATTATTTATTATTATTATTGACTTTTGACTTTTAAATTGACTTTTACTTGACCTAACTAATTAACTTAAAATCTAAGGGCTTACTTCAAGTATGTATAAGAAGAGGTTCAGCTGACAAAAAAGTTGGGGAATCCCTGCACTGAATAAAATGACATGATTCAGTATGTTCTTCGGGAGCTGATTAGATATGCATTGTTGAGAAAACACTTTTTAAAAGTGAAATGACTTCTGTAAATCCAGTGATCAGATGCTGTGTTGAATTATTAATAATTTAATGCCATTGTGAGAATAAAATGTAATCAATAGAAAAGTAACTGTAGTCTGATTACAAGTGTTTTAAAATGTAATAATCTAATTACAAATACTTAATTTTTAGAATTTGATTACGTAATACAGATTACATGTATTCAGTTAAAGTGCTGGGCGGTATACCGGTTCATACTGAATACCGTTGTTTATTTTTGTTATGATATGAACTTTGATTATACCACAATACCTGTATATGTCACTTAAACAACATTCGGATTGCAGCGCAGCGCAACACTGTTTGAGAGGGGTCCCTTTTCACTGTTGCACTGTAGTGAGGACACAGCTAAGATCGCATTACAACCTATGGCTGAATCCAAAATCGCCCCCTAAACCCTCATTCACTATTCCCTACTTTAGTTCACTAATAGTATTCATTTGAAGGAGTGAGTGAATTGGGACAGCTGTTGTGTCTGTGTGTACATCAGCTATACACTCGTTATTGCGGTGCAACGTGGGATTGAATGAGAGGAGTGCACTCAATAACACCCACTATGGTTTCAGACACCACTACAAATGGCTGTCCCTTCAAATAATGGCCTATTTGAGGACGGAGCACCATGATGAAATTAACAATGCTTGATCACCACATGGATCATATAGCACAGATATAGACTGGAGTGAGCGTGTTTAAGTTTTTATGGACATATTTCACATACTCTAGTGCTCTAAACACAAACCAGCAGCATGTATGCGCACATATTTCATCACTTCAAATGAAATGTATGCAAACAAGGACACTGATACAGCCGTACGTCTGATCACGACTGTGATGACATGATGGATTATTCTGCTACGAATTCGTATGACCTCAATTCGTACAATTTGTCTGTACTGCAGTGATGGGTAGGTTTAGGGGCGGGGTTTGAGGCTAGGTCATTCGAACGAAATCATAAGAATTGACCAACTCGTCAAATACGTACAATTTAGCAAAAAATTTAGCAATTTGCATGAGTGAAGTCGTACAAATTTATACGAATTAGCTAGCCACCTCGTAAAATATGTATGAATTTCCGTGAGATTGGTTGAACCTCTCTTGGTTGAGAGACCTCACACCTCTCTTCATAAAATTGCACTGGTTGCCAATTGCCACTACATCAAATTCAAGGCACTGATGTTTACCTAAAGAACAACCATTAGCTCTGCTCCCCTATACCTAAACTCATTACTTCAGACCTATGTGCCCTCCAGAAGCTTGCATTCTGCAAGTGAACGATGCCTGGTGGTGCCAATGCCATCCCAAAGAGGCACAAAATCATTTTCACAGACCTTTACCTTGATTGTTCCATGCTGGAGGAATGACCAGTCCATCTCAACCTGAGCAGCTGAGTCTGTAGCCATTTTCAAGAAACGGCTGAAGACACATCTTTTTCGTCAACACTTGACTCATTAATACTATCACTTATATATCTATAAAAAAGCTAAACTAATCAACTATTGTTGGTTTAATCGCTTCTATTGCTCTCCTCATTTGTAAGTTGCTTTGGATAAAAGCATCTGCTAAATGTAAATGCAAGTGATTACATATGAAGTTTACACATTTTAACAAGAAATAAAAGGAGGAGTGTGTGTTATTTGAATACAAAACAATCTTACAATGTAACAATAACCACAAAGCAGAAGCCTTATGGAATGTCTGATCAATCTTGTAAAAACATATTACTGTATTTCCCCAAATACTACATTTCTTAAATAAAACAGTTTGCAAGACTGCAAAAGACTCAAGGATGTTTGAATTACTTGTGTATAATGGGTTCTTTGAAACTAACAGCAAAGGACCTTCAGTTTTTATGAGCTCTGATTCAATCGTCCTACGCCATGAAGATGAGTTACAACACAAGCTTTGAATTGCTAAACCATTTCACTCTTTAGAATCCTTATTTTCAAATCTGTTTTTGAAAGGTCACTTACAAATGTTTTAAAAGTGGCACATTTTTTTGTTGAAATAAGTGCTTTAACAGCTTTTCAAAATGTTGTTGTCATTTGCCAGAGTGAATGTGGACAGGACACAGTATGAAAAATATTTTTTCCTGCTTTTAAAACAAATCCATATTATAGGTCCATAATTTATCACAGACACCTGGGTGCCTGGGGTCCCACTATGGCCATGTGCGCCAAACAGAAGAAGTCATACTAAAAAGACTTTTTTTCAATCTTTGCAGTGATTGAATTGTGATGATAGAACTGATTGTTGTACATAGATGTGTGTCCTTTCTCGCTTTGGCATATTGCATGGTTAAGGCCTTGTGGTTAGTTGTTTTCTTAGTGAAGCAGCCTTGGAGTTGGAGAAGTTGGAGTGATTGTTGTGTGTGTGTGTGTGTGTGTGTGTGTGTGTGTGTGTGTGTGTGAGAGAGAGAGAGAGAGAGAGAGAGAGAGAGAGAGTTAGGCGAATGTGCTTTGATGTAGCTGTCTGATCGTATTTGCCGTAGATGGATGGTTAAATAATGTCACACGATCGGTCATACTGCAGGCTCTCATATGCAAGTGCACTGATTGCGTGCCAGTCTCCGATAGGCTATACCTGGCATTTATTCAGTTGATTGCTCTTGTAAGTGCGCCAGATTGGTGCCAGTTATTGTCATGTCTGCAGTGTAATGCACAACTTTGCCTCTCCTTGTTATAAAACAACGTGCATCCAAACAACTTTAGACAAATGCAACCTCCTTTGTCAGTCACGTTTACATGCACACATTTTTTGTCATTCCGACTGAAAGATTCAGTGGACTGTTTACATGAGACGATATCTAAACCGATCTGGTGTTTACATGTGCTGACGCCTTCAATCGGAATCATTTTGTGACATGCGCACACAGTTTGTGTGCCGCGTCAGAAATGTTGACGCTGTCCTCTCCAGCAGCTGGAATGTGTTCCCGGTTGCCATGGCAACTCTCAACGGCCACCAGGACTTTTTTAATAAAAGCTATTTATTTGCTGTAAAGTGTAAGAATCATCTCAGAAAAAATAAATTCTTCTCTCAGGCGCAGTAAAAAGTGCCCGGGACAAACGCTGTCAAGATGAGAGGGTGGAGCCAGTCTACAATGTCTGTGTCATTATTCCAACATTATCTTCATAACTTGTTATGAAATAAAAAGTTTAACATCACAGAGAAATTAACTTTCCTCTCGTCAACATTATAGCCTGGTGTGAGCGCGGCGCTCTTCAGTTGTGGAGGCGCGCGCTGTAGCCTATATCACGTCACAGAAGGACTTACACTCAAAGTAATAGTAATCGGATCCGGTCATTACATGGTGGAATGTTTCGTTTGATCGGTTTATGAAAAGGTTTAGGGGTGCAAGGCCCTGTGCGAACGTGATGTGCGAGGCCCATGGGTATTATTAAAGGGATAGTTCACCCAAAAATGATAACCGCTGAATTGATATGCTGATTCATAACGCTCCGAAGCTTCAGGAAGCAGTGTTTTGAAATCGGCCCATGACTATATAAATCGTTATTTCGTTGTTATTTGTTTTGTTTTTGCGCACAAAAACTATTCTCATCGCTTCATAAAATTATTGTAGAACCACTGTAGTGAGATGGACTTTGTAACGACGTCTTTAGTACCTTTTATGGGTCTTGAGAGAGGAAATGTCATTGCTGCCAATGGAGGCCTTTCTGAGCCATCGGATTTCAACAAAAATATTTTCATTTGTGTTCCGAAGATGAAAGGAGGTCTTACAGGTGTCGAGGGCAAGTAATTAATGACAGAATTTTCATTTTTGGGTGAATTAACCCTTTAAGTGTGTGCGTGTGTTGTCAGCAGACTGGTTGTCTTGGCTTGCATCCATGAAATAGTGTAACGTTGTAGGCCTGCTGCATATTGAGAAAATTTAGATGGGAGATGGGGACCCTGCCGAATATTGAAGGGTATTTTGCACACCGTCAGACACATTGTATAAACGTTATGTAGCCCTGCCCCTTTTTACCGCATTTTGTCTCCCAGTTTATATTTTCACAGCATGAAGATAAGATCTTAAATAAGCTCTATAGAATGATTGTAAAAACACAAGTTTGATGAGCGCAAGTAGACTGCTATGCTGCTCTTGAAATGAACTAATCTTGTCACTGAACTGGTTCTATATGTTGTAAAAAGTGACATGTTTTACTTACATTTTGCACATCTTCATTTATTACTGCATGACATATAAAAAGCCTGTGTGAAATTCATCAGCAGGGAGTACAAGTGCACCTAAACAACATGAGTATCTAATAAAATAATAATAATAGATTTAAAAGATAATTAAAAAAAAAAACATGAAAGGCTTTCCATTTCAGTTGTAAATACCTCTCCGTTTCCACAATTGCTGGTGATTATTGTGACGTGTATCCAATCATTTGATAAACTATTCAGTTACACATCAAAGGCAGATCTATTTGGCTTCAATCTCATCTTATTTCATATTTCCTGTCTATAGATTCCCCTCTCCTATTTGTCTTTATCATATTGTTCCAGACACCCAGCGTGAGATCTAGATGGAGCAGTTGGTACAGCTGTATCTGATAGTGTAGCACACTCTTGATCTGCAGAACGTTGTGGCTTCCTACCTGCTGCGCTATTTTTTCTAATTCCCTTGAAAGTCAGTTTTGCATAAGAATGCAACCAGAAACAAGACGCAAGTATACAATGACAACAAAGCCCTGAGTATAACACATTTGTCGAAAAACTTTTTAGGACATTTAGTGTGAAGAAAAGCTAAATGTCTGCTGAAAGGCGGGAGATACAGATAAAACAAGGAAAAAACAGCTGCTGATGTTCCTGTTGCTATGGTGATCGTAATAATCAAGAGCATCTGTGCATTTTCTTTTGAGAAATTTTCTCAGATGGACAAAAAATGAGCTTAAGAAAAAGTGTAGAGCTTCTGTGGATGCAGAAATGCTGAGATGTGATTGAGAAGCTGGAAGAACTCAAATGGAATGAACCGTCACTTTTAATTTCCACAGATTAAAATAACACAAAACTAAAGTGACAGGCTTCACAAGGGTGCTGCATTTCCTTTCTAGAAAACTGATTGACTAAGACTGAGTAAAGGATCATTAACGTTTAACTACTTATTGTCGTTTCTGTCCCAGAGTGTGGGCAGTCCCCTGCCCTTTTAAAAACTCACAGAGATGTTTTTGTAAAGTTTAAGATGGACTGGTTGTGTTTAATGCTTGGTCATGAATGGTTAAAGCTGCAGTTTGAACCTGTCATTTTATTTTGCCTCTTTGTCAGAGCTTAAATGGGTTCAGATGCTTTTAATAATAATAATCATATGAGTCATGTAAAATGACAAAAGCATATCTTCATCAAGCATTCACTGCCACAATAGAAGCAGCCAAAGCCTCATTTAATGGCAGAATGTCTTATTTTGAATGCATGGCTGTAAGTAGTATTCATTTATTTAACCAATAAATATAAAATGATTCTATTTGTTATTGAAAGTAACAAGCTGGCATGATACAGCCTCAATTGCAGAGGGTCTCTGCTGCCGCCGTATGAAGCAACTCGTCCGCCATCTCTTGTTATGGAGTCAGAAGCATCTCAGGTCACTTCATGCCATTCACATACCGGGCGAGCGGAATCATGCAGCCGACGAGCTCTCACGACCTGCCATGTCCTAGGGAATAGAGACTCCATCCCCAAGCGGTTCAGCTGATTTGGTAACAGTTCGGTGATGCACAGGTAGATCTGTTTGCCTCCCCAGACAATTCCCATTGCCACTGGTATTTTTCCCTGACCGAGGGGACCCTCGGCACGGATGCACTAGCACACAGCTGGCCACAGGGCCTATGCTCCCTCTGAGGAAGGCGGCGTCCTGACCTGTGGAACCTGCACATGTGGGTTCTAGACAGGACACGGAAGGTTTAAGTACCCTTGAGTAGGTGTTGGCTACCGTCACTTCAGCTAAGGCCTTGTCTACTAGGCATGCCTATGCTTTGAAATGGAATCTCTTCGTCACCTGGTGTTCTTCTTGCTGAGAAGATTCCAGAAAATGACCCCAGCCTGGATATGTGCCCAAGGTTCCCACCACTCCTTTTAGAAATCAGGTGGTAAACCTGCAAGTGCTGCCCCTGGAGGAGGCAGACCCTGCCTTGGCGCTGCTCTGTCCAATATGTGCTCTCCGCACTTACATAGACAGAATGCTGTGTTTCATGACCTCAGACCAGCTCTTTGTCTGTTATGGAGGGCAGCAGAAGTTGTGGTTGTGTTTAATTCTTGGTCATGAATGGTTAAAGCTGCAGTTTGGACCTGTCATATTATTTTGCCTCTTTGTCAGAGCTTAAATGGGTTCAGATGCTTTTAATAATAATAATCATATGAGTCATGTAAAATGACAAAAGCATATCTTCATCAAGCATTCACTGCCACAATAGAAGCAGCCAAAGCCTCATTTAATGGCAGAATGTCTTATTTTGAATGCATGGCTGTAAGTAGTATTAATTTATTTAACCAATAAATATAAAATGATTCTATTTGTTATTGAAAGTAACAAGCTGGCATGATACAGTCTCAGTTGCAATTTAAAAAAAGGGATAAAATATAAAAATATAACATTTATCAGAAACTGTCAACTAAATCTAAATTAACAGTGGGAGAGAGTTGATGTTGCTGTAAACAATTATATTATTTATTCCATGAATATTGTTACTTGTTACATTTATTTAGTTCAGTTTAGAGTAGTTTGTTTGCAGGTATAAAATTCGGTTTGGCTTTAATGTTTTTGGAGACATTGGAATCATTTAGTTCCTGGATTTGCCTCAGCACTGTTTGATCCAACATCACATGGAGTTCCTCTAATTAGTGCAGCTTATTATAATCATACTACAATGGGTGGCACAGAGAATGTACATGATTAATTGAGTAATTAAGTTTGAGTCTCTGGGAGGTTTCACTTTGAAAATGAAATTCCCTTTTGTGGTGATGGCCTTAGAAGGATTTCCTTTTTTGTGCTGTGCATTTTCCTTCTCTGTCCTTTGATCTTACTTTAACAAAATTCCCTTGTTGAAAAATATTTAATTTCAAGTATAGTCGTGCCCTTAATAAACAATCAGAGCTCTGAATGGTTCAAAGAGCTTTGCATAAGTTAAAAACTTTGACAGGAGACATAAAGATCAGACACAATCAACATGACTTTACTTTTTACTTTTAACAGTTAAAGGTAGGCAATTTTTTTTTATTTTTTTTTTATAAATATTTTTTTATACTGGTTGACTTCACATCCTGATAGCAATCAATAAGAGAAGTGGTCTAAATATTACAACATGAAGGCCTACATATATCTTCTTGCAGTCTGAACGCAATGATACAATGTCCTACCTGCCTGTCAACATATGTATTTCCATACTTCCAGACATCACAGATCATCAGCGCGTTCAGTAAGGCCATGCAGAGCTGTGGATAGACAGTCACAGAGAGCCACAAACAAGCTGAACCAAAACAATAAGCTTATGCTGCGTTCACGCCATGTCATAACCGTAATTACGAGATGGCAACTTGTAACATTCTACCTGGAGCTGTTCACATCCTCAGAATCTGATTTATATGCTTCTATGTCAACACTATCAACAGAGAAGTAAGGTGGTACAAGTCTGAGCTCTGTTAGTTGTTTACGTTAATTATTATTGTAATGTTATGTGCTTTGAGACATTTAACACTGTCTCTTATTCTTTCAATGCTAGTTTGCTATTGCTAGCCTTTCTGAAATTGCCTGTCCTATCTTTAATTTTTTTTTTATTTATTGTTTTTTAGGTTGTTGTTGCTGTTTTCAGGTTCATCAAGACTATAATGCCATGTCATTCATTCATAATGATAGGTCTGGTCATCACTGCTTGACAGTAAGCACTGAATTCTCTGTTTCACGTTCGAGGTTGATGATGCTGACACTCCCCTCCATCCTCACCACCACCACCACCACCACCAGGTTGGCCCTGTCCATCCATCGGGGGTAGGCTCCGCCCCTGCCTTCATCTTCAGGAAGGATCAATCAAATCTACATCCCCAGGATTTGGACTAAGGAATATTAATGAATGTTAATGTTAATACCATCAATATATAATACATTATCAGTTGCTGTTTACATTTAATGTAATGTAATCAATCATTTGCAGCTGACGTTTTAATCTATGCCATTCACCTCTAACTCTTGTTGTAATCTGTTGAGTCCATACTTACCGCGTCTACTCACCCCAGACCATCTCCTAATGCACTCATCTCCTGCGCTTGTTTCACCCTGCAACGAGGCGCATGTTCCCTAAGCGTTACGTGAGTGACTGACAGAATGGGGATTTTGCTTAGAAGCCTATCACCTTCGAGTTCTACAAAACGAGCCAATGGCAAAACAATGCCATGGATCTACAGAATTTGCATAGCGCAACTCCGCCCCACCTCGTGGACAGGGCCGCCGTTAGTGGGGTGAAAGGTGGTGACAATTATAGGGGCCCCCACTGCCCAGGGGGCCCACTAAATCCAGTAGTTATTCTAGCTATATATTCCCCTACTTTTGACTCAATATAGCATATACATAAGTATACCTGAGAGTTCAATGAATACCACAAAAACGTCATTTAGGCTAATAGACGTTTTCCAAATTTCCTCTCTCCCCCTCCCTAAAAATGGTTTAATCTGATGGTTAATTAGTGAATAGAACCAATCAGAGTTGAGGCTGCTCCGAGAACAATTGAAGTTAGAAAAAGTTACAATGGAAGTGAAATTGACTGAAAATGTTGGGAAAAATCTGGTACCAGTAACGTCATGAAAAAGAGAGGAAGGCCAGGAAAATTGCTTACTAAAATGTTCTTTAACAAAACAGGTCAGTGCACTGGGAGTCAATGTGATGCCGTGCCCCGATAGGACACCTAATAAGAGCCGCTGCCTGCACACTACGGTACGGTCACATCTCTGTATACCAGGATAGCACGCACTGCCTGAACGATCACGTGCTCAAAGTCCCCATCTTTTTGTGCTATTATGTAGATGGTTTGTATAACATGCAGAAAAATAGATATATATGTCAAAAGGATTACAGACTTGCTGGCTGCTGATGTGATATTTTTAACAATGCTGTCAAGAAAATGTGAATACAACTCACTACTATTGATGGATACATTTATTAGCTTTATTTAATAAAATAGCACATTATCTTTATCAAAAATGACTACACTTTACACTTTGAAACACTTTATTTTACATTTGACTGCATTCATTTTAATTTCTGAATATTTATCTCAGCTGTTAGACATCAGACTGACTGGAAATACATTTTATAGGCCTATTATATTGCTGGTAGGCCTACTTTAAAAAAGTTTATTTGATCATTTTACTAATTTCTTCTGTTTTGTTGTTATTTTTGTTGTCTTGCACAATAATACGTTATTAGTCGCTTAATGCCATTGTTTTGATATAATATTTATATACAACTTTGCATATAAAATAAGTAAAAGCAATAACCTTTATTTACATTTATTTATTTGTCAATCCTTATTATCCTATAGGCCCCCCATATGATATGAGTGGAGGGAGTTGGGGGCTCACAACAATGTTTTTTTCAGGGGACACAGAATTCCCTAACTATGACCCTGCTCGTGGGTATATAAGGAGCTACGCGTGCAATCTCGCATTATGTTTCTGCTTCGGAGCCGAGTGTTCACTTGCCTTCTGAGCTTTCTACATACAAGACGAGTGACTCTCTAATCTGTCAGTGTTACGGCACATTCCAGTGAGTTCCGCATTCCTGTCTGATCTGTGCAGTGGTCTGTCACAGCGTGTCACAGAGTTTTTTTTCTCCTCTAAAAGAGCTACACGTGGCACGTCTTTTTTAAGATGTCTCACCCCTGTGTTTCTGGGTGCCGTCAACTAGTTCTTCCATCTGATGGACACAAGCGCCTCCTCGTGTGTTTGGGCTTAAAGCATGCCTTGACCATCGCAATGCTGCGGTCCAGACTTAATGACCTTTGTAAAGGTAGAATCCCCTCCGCCACACCTCAATCTATTTCCTCCATGAGAGGGAATACTTTGGCTGGTGGTCAGGGTGATCTGAGGGTCACGGTGTGGAACAACCCGACGAATCTTCCTCGGGCCACACCCCATTCAAGATGTTGACAGTTGACGACTGGCTGATATTAGCTCCCTCTCGAGAGCAGGTTTGCGAACACAGGGACCTGGTGCTCCAGCACCTTGCCTGTTTGGGCATTTGGGTCAACTGGGAAAAGAGCAAACTCTTCCCCGTGCAGAGGATCTCTTTTCTCGGTATGGAAATCGTCTCCGTTGCCATGTGTGCACAGCTTACGAGCAAGCGCGTGCAGTCACTGCTGACTTACCTGAGTCAATTCGAGGGCAAGAGTGTGGTTCTGCAGCAGTGGTCACGCCGCTCTGACTGTTTCATATGAGACCGCTTCAGCACTGGCTTCACGATCGAGTCCCGAGATGGGCATGGCAACAGGGCACGCTGTGGGTGCCAGTCACTTGGGCCTGCTGCCAAACATTCACCCCGTGGTCGAACCTCTCCTTTCCACGGGCCAGAGTGCCCTTAGAACGAGTGTCCAGGCATGTTGTTGTGTCAACAGATGCCTCCGCCATGGGATGGGGTGCCATGTGCAATGGACATGCTGCCGTGGGCTCCTGGACAGTACCCCAGCGCCTATGGCATGTCAGTTGCCTGTCTATCCCTGCACCATTTTTGTATGCTGCTGAAGGACATGCATGTACAGGTCCGTTCAGACAACACGGCAACAGTAGCATACATCAACCATCAGGGTGGTCTCTGCTGCCGCCGTATGTCGCAACTCGTCCGCCATCTCTTATTATGGAGTCAGAACCATCTCAGGTCACTTCATGCCATTCACATACCGGGCGAGCGGAATCATGCAGCCGACGAGCTCTCACGACCTGCCATGTCCTAGGGAATAGTTGACTCCATCCCCAAGCGGTTCAGCTGATTTGGTAACAGTTCGGTGATGCACAGGTAGATCTGTTTGCCTCCCCAGACAATTCCCATTGCCACTGGTATTTTTCCCTGACCGAGGGGACCCTCGGCACGGATGCACTAGCACACAGCTGGCCACAGGGCCTATGCTCCCTCTGAGGAAGGCGGCGTCCTGACCTGTGGAACCTGCACATGTGGGTTCTAGACAGGACACGGAAGGTTTAAGTACCCTTGAGTAGGTGGTGGCTACCATCACTTCAGCTAAGGCCTTGTCTACTAGGCATACCTATGCTTTGAAACGGAATCTCTTTGTCACCTGGTGTTCTTCTTGCTGAGAAGATTCCAGAAAATGACCCCAGCCTGGATATGTGCCCAAGGTTCCCACCACTCCTTTTAGAGATCAGGTGGTAAACCTGCAAGTGCTGCCCCTGGAGGAGGCAGACCCTGCCTTGGTGCTGCTCTGTCCAATATGTGCTCTCCGCACTTACATAGACAGAATGCTGTGTTTCATGACCTCAGACCAGCTCTTTGTCTGTTATGGAGGGCAGCAGAAGTTGTGGTTGTGTTTAATGCTTGGTCATGAATGGTTAAAGCTGCAGTTTGAACCTGTCATATTATTTTGCCTCTTTGTCAGAGCTTAAATGGGTTCAGATGCTTTTAATAATAATAATCATATGAGTCATGTAAAATGAAAAAAGCATATCTTCATCAAGCATTCACTGCCACAATAGAAGCAGCCAAAGTTTTTGTCAAAACAATTGTTTTGCCATTAGCTCATTTTGTAGAACTCGAAGGTAATAGGCTTCTAAGCGAAACCCCCATTCCATCAGTCACTGACGTAACGTCTCTGTTCCCTCCTTCAGGGAATGAGGGTTACATACGTAACCGAGATGTTACTGTTTGTGTTCAGTTTTATTTTTTTAAAGTCTGGTAGCGTATGATCCTCAGTCATGTAGTGTATGATTCCCAGATTTTCTCTGTAAGCATTTGCAAAGTTGGCAAGTGATGCCTGCTGTTTAAAAATCTGTTTTTAAAAGTCATGTAGTTTATTCTAGCCTTTAGTAAATCACCTTGCGTGATTCATTTAAATACTCTCCTACCATAAATGTTGTGTCTGAAAATGAAACTCCTAAATGTATATGCAATAAGGTCAGCCACAAAAATAATCGTCCCGCCTTTTCAACACAAATTTTTCACTGTGTGTCTTTAGTAAACCCTGACAGTAGTTTTTAACACCAAAAGAGCAAGTTGTTAGTAAATCTGACCCCAAGACTGAGAAGTAGGTGTACTGCACAAATCAACCTCAAACCAACAGTCCCATTCTCTGCTTTGGTGATTTTGTCTGTGTCTATGTAAGCACACAGCTATTTTCTGGGTGTCCAGTGATGTGGCTTCTGCAATTACGGTTGGCACGGTAACCTGTAATCTACTGAAAATAGGGAACACTGACACATTTTAAATTTATCCAGCTTTTGTATGAATGCACAACACATCATTTTTGTTGATACATGCCACAATCTCTGTCATGTCATATTTTTAAGCAAACCTGTCCTTTTCTTTATCAGTACCCATTTATGAGCAAATGCTGAAATTGGAAGCTTGTTCTGAAAATTTTATTGTCTAACATGCCAGACATGAATAGCATTACATCAGTTTCACATTATTGAATTATCTTTTTGCCATAGAAGATTTGGAAAAAAACAGCTATTCATGGTAAACAACAAACAGGACTGTAAAGAAGAGGATGTGGCAGTAGATCTATTTTATGACTTCTTTGCCCTTTCCTGGACTATAAAATGTCTTCTGTGGTGCAGGGAAAAACAAATACTCTGTAATCTAATGTGACGTCTACAGACAGAAGCACACACATTCACACAGACCTTGTCAGCAGTTGGGACATTTCTGGAGGGAGACAGCCAAGCTCTGTGTTCTAAAACCCTGCTGTGATAGTCCCCTCTGTATGTTTGACTTGTGATGCAGCCTGAATCATAATCAAACCATGTTCGTTTGTTGGCCAGAGGTGAATGGCATCCTGACTGAGTCTGGTTTCTCCAAAGGTTTTTTCTCCATTCTTTAACCTGATGGAGTTTGGGTTCCTTTCCATTGTAGCCTCTGGCTTGCTTAGTTGGGGACACTTAGTATTCAACAATATTATTGATCTGACTGCACTGACACTATTGTATGAGAACTGAACTGAGCTGGAAGATGACATAATTTCTTTTACAGAGCTAGCTTATAGATGAAATAAACTAATTTAATAATGAATGATCTTTACAATGGAACTGAATTAACACTGAACTGACTTCAGCTGAACAACAACCGAAATGCATAATTTTCCTGTTATCACTGTAATCCTGCTTCGAAACAATATGTATTGTATAAAGCGCTATAATAAAGGTGATGACTTAAATTGATAGTAGTACCACAACAATGGGGGCATTTCCCCGGCTCCAAAAATAACCTCATGTCCTTGACAGATCCAGAGAGATTTCCACAGCCATCTGTGTGATTCCCTGGAGAGTTTCCTAGCTTTCATGTGCTTTGTTTTCACAGTGGAATTAAAATAATCAATTCAAGAGACAGGATTAGGAGCGCAGGTTAACATGAGGTTGCAGTTCCATTCTAATTATGCCAAAGCTAATATTTTCCAAGAACCAAAAGTTACAGAACCATGTCTCATTTGCCTTACAGGTGTTTAATTACTGTATAGGTGGTAAATATTCAAAACCTTTTTCAAAGGTTTAATTTAGTTCCTGCACCTTTATTTTGCCCTATTGGCAAGATTTTATAATTGTGGGCCACTGGTGTGAAAACTTATGGCTTTGTGCTGGTGTACATTTACACTGGTGGTGTTAGTTTTTACACATATTTTACATTGGACATAAAATGGCAACCCTACATTGTAATCAGGGTTTGAAATTAAACCCGCCAACTTGACAAATGCGGGTAAAAAATTTAATGTGACGGGTAGCGCTGTCAAACCACTAGCCAATTTGGCAGGTTACTTATTACTCACTTTGCTGGGAAGGCACTTTGTTCGCGTAAGCCAAATCTGTGCAGATTTAGTGCAAATATCCAACTCATGAGTTATCATAAATACAACGTATAGCGCAGAACTTGCAAATTTCTGGCTTACTTTAACATATAAGGCACTGCGCAACAAACAGGGTGGAGGCATGGAGGCGCTGGAAGCTCAGGGAGCCACAGAGGCTTAGACAGGTCAGGGAGCCAATGGCGGTTCAGGGAGCTATGGCAGCACAGACCCTTCAGGAGGCCAGGGCAGCGCAGACCCTTCAGGGCCAGCCTCTGAGGATAATGAGCAATACATTAGTTACAGTATTTATTATGTTAGCAGATACAACTTTTGATTTGAATAATGTATTAGCAAATGTTGAGATAAACATTAACTGAGATTAATAAATGCTTTAGAAATGTTTTTCATTGTTAGTTCACGTTAACGAATGTAGTTAACTAATGTTAACAAATGAAACCTTATTGTAAAGTGTTACCTAAACATTTTATATGCTGCGCCTACATAACAGAAAGGGACTAGGGAAAGTACCTATTGAAGTTCTTTGTTCTCTTACAACCATTTAATGATGCACATTTGAGAATTTTGAACAGAAAAACAGATGTGTGATTTACCAGATAAATATGAGCCAAAATAGTTGTACACAATATAACAAGTATACCGGCCACCTACAGTATATTGCACATAGAAAATACCAGCTCTGTATACATCTACGCGCATTAAGACATATTTTGCTTATTTAATACAATATTTTCTCTGTATTGCCATTTACAGTGCTGAAACCTTTACCATGGTAATTAAAATAGCAATACTTACTACATGCACTATTGTTCAAAAGTTTGGGGCCAGTAAGAGTTGTTAATGTTTTTAAAAGAATTCTCTTATGCTCGCAACACTGCCTTTATTTATGGCACAAGCTGATTGGTTCATGTCACATCTGCAGCTAATGAGCTTGCTGCTGAACATTTAAATAGCTGGTTGGCATTCACTATAACACTTTGCAGCGCGCTTTGGGTTCCTCTGAAACCCTCCACCTTCCCCAGCTCCACCTCACCTGTATAGATCTGCTGTGAGTAATGCTGTTTGTGCTGAGGCAGTATGTCATTTGTGCCCACAGCAGTGTATTGGTGTATGTACTTGCTATACAAGGTAAATGAGGGAACAGCTGGACAGAATGTTTAAATAATGAGTAACTAAGGAAACAGGTTACTCAGGAACAACAAGAACTAAACACAGAAACTGACTGTGACATACTACCATGCTAAAAATCTTCTGAGAGTGACATGATGGAAATGTAATTTATTCCTCTGATTGCAAAGCTGAATTTTCATCAGCTATTATTCCAGTCTTCGTCACATGATCCTTCAGAAATCATTCTAATATGCTAATTTGGTGCTCAAGAATCTATTTTGGTTAAATGCATCCTTGCTGAATAAATTATTAATTTCTTTAAAAAACATCGTACTGACACTAAACTTTTGAACAGGTATTGTGAAAATGATGTGCTAGACAGTTGAAAGTTGGTACAGTGCATGCAAACTCTAGTTCCAGTCTTATTAATCTTACTTCCACAGACATTCACAGTGGCATCTGGCTTACAAAGATACTTTTCTTCATTTTAATATTCCTTTGTTAATTTAAAATGTATTGGAGGTCTAACTTGAAAATTCTTCCTGCCAGTCTTTATAAAGTTCAGCTATAACAAAGGAAAAGGAGTACATGAGATTAAATTCAAGTCAAGGGGAGTGAAAAGGCCAAGTACAGGGGCAGGTATAGAGGGTGACCTTGAAGCATATAGTCATTAAATAGTCCCATTAGGTGGCCTTGGCTGGATTTGTTCATGGTGCAGAGCAACTAGCACATCTCTCATGGGACTGTACCTGGAAAGACCTATGTGTTAGCATCCCCATTCATATCAAAATCACTTGTTTTTCTCTTCTATGGATAGCAGCTATCTATCTGTCAGTAGATTAGCAGGTGCACTCTTCGTCGCCCTCCGTCTCTGAAGGGGGTTAACACACCAGCATCACACCATTAACTGCTTATTGAGGCATCATTTCTATCAATTACCTCTGCCTAAATCCCTATATGCAAATTAGTCCTCAAGGACATGCTCAGCTGTCACTCTCCACTAGCCAATCACTGTTTGTGCCATTGATTACCATGGAAATCATCTTAGTTGGAGTTAGCTTAGAGGTGGGGCTGCTTATTATGAGAAACTCCATTTTTATCTTGGTGGAACTTGTCATTTGTCTCCATTTTCTGTATCAGGCCTCATCTTAATGGCAGGGTACAGTAGGGACATTAGCATGTCACGTTGCTTCTTTATTTAGAATCACACGACAGCAAAGGGAAATTAAAAGGTCTTTTCAGTATTTCTGGAGAATGTCAGAAGCCTGATGACAGATCCATATTTTTACTCCTGATAAATAATGAGATTATTATTATTGCTATTATCATCATTATTGTTTTATATATTTAATATGTGAAGAAAACATTTGTCTTTTAAAATCTCAGAAAAAGTTGGTTCAAGTAAGACTTTTTAAAGAAATTAATACTTTATCATGGATACATTAAATCTATTAAATGTGACTAAAGATGATGTTAAAATATATGCTGTTCTTTCAAAACATTGTATTCATAAAAGAATCCTGCAAAAAATGTAGCATGATTTCCACAAAAAAACAACAAAAAAACAAACAAAACAAAAAAACAGCACAACTGTTTCTAACATTAATAACATGTTTTTCTTGAGCAGCAAAACAGTATATTAGAATGATTTCTGAAGGATCATATGACACTGAAGACTACAGTAATGATGCTGAAAATACAGCTTTGCCATCACAGGATTTTTTATTTTTATTTTTTAATTTTTAGTATCACATATATTAAAACAGAAAACAGGTATTTTAGATTGGAATAATATTTCACATTATTACTGTATTCTTTTTTATTGAATAAATTCAGCCTTGGTGAGCATAAGGGACGTTTGAATTGTAGTTTACAGCATATTTTTGAATACTTTTTCAGAGATATTAAAACAGGGGACACGACAAAAGAAAATGGATTCAGAGGGCAAAAAAGTCATGATCCTGAATGCAGTCTAGACAAGTGAAATTTCCATGTATATCTCAATGCCTCTGTTTAGGAAACCACTGGCTGATTTGTTCGCTTCCTGTGACAGTAAAGAGAGGCTTCTTAATGCTGGGCCACATTTACGAAGCATTCACCCTGCACAAAGAAACCAATTACTCTTACAAGGTCTGCAGAGCATATAGCCATGCCCACAGTTTTATTGGGCTCCAGCTTAGAGGTGATTTTGTGTATCACTGAACACCATCAGAAGGGAGGATTTCATTCACTGGAACTAAGGACTAGTACAACCCACATTAAATAAAAAGGAGGCTTGTGAGCTATCTGTTTCTGTAAAGCAAGTATTTAAATCTGAATGTGAACTTACAGTTCAGCGGTCCTGATTTCTTAAATTAAGGGGAAATTAATTGGGGAAAATTGGCCTTCTCATATGAAGTTGCGCAGTGTTTGGGAAAGTCTTGGGGAAAGTTACTTTTAAAAGCATTACAATAGGCATATTGAGTTACTCCCTTAAAAGTAACTAATTACAGTGCTACTTTTTATGTAAACATTTTATATTCTTTTTAAGTAATGTGTTCTGTTACTTTTGCGTTATACTTGTTCCCATCTGGGCTGGCATGGGTGCAGCTTAAACAAACCTTTCAGCTTGCTGCCATTCTGGATTGCAGAATAATTGAACACAGGAGGATAACTTTCAACACGCTTACTTCAGCAATAAACAAACAAAAGAATCCCCCCCAAAAAGCCAAGACGCTATAAAAGGACACCAAACTTTTTGGGCTTCCTCTTTGTTTTACCATGGCTGCATCCATAATTGCATACTTCCCATATAGTATAGTTGATTACATTCATACTACACACATTCATACTATATAGAACATTGTGCTACTTTTGAATATTGTCTAATAAACTGATATATTTTAAAAGAAACTGTGGTGGTTGCCCTCTTGAGTTTTCATCTCTTGTGAGATGATGTGGTTACATTTAATAAAGTGAGATTAAAGGAGTATTTCACTTTAAAATGAAAATTACCCCATGATTTACTCACCCTCAAGCCATTCTATAGGTTTATGTGACTTTCTTCTTTCTGATGCACATCAGAGTTATATTAATAAATATCCTGACGCTTCCAAGCTTTATAATGGCAGTGATGGGGTACACTGAGTTTGAAGCTCAAAAAAGTGCATCCATCCATCATAAACGTACTCCACACATGGTTCCGGGGGGTAAATAAAGACCTTCTGAAGTGAATCGATGTTGTTTTCTAAGAAAAATATCCATATTTAAAACTTTATAAAGCAAAATGTCTAGCTTCCGCCAGACCACCTTCCATATTCAACATATGCAGAAAGTGTAAAGCGTCTCGCAGTTAAAAACGTTACATCCGACATCATATGTTGCGCCAGTTACGCTTTTTTCATAAGTTGAATATACGGAAGGCGGTCTGGCGGAAGCTAGATATCTTACTAAGTTTTAAATATGGATCTTGAAAAAAAAAAAAAAAAAAAAAAAGAATTAACGCGTTGGGACACTGTAGAAATTGTGAATAAAAAAGGAATGCAATAATTTACAAATCTCATAAACTTATATTTTACACAATAGAATATAGATAACATATCAAATGTTGAAAGTGAGACATTTTGAAATGTCATGCCAAATATTGGCTCATTTTGGATTTCATGAGAGCTACACATTCCAAAAAAGCTGGGACAGGTAGCAATAAGAGGCCGGAAAAGTTAAATGTACATATAAGGAACAGCTGGAGGACCAATTTGCAACTTATTAGGTCAATTGGCAACATGATTGGGTATAAAAAGAGCCTCTCAGAGTGGCAGTGTCTCTCAGAAGTCAAGATGGGCAGAGGATCACCAATTCCCCCAATGCTGCGGCCAAAAATACTGGAGCAATATCAGAAAGGAGTTTCCCAGAGAAAAATTGCAAAGAGTTTGAAGTTATCATCATCTACAGTGCATAATATCATCCAAAGATTCAGAGAATCTGGAACAATCTCTGTGCGTAAGGGTCAAGGCCGGAAAACCATAGTGGATGCCCGTGATCTTCGGGCCCTTAGACGGCACTGCATCACATACAGGAATGCTACTGTAATGGAAATCACAACATGGGCTTGGGAATACTTCCAGAAAACATTGTCGGTGAACACAATCCACCGTGCCATTCGCCGTTGCCGGCTAAAACTCTATAGGTAAAAAAAGAAGCCATATCTAAACATGATCCAGAAGCGCAGGCATTTTCTCTGGGCCAAGGCTCATTTAAAATGGACAGTGACAAAGTGGAAAACTGTTCTGTGGTCAGACGAATCAAAATTTTAAGTTCTTTTTGGAAAACTGGGACGCCATGTCATCCAGACTAAAGAGGACAAGGACAACCCAAGTTGTTATCAGCGCTCAGTTCAGAAGCCTGCATCTCTGATGGTATGGGGTTGCATGAGTGTGTGTGGCATGGGCAGCTTACACATCTGGAAAGGCATCATCAATGCTGAAAGGTATATCCAAGTTCTAGAACAACATATGCTCCCATCCAGACGTCGTCTCTTTCAGGGAAGACCTTGCATTTTCCAACATGACAATGCCAGACCACATACTGCATCAATTACAACATCATGGCTGCGTAGAAGAAGGATCCGGGTACTGAAATGGCCAGCCTGCAGTCCAGATCTTTCACCCATAGAAAACATTTGGCGCATCATAAAGAGGAAGATGCGACAAAGAAGACCTAAGACAGTTGAGCCACTAGAAGCCTGTATTAGACAAGAATGGGACAACATTCCTATTCCTAAACTTGAGCAACTTGTCTCCTCAGTCCCCAGACGTTTGCAGACTGTTATAAAAAGAAGAGGGGATGCCACACAGTGGGAAACATGGCCTTGTCCCAACTTTTTTGAGATGTGTTGATGCCATGAAATTTAAAATCAATGATACATTTTCTCAGTTTAAACATTTGATATGTCATCTATGTTGTATTCTGAATAAAATATTGAAATTTGAAACTTCCACATCATTGCAATTGTGAGCACAATTGCAAACAATTGTTTTTATTCACAATCAACGTCCCAGTCGGGTTTGTACTTGAGAAAAGTAAAGTAATCTGATTGTGTCTCATTAATGCATAACCCACAACACTGATGTTGTGAAAGGAAACATACAGTTTTTATTTCTAGATGTTTTTTTTTGTTTTTTTTTAGCCCTGTTGGAATATCCAGTTGGTAGCTGTTTACTACACAGTACGTTTACTAGTTTCCAGCTGGTTCAAGCTGATCAGACTTCACTGTAAATAGTGTGAAACTGCATAACTACTTTAAAACAATAGTTCTACCAGATGTGACCCTTAGAAATTGGTGTAGGCTGATTCAGTCACACTGCTAAATGTTATTGGGTAGATGTATATATTGCTAGATGTTACTGCCTAAAGCAATCATTTTGAAAAGTGGCTAATATGTTCAAGCTTGGACCAGTTTGAGCCCATGTGAACTTGAAAGAGGTTGACTTAAGAAGCTTATAGGGAATTAATCTTACATGCCTGAAAGACCACAGCTGGAAGAGTGTGTTTGTCCTGATGTGTGGCCACAACTCAGAGCCTTTCAACATTGTGATAGTTGTCTGTTCTCACAGAGATTTTATAGGCCAGACTGCAGCTGTGTAGTCTGGCCCATAAAAGCTTTTTGAGAACAGAAACTCACAACACTGAAAGAAACTGGGGCTGAGTGCGACTCCTTCACGCTCCTCACTCAAACCCACTGTCACACAAACTGACATTTACTGTCAAAATAAAGTAATATGATCCCTCTCTTGATCTGAGAGTGAATCTGCCATGAGAAATCCATAATGATCACATAGATTTCAAAATGTAAAAGCCTATTAGGATGAGATTCACTGATATCTGACGTAAACATGGACAAGATGAATGATAACATAAAACATAATACTCATGCTTGTGGTATTACATTTCCATTCTCCTTAGGTGCTTTATTAGATTAATTTGTGTTTAATTAAATGTTCTGATTACATTAGCTGCCTATTAGTCACTCTTAATTTATATCACCACTGAAAATAAAAAGGAGACAGTAAGATGTTCATCTTGATCTTGTCATGTGCAGACAGACATTTGAGTAAATGGCATTTTTCAAAATTCACTTTAATTTTCTCATAATATACACAACAGCATCACAGGCCTCATATAACGTGTGTACACACAGTTTGGAACTTATAGTGTGCGTATGCTAAAATCCACGGCAATGTTAATATTTATAAAAACGGTCTTTGATGTGGAAAAGTGCTTAGCGCCATGTCAGGGTCTAAGCAGACCTACACACTTTTCCTTGTGGCAGAGAATCAGAGTACTGCAGATATTTGGAAATCTAAGCAATTCTTGCCACTCACGTGAAGGATCTGGATGTTGACTAGTGTTCTTTTATATGTTAATGACACTCTGGCACTACTACTCTGGTCTACTGCTTACAGCGTGTCTGAAACGTAACGAAACGTTACCATATATTAATGTTAGCTGCAGAGGCTTCCTCAGCACTTAATACACAGTGATATGTAATGATGGCTTCAATTATGCCCAAATATCAATTATGCCCAAATGCTCATGCTTTGGAAATGCATGCAAAGTGGATTTTCTCTCGCCGTGCAAAAAATATTGTCTTCTCGACATGTCGACAACACTAACCCTGTAGTTCACAGGCAGCCAATGAAGACCATAGGCTGGCATTATGCCAATTTTCTTTAAACTTGCATAGATTTGTGCATGAAGACTGGAATTACTGATAACTCATTTCAGGCAGTTCAGAACTGGTTCTTTATTTTGGGAGACAATAACTCTATTTATCATGCACTTTGACCTTTGAAACTTTGTAGACTTTTTATATTCACAAAAAGCCAGACCTATATAACACAACATGAAAGGTAATATCCACAAAATCATAATAGAGGCACTTTAAAACAGCTGTAAAGAAAAAGTCTCGGGTTACTTGACTGTAACTCTGTTCCCTGAAAAAGAGGGAACGAGATTCCGCGCTTGAGAAAAAGCGAGAACGAGATGCTGCGCTTGATTCTAAGCGCTATGGGGAAAGAGAATACCAATGCTGCCGCACTGGAAGTGTCTGGACCCCTCAAGGTAGTGTAGTGTGTGCGCACAAAAACGAGAATGGCTCCAGACATAAGCTTGACGTCAATTCAAGGGCATGAGAACCTGGAGTAGCATGAATATCCAAACTAAAGAATCTAACATACTTCAAACATGCATCACATACTTGCTGCAAAGGGGTGCTTCTTGCTAAAGCCCTGGAGGATGCAACCCCCCTGGTAAAATGAGCCCTCAACCCTCAACCGCGTGCCTCATAGGCTAGAGCAGGGGTACTCATTAGGCGGGGCCGCGGTCCAGATCCGGACCCAGACGCAATACAATTTGGACTGAAGACAAAATCAACATTATAATTTAGTTATGATCCAAGCGAGTTTTCATTGGTGCGTGATTTCCTACATTGTTTTCCTACTAGATGTGGTTCATCTATCTTCTGTGTCCAATCCAAAGATCCAATCTGGATAATAACTGTAATAACTGTAATTACCATGACAACTCACTCATTCAACGCAGGTTGTGTGTGTCATTCGCAACAACGCAGGTGCTAATACATCTGCTACCTGTTTTCCTTGCTAGCGAAAATCATGGCGTGCTCAAAACCTGACAAAAAGAGAAAAGTGGATTCTGAAAATAGCAAATTTAAGAGTGGACTGACAGTTATGCATTTGTGCTGCCGGTGGGGAGCACAAAACCAATGTGTTTAATTGGCAACGAGACGGTTGCCGTTGTCAAGAGTGGTAACGTGAAACGTCATTATGAGGCAAAGCATGGACACTTTGACCACAATTACCCCCATAAAACTGAGGTAAGGGCCAGAAAAATCAAACAACTGCAATCATCATAACAAGCAACATGCAGTGTAATAGTTAGATCAGCCATCCAACAAGAGCATGCAACTGAAGCCTCATTGAGAGTGGCATAGGTCTTAGGAAAGCACAATAAACCATTCTCTGACTCGGAGATTGTGAAAGAATGCATGAATGAAATAGCAATTGCCATGTTTGAGGGAACTCAAAAAGATGACATCATACAAAAAATAAACCAAATATCTTTGTCTGACTCCACTGCTGTAAAGCAAACTGAAGTCCTTGCTGATGATTTGATTGATCAAATGAAGTCAAGTCTAACACAAGAGGGGATGATATTTATGAAGCACTGATGCAGATGTTGAGAGACAGAGAGATAGACCTGAAGCATGTTATTTCCATTTCTACTAATGGAGCTCCATGTATGACTGGAAGAGAGAGGGGATTAGTGGCACACTTGAGAGCTCATCACCCTGACCTCATAGCATATCATTGCATAATTCATCAGATGGTTTTGTGTGCCAGTCTTGAAGAAAAGTATGCAGAGGTCATGACAACAGTAATGAGACTTGTGAACTTTTTGAGGGCACCATCTGCTCTGCAGCATCACTTGTTGCGCTTATTTCTAACAGAGGTGAATGCAGAATTTGATGATTTGCTCCTCCACAACAATGTCCGATGGCTTAGTAAAGGCAAGGTACTGGAGTGCTTTTGGACATTACGTAAAGAGTTGGAAACCTTTCTGTTGGATCAGAAGAGTGAAAAAGCAAAACAATTCGTGGAATTCATGCAGAATGAAGAAAAAATGGAAATTGTTGCATTTCTATCTGACATTACCTCCCATCTCAATGATCTGAACATGAAGCTCCAAGGCAAAAATAACACAGTGTGTAACCTCACATCAGCTGTCTGTGCCTTTCAGAAGAAACTGGAGCTGTTCAAGTGTGACTTACAGCAGGACCTGCTTCACTTCCCAAAGCTTTTGAATCAAACAGCAGGAACACATCATCATCACAATCATGCTGAATTCCTGGACAAGCTGATTGAAAATTTTCAAACTCGCTTTTGGGATTTCCCTCTGGGAAAACAAGTCTTACTATGCATGGAAAATCCATTCCTTGTCAAAAACATTGCAGAATTTTCAACTGAAGCCCTAAAAATCTGCCCATGGGCTAGTGCTGCTTCTCTTCAATCAGAGCTAATTGAGCTTCAAGAAAACCTTGCACTGCAGGAGTCTCTCTGTGACCCTACCACCTTCTGGACTAAGATGGTCTCTGCAGCAGGTGTCCCTTTCTTGCCTTCAAATTCTCACCATGTTTCCCTCAACATACTGTTGTGAGTCTGCCTTTTCAACCATGCATATGGTGAAAAACAAATACAGGAGCACCCTCAGTAATGAACACTTACATCAGTGTCTCCGCCTGGTATCACTTTTCACACCAATAAGGCCAGACCACATCATCTTTTGTACATGGTTTGAACGTTTTGGGGGATTTACCACCTTTGTTGATAGAATTCTGTTTTTGGATTTTGACCATCACTGTTCCAGACCCTGGACGTAAGGAAAATTTGGTGAGTGGACCTTTTAGGTTTCTAATTGAGTACCCCTGGGCTAGAGCAATAGCATCCCTCACCCAGTGAGGCATAGTCTGTTTTGTGGCGGCCACCCCCCGGTCACGGACCCCATGACAAATGAATAGCTTCTCCGACTTATGCCACTGGCTAGTGCAGTGGACTTAAATCTGAAGAGCACAAACTGGACACAGTAAGTGGAGTTTCTCCTGCTCCTGTGAAGTGTATGGCTGAAAACAGAACTTTTGGAAGATAGTCAGAGTGAGATTGCAAAATATCCTTAGCCAGCCCAGGGGCGAAGTCTAAGCAGGATGGTGAGACTGATAGAGCCTGCAAATCACCAATTCTCTTTAGTGACAAGATTGCCATAAGCAAAACCATCTTTAGAGTCAGAAGCTTGACCGGCACTGACTCTAGCGGTTTAAATGGTTTGTCGACTAGCCCCTCAAGGACTACGGCTAAATCCCATGAGGGAACTTTGATTCTGACAGAAGGCTTCAGTCGCCTAATTCCACAAATGAAGTGGGCGATCAAAGGGTGCTTCCCCACTGAAACCCAGTCAATCAGAGCTTGGCAAGCTGAAATGGCGGCCACAAAACTCTGAGAGTAGCAGGACATGTGCCTGCTGACAGCTTTTCTTGCAAAAACTCTTGCACTGAAACAATCTGGCAGTGGATTGGGTCTGCATGATATGTAGCACACCACTTGTCGAAGACACTCCAGTTAAGGGCGTACATCCTTCTGGTGGAAGGAGCTTTAGCACTCAGAATGGTCTCAGTTATGTCCACTGGAAGTCCAGCATATCTTAGCTGGTCCCCCTCAGGTGCCAAACATGAAGGTTTCATAACTCTGGCTGGGGATGGAATATCACCCCTTGCGGTATTGCCCAAGGCAATCTGCCGAGAAGAGACACTATTTCTGAGAACCAAACCCTGGTCGGTCAACAAGGCGCTATCAGCAAGATGCATGACCCTTGCTGACAGACCTATGCCAGGACTCCTGGGAGCACAGTGATTGGAGAAAAAAACTTAAAAGCGCTTCCTGGGCCACGGCATCTAGACCCAGGGGGGCTGGAGTAGTCAGTGAGAAGTAAAGGGGACATCGTTTCTTGCGAAGCAAAGAGGTCCAACTCTGCTTCCTAATATCTTTCCCAGACCTGACTGACCACATCGGAATGGAGCATCCAATCCCCATCTGTTTACCTCCCATCTGGATAACAGATCTGCTCCCACATTTGTGCTTCCAGGAATGCAAATCGCCTTTAGGGACAGGAACTTGTCCTGGCGATTTATATAAGCGACTACTGCAACACTGCACTACTGCAGTGTTGTCCAATTGCACCAGGACATGGTAGCCTCTTAACTGCCGGAAGTATTTCAGGGCCAGAAATACAGAGGCAATCAAAAATCAATTAGAGGCAATTAATGTGCCAATCGCGATGACGGCCTCTCCAGACCCCATGGGCTACAGCCATCTAAGAACATAACCCAGCCCGTCAGAGCAGCGTCTGTCATTAGCATCCTGCTATAACAGCACGGACCTAGAGTGGGACCCAAGGTGAGGAACCGGGGTCTGAGCCACATAGAAAGGGTACAAAGCCCGCAGCGCGTAACCCTTACAGCACTTGTGCTCACAGCACTTGTGCTCACCATAAACATGGATTTTAGAAACCACACAAGCCCTTACTGTTATTTGCCTCTGAGGATTAGCCATTGGACAAAATTCTCTGGCTATGAGCCACAGCTGAAATGGTCTCATGTGCAGAAGGTCCAAAGGTATCACCGTGGACACAGCTGTCATAAAACCTAGAACTCTTTGAAAGTGATTTCCTGACCTAGCCTGATATCGCTCAGGGTGTTTAAGATAGACTTGACATGTGCGGGGTACAGCTGTGCCCACATGGTGACCACTAAATACATTGTTCTCTGGGCCAGAGAGAATGCTTTTCTTGGCGTTGAGTCTCAACCCCAGAGACATAAGTTGAGCGAGGACGACATCCAATGTCGAAGCGCAAGCACCTGAGACTGGACCAAAATCAGCCAGTTGTCTATGTAATTTAAAATGTGGATGCCCTGGAGTCGTAACGGAGCCAGAGCTGCATCCGTGCATTTTGTGTATGTTCAGTTTGACAAGGCTAGGCTTACTGGTAAGCTTCGCCCTGAAAGCAAACCTTAGGAACTTCCTATGTTGTGGTAGAATTTCTATATAAAAAAAAAATATATATATATATATAAATATATATATATATATATATATATATATATATATATATATATATATATATGTGTGTGTGTGTGTGTGTGTGTGTGTGTGTGTGTGTATCCATGACGTTGATTGTGACAAACCAGTCTTTGTGTTGAATTTGAGACACAATCATTTTGACTGTCAACATTTTGAATTAAAATGCTGAAGACCGAAACAAACATTCCCAAGAGAATACAGATATTCATTGTCACAGGTTTCAAGATGTTATGGTGAGTATTGAGCACTGAAATTATTGTCCAAAGTTTTGCTTTAGAACCCGGTACAAATTTTAAAGGCATTTTATAGAATCACAGGTTCATATGGAAGCCCGTTTCTGCCACTAAATAAAAAAATAAAAAAAGAGTAATTGTGACTTTTTATCTCAGAATTCTGACTTTTCTCACAATTGCATGATATAAAGTCACAATTCTGAGAAATAAACTCACAATTGCATGATATAAAGTCACAATTCTGAGATATAAACTCGGAATTGCGTGACAAAGTCAAGACTTCTGAGATATAAACTCATAATTGCGTGATATAAAGTCAAAATTCTGAGATATAAACTTGCAATTGCGTGACTGTGCAAGCTTTGGGGGTGTTGAGACTCAGTCTACTCCATCTGTGTTTTCTGAATCCGATGTGGATGTAGTCTTTCTCAGATTTTCTCAGCTTTTTGGTCAAAATGTTGCTTTTTTAGTAATGACCACTACATTCAAGTGTTGAAAAAAAAAAGAATGCGTTAATTCTAATATGCCATTTTATGATATCTTGATTTTGTTTTTGGGGTGTACTAGAATATGCTTTCATGCTTGATTGATACATGTTTTAAAATTTTATTATTACAGCACCTCTCTCCCCAGTCTGGCTCGAATGAGCTGAAACAGTTCCTGTTTTGATGAAGACCCTCCTTCTGAAAAAATGTGCTGCGGTTGGTTAGCTGGCCTAGTGTGTTGTGATTGGCACCAGAGAAGTGCGTGATTGGGAAATGTCACGCCCCTTACCATAATAATAATAATATAATAATAATAATAATAATAATAATAATAATAATAATAATATATTTTATTTATATAGCGCCTTTCCCAAGCTCAAGGTCACTGTACAAGAAAATAACACATACACAGCATCAATACAGAACATAGATATACATATACACACAATTATACAGTGAGAAAAAACAAAACAAACAAAAAAACAACAGAACACTAAACAGGAGGGTTGTAAATACTGTAAGAATGTTTTTAGTTGAGATTGAGGATATGGCAGTGTCACACAGAGTAAGGGGAAGAGAATTCCAGAGTTTCGGTGCCACAGCACTGACTACCACCCAGAGTTGAAAGACGGAAACGAAGAGGTGTTACTGTAAGCAGTTTTAAGTCAGATGACCGGAGAGAACACAAAGGAGAATAACAGTGCAGAAGTTCAGATAAATAATTGGGAGAAAGTCCAAGAAGACATTTAAAAGTTAACAATAGAATTTTATATTAAATACGGACAGAAACAGGTAGCCAATGTAAATTATAGAGCAAAGGGGTAATGTGATCAGATTTCTTGACTTGATTGATGACTCTGGACTTTGTACATATTGTAGTCTAGCCTAGTAATTGTTCTAGCGGGCAGACCAATAAGAAATTAATTACAGTAGTCAAGACGAGAAGTTATTAAAGCATTAATTAGAATTTCGGTATCTTTAGTGCTGAGAGCAGGTTGCAGTCTGGCAATATTACAAAGGTGGTAGAATGCAGTCTTGGTAATATAACTTATATGAGCTTGAAGTGTAAGCGAAGAGTCAAATGTTACACCCAAATTTTTAACAGTGTGAGATGGAATTAATGTGGCCCCATCAATAGGTAGACTCAATTCAGACTTTTTCAAAAGGGATGGTGGACCAAAAAAAGTAACCTCAGTTTTATCATTATAACAATTATAGCTGAAACCATGACTATGGATAATGTGACCAAGAGGTAACAGATTAATATTGTTATTAACAAAAGTGGTCCAAGAACAGAGCCTTGAGGAACACCCTGAGAGAGAGAACACGGAGAAGATTTGATACAAAATTAGTGAGATATGATATAAACCAAGATAAAGCACTACCCAAGATGCCGATAGCTGATAGTGTTATGAAAACAACAATTTGTATTAAGGCAATACAAATATTTAATCAATATAAATAAATGTCTATGAGTTTATAAGGCTCATATAGGAATATATGATCAAAATTAATTGTTGTGGAATGGTCATTTGAAGTGCTTGAGAACTGAGGATTAATGCTGAAATTGAACATGCACAAATATTTGTATTTATTATGATTTATTCTTATCAAAGAAGCAAATCACACTAGTGCTGCACAAAGGGTTTGCGCTATTTTGGAATCAGAATGATACATGGTATGGTGCCGAACATAACATCAATAGCACTAATCACAGTAATCACAAAACCATGGTTAATTTTCCTAAGAGGCGATTAACAGTCTTACAACAGCGAGAGAGCTTACAAATGCTACAGCAAAAACTATCAACACTAATGTTGGCTAGCAGGCTAGGGGAGGCCAACAGCTTTGCCCTTTGTTTACATCGTAGCAACAACATAAAACGTATAATTGGAACTGTTAATAAAGAACGTGACTAGAAATAAGAAGACATATTTACAAGTTATGATCCACAAACTACAGAATGTCCTGACAAAGTGGGACCAGCTCCATTTCAGGAGAAGCTTTTGTGCGTGCCTGCATTATGCTCTCAAGCTGCTCTCAGTAAAATGTGCAGCACACAGATAAACATTGGGGATATAATTTTCAGGAACAGTGTTTAATTTTTTTTTTAAACCACTATGAGTTTGTCAGCTTTAGGAAGGTCAAACAAGTTAGTTTTCTGTGTCATACTTATTATGTTACGATTAAAGTTAGTGACTCCCAGCTAACGTAGACTTGTGATGCGTTCCACTCCACTTTTAGACACGCACTTGCAAACTTCCCTAGGTACTTCCCCTTGGGGGAATCCCCGCCGCCATTTTGAAGTCTGTTCCACTTTGTGAAGTGGACAAAGGAAGTTTATATAGACAGACCCTTGCTCCCTCGATTTTGACCAAGGGAATGAGTCTACTTCATATTTAGCTTCATATACCACAATACAACACGATTGTGACGTCACCGCATATCGTGTTTAATTTACCCCACCACAAACAACTCTATGATATTTTTATTATTTTAAAAAACATTTAAAACAACCCAAACACACCTATATACATACAGAATGCTGCATTAAACAATTTCGTAAAGAAAAAAAAAAAAAAAAATCAACTCCATAGTGGATTCCAAGTGATCAAGGGCTTAGGACGTTCCAGTTCAGTCCATTGCAAAGGTTCTGCCAGTATTTATTATATAGTATTATAGTTTATTTAATAGGAACTGGAACGCAGCATTGGACGGCATTACTGGGAACGCCCACAAAAACATCATATCCGTTTGTTCAGTGGGGGAAAACAACCCATTCAAATGAACGCGCGCAGACCTTGTTAGATGCTTTATCTTTACTCTTTATAATGACTACGATTGTTTTTTGCTTGGTGCAATGAGACTGACATACAGGGGTGACCACCCATCCCGCTTTGCGTTGTACCGCACAGCATTTTCACCCCCTTTCCCGCACATCACATAGTGAACAGATGTCCTGCATTTTCATCAGTCTGTTGGTTTTTAATGATCAGATTATAGGTGAAAATATAGGTGATAGGTAACTTAGTTTTTCACCTATATTTAACAATCATATATTTAAGTATCATCCCGCCTTACACAAATACAACAGCCGTTTTTTTTAAAATCCTATCCAATGGTTGAAAAGAAAGGAGTATACATGGTCACTAGTAGGTTGTGACGGCTGTCAATCAAAATGTGGAGCTGTGATTCGTTCCATGCGTTGAAAACAAGTTTCCTTGTCAGAAAACTAATGGATAATTTGGTACATTGGTTATATTCTTAATATATAATATAAATTAATATATTAGACTGCCAATTAACTAATTTCATGTTGTTTTATATTTTATTTGTTCATTATTTATTTTGTTGGATTTTCGACTTGGTCAGAACTGTTTCAAAAGTAATTATCTGCATGATGCCTGGTGCCTTTGGCCTCAGTGATGTTTAATTTAAATGACATGTAAAATAAAGACATGTTATGAAGACATTGTGATGTAATGGTGTTTTCTGGAAGGGACTAACATTTTTTTATCAGCTGAAAGGACACTATATAACAGTTTCAGGTTATTTACTGTCGGTAACATGTCCCACATTGTCCAGCACAAACTTAGTAATCGTCCCACATTTGGTTTGTTTGATGGTGGTCACCCTACTGACACGTCAACTCCAAATTTGCTTTTTAAAATATAAATTCTGAACTAATTAATTTGTGCATGGCTATAGTCCAGTGGCTTACAACAACAAAAACAACAACAACAACATTTATTTATAAAGCACATTTAAACACAATATGGACTGATCCAAAGTGCATAGGCAGAAAGTGAATGATGGGTGGGACTCTAGTGTGGGTGGGCCAGCCACCGGAATACTTGGAATAATTAGCATTACCCCTTAATTTGGAAGAAAAATCCAAATATCTGATTGAAACATAGCAACACAGCTAAAAGTATTCCTCATATGTTGGACCTTTTATTGTCTATTGTCTTTTAATATAACCTACTTCTACATGTTGATGCCTTCTCAAGCCTCCATACGAGCTGTGTTTGTGATGTTTGAGCGCGGCACGCGGAAGGACTATTTTCAAGGTTGCTTTATTTATTTTTTATTACAATAGGTGCTACTAGTGTCGCAGAAACTAAATACTGTAAGCACTAATAAGCTCCATGCGATCAAGTGTGAGCGGCTGCAATGTGAAAAAAATGAAAACAAAAATAAAGCAGGAGAGAGATCCAACCCGAGTCCTGATAACTATATCAAGAAGAGAAATGAGTCCTGTATAGACAACCTGCCATTGCTAATACAGTACATGTGGCTTATGTACATTTAAGGAAACCACTTGCTCACAAATATTACATGCAAATATTGCATAGCCATGCCACGGCGGGCTAGACTAAAAACGTACCATACCTTGTATGGCTGATGTCTGTTCTAAACAAGTCGGAGCTGGCTGGGTTTTGAATTGAAGATGTTGATAATATCATCATATTCTGTTAGTTCACTTTCAAACGACAGTGAGAAGTGTTATGGCGTCCAGTCATTTTTATCAAGACACGTTTCTTTCTTAAATGTGTCATAAATGGCAGTTTAGCCTTTTTTTTTATAACAAAAAAAGGCTCTGCTAGTTGGAATCAAATCAGGATATTGCAGAGAAGAAGAACATAACATTACTACTGGCGTGACGTAACTGAAGAGATGAATTAGCATATTTTTATTAATATTAGAATAGAATTCTAATACATGACAAAATAAATATAACATTTAAAATAATTATTGAAGAATTGTTAAACGTTAGAAAATAGTATTATCATTATTATTTTAAAAAAAAATGATTTCCCTCGATCTGACAGGATGGGCAAACTGTCAATCTGGCCTAGGCCCACCTGTAGCTACGCTGTACTAACAAGAAAAACTAATAAATAAACAGATAAAGCTACATGCATGTAAGACAACAGAAAACTGATGGATGTCTAAACTTTATCTAAACCTGTGTCATTGATGCCAAACAGCTCATCAACTGGATTTTACACTTTTATCAAATGTTTGTTAAATGTACGCGGCACTATGGTAAATTAATGTTTGACATTAGACTGAAAAAGGACGCAATAAACTTCATAAACCATCAGTTAAAGGGGTCATGAATTGAGAAATCAACTTTTCATTCAGCCTTTGATATATAAGTTCATCGTGATATAAGAATATCCTGTAAGTTTCGGAGCTGTAAACTTCCTTTTTAGTCAAAGAAAAGCTTTTGTTGACACCAGGCCCAGCAAACGATTGATCTAAACCTTGATGTCATCGTGTGGTGAAACACTGTCTCAGCAGAAGAAGAACAACGCCTGATTCTGTAGCCCCGCCCACCGACTCGTGGAGCTAAACGCCGCGCTACCGAGCAATAAACATGCCGAAGATAGCAAGATATTGCACTGTGCCTGGTTGTGGAAGAACAGTCGCTGCATAAGCTTCCTTCATATTCTAATATTAGGAATGTGTGGTTGAAGTTTATTTTTAATGAAGTTCCAGCTCACGTGTGTAAGACATTGCACGTTTGTTTGCTTCATTTCACAACGGAATCATTTGTAAACAAGACTGGATTTGCAGACATTTTGAGATTAAAACACAATGCTGTGCAAAAACAAAACAAAGTTTTTTTTATATGTGACAGTATTGCATTGTTACAGATCATTTGTTATGTACTGATTATGTGTGTGTCTAACTGAACATAACTTACCACACTGTCACAGGCTAAAGAATCAGACTGGGCCAGGGCTCCCAAAGCCCACTGACTTTGCAGTGAGTCTTTGTGTGTGTGTGTGTGTGTGTGTGTGTGTGTGTGTGTGTGTGTGTGTGTGTGTGTGTGTGTGTGTGTGTGTGTTTGTTAGTGATTGGCCATCAACTGGAGGGGGTCCGCTACATTCTGTGTGCAAAAACAACTTGGGATAAGGTTTTCACACTGACAGTTGTCATTGTAAGACCGTTAGCAACTCCATTTGTTTGTCCGAGTTAGCAACAGTAACTAAGGGGGGCGGGGCTTACCAATAGGTCAATTAGTGAACGAGACCCATTGTCTCTTTGACATAGCAACAGCATAGCAACACGTCTTCTCTAATGTAGCTCAACTAGGCCTCGTCCCCTTTTTGGCGTATTCCATGGGCAGGAATTATTTAAATGAGTAACATTATGACTTCATAAAGCCGGAAAAAAATGCTTTGTAGTCCAAACGAGTTATTCGTTGTAGTTCTTGGAAAGTGGATTCTGTTAAATAAAACGTTGAGCTTTGTAAAGCCTAAAAAGGGTACTTCAGCACTGGGGAGATGAATCATCCGAAAATACACGATCATCCGAAAATACTACCGGATTTCTACTGATACAAAGCTTAATGCTAAATCGCTGAAGTAACGCTTAAAGTGATGTGATAAAATGTCAACCCTGTTGTCTGTTATGTATTTTGCATTTATGTTTTTCATACATTTTTTTTTTTTTAAGTGAGAAATAAAATTTCTATACTACAATTTAAAATATTTAATAACATTTTTTTTTTTTTTTCCATTGACTCAACATTTTTTTTTTTTTTCTTGGACTGAGCCCATGTTAACATACTGTTGCCACAATTGATAAAATGCAATTCACAGAAATTCAGTTAGGTCAAATGAAAAATTTAGATGTGACCAGTCACTAGAAATTTTTGGGAGAGGTCTAGAAGAGTTGGAGAGGTCTGTAATTTTTTTGTTTTTAGTGTAGGCTTCAGTTCTGCTCATGAATATCTAGTGAACTTGCTACTAAGTGCATCAAACAAAACTCGAATATTGAATATTTTTCAAATATTTAATGTCTCTCTCTGGACAACATTGGCAAATCCAATGAATTGACAACATACTTTCCAGTTTTGTATGCAAAATGCATTATATGGCCAGTGACCTGTGCTGTCTGAGGCTGGTCATGAAAACGAAATTGCTGAGTTACACTGGTATTGCACTGAAAACTTTCACAAGAACGCTTCATTAAATTCATTCTACAATATTTTTTTTTCTTCAGTTCCCAAACATCTATCAGTCTTAAATCAACACCATTAAAAATCACATGCCTTTTAGTAGATGGCATGGCACATGAGTCTTCATCTCAGGAGTGTACATCATGAATTTATATAAAAATTATTATTATTATTATTATTATTATTATTATTATTAATAATAATTTACTTATATGTAAAAAAATTAATATGAGGAAGAAACTATTTCTTAATTTTGCTCTGAGTTACATATTTTCCTTGTATTCTAATAAAGAGAGAGGGGGGAAAAAAACATTGTAGATGTGCTAACTGTTCAGAAGCCCTTTAAGAAGATTCACAGTTTTGAGTTTTAGGGGACAGCAAGGGTTTATCTACATCACAATATCTTACTTCTGCTTTGTTGCCAGCTCTTGCGTGCCAACGAGGTGCTGATGCAACTTTCAGGGGACGTATGACAGCATGAGTGTGTGTGTGTGAGTGTGTGAGGCTGCGCCAGCACTCTCTGTGTTAAATACCCCCCTGCGCCTGCTGGAGTATGTGTCAGATACAAAGACATCAATGCCTTCATGCTAGGACAGAGAGATGTGACATAAATGAACAAGGCTTAACAATAACTTGAAAGGAAACTTTCAATCAAAACTGTCACAGTAGTATTACACAAATCCTAATGGAAGAGATGATAGATAGATAGATAGATAGATAGATAGATAGATAGATAGATAGATAGATAGATAGATAGATAGATAGATAGATAGATAGATAGATAGATAGATAGATAGATAGATAGATAGATAGATAGATAGATAGATAGATAGATAGATAGATAGATAGATAGATAGATAGATAGATAGACATTAACACAGGACAACAATTCTAAAAATATGCATTTTACATTATTATTTTTTTAATGTAGATAAATGAAACGAAAGACTGGGTCACTTAATTAGTGGAAGTGATCTGACAGTGTAATAAGTGAAGATGGAGCAATCAGAAGCCCCAGTTCAGAGACTGACGAGCCCATCACGACAGCTGTGGCGCTTTTAATCTCACAGACAGAGGCAGACATGGGCAGACATCCACATATAAGAACTAATGAGTCGGAATTCACTATCAAAGGGTCATGGAGGGTAAAGCTTTATTCAAGTATGCCTTTAATGTTTGACTAGAGACAGATTCCAAGTAAACAAGGAGCTCAGTAGACTGACTGACTTTGTAAATGCACAGCCATCATTCAGGGTCAAATATTACCCTAGAATTATGTTGCACAATGACTAACAATGCTAGCTGAACCTTTGCTATGAGCCCAGTCTTGGAAACATTACTGATAAGTTCATATAAGCTACTGTTTACATCTACTTGTTTGATTGTTTGTTTTCTTTCATTGTTTTTAATTTTTATTTTATAAAGCCATCATTTGCTTCATGGTTTAGCTTTGTCTTATAATTTGTAGCCTATTTATTTAGGTTGTATAGCACCAACCTCCAGTCTTTTTTTTTAACTTAATTCCAGTGCATGTAAGAGAAATATTCTTTCATTACATATTCATTGTTCAGTTTCAGTTTTTTTTCTTAATTAAGTTGCTAAAAACTGCAGCTCAAGTTGTTCTAAACTGGTATGAATTTCTTTCTTCTGTTGAACACAAAGAAAGATATTTTGAAGAATGCTGATGACCAAACAATTGTTGGTTCCCATTGATTTCCATAGTATAGAAAAAAATACTATGAAAGTCCATGGCGACCAGAAACTTACAAACCTGATTCCAAAAAAGTTGGGACACTGTACAAATTGTGAATAAAAAAGAATGCAATAATTTACAAATCTCATAAATTCACAATAGAATATAGATAACATATCAAATGTTGAAAGTGAGACATTTTGAAATGTCATGCCAAATATTGGCTCATTTTGGATTTCATGAGAGCTACACATTCCAAAAAAGTTGGGACAGGTAGCAATAAGAGGCCGGAAAAGTTAAATGTACATATAAGGAACAGCTGGAGGACCAATTTGCAACTTATTAGGTCAATTGGCAACATGATTGGGTATAAAAAGAGCCTCTCAGAGTGGCAGTGTCTCTCAGAAGTCAAGATGGGCAGAGGATCACCAATTCCCCCAATGCTGCGGCCAAAAATAGTGGAGCAATATCAGAAAGGAGTTTCTCAGAGAAAAATTGCAAAGAGTTTGAAGTTATCATCATCTACAGTGCATAATATCATCCAAAGATTCAGAGAATCTGGAACAATCTCTGTGCGTAAGGGTCAAGGCCGGAAAACCATACTGGATGCCCGTGATCTTGGCCCTTAGGCGGCACTGCATCACATACAGGAATGCTACTGTAATGGAAATCACAACATGGGCTTGGGAATACTTCCAGAAAACATTGTCGGTGAACACAATCCACCGTGCCATTCGCCGTTGCCGGCTAAAACTCTATAGGTCAAAAAAGAAGCCATATCTAAACATGATCCAGAAGCACAGGCGTTTTCTCTGGGACAAGGCTCATTTAAAATGGACTGTGGCAAAGTGGAAAACTGTTCTGTGGTCAGACCAATCAAAATTTGAAGTTCTTTTTGGAAAACTGGGATTCCATGTCATCCGGACTAAAGAGGACAAGGACAACCCAAGTTGTTCTCAGCGCTCAGTTCAGAAGCCTGCATCTCTGATGGTATGGGGTTGCATGAGTGCGTGTGGCATGGGCAGCTTACACATCTGGAAAGGCACCATCAATGCTGAAAGGTATATCCAAGTTCTAGAACAACATATGCTCCCATCCAGACGTCGTCTCTTTCAGGGAAGACCTTGCATTTTCCAACATGACAATGCCAGACCACATACTGCATCAATTACAACATCATGGCTGCGTAGAAGAAGGATCCGGGTACTGAAATGGCCAGCCTGCAGTCCAGATCTTTCACCCATAGAAAACATTTGGCGCATCATAAAGAGGAAGATGCCACAAAGAAGACCTAAGACAGTTGAGCAACTAGAAGCCTGTATTAGACAAGAATGGGACAACATTCCTATTCCTAAACTTGAGCAACTTGTCTCCTCAGTCCCCAGACGTTTGCAGACTGTTATAAAAAGAAGAGGGGATGCCACACAGTGGGAAACATGGCCTTGTCCCAACTTTTTTGAGATGTGTTGATGCCATGAAATTTAAAATCAACTTATTTTTCCCTTAAAATGACAAATTTTCTCAGTTTAAACATTTGATATGTCATCTATGTTGTATTCTGAATAAAATATTGAAATTTGAAACTTCCACATCATTGCATTCTGGTTTTAATCACAATTTGTAGTGTCCCAACTTTTTTGGAATCGGTTTTGTACCAACATTCTTCAAAATATTTTCTTTTGTGATCAGCAGAAGAAATAACTTCAAGCAGGTTTAGAACAAGTAAATGATGACAGGATTTCCATTTTTGGGTGAACTGTCCCTTTAAGTTTAAGCAATCAAACTCATATCCAGTGGTAGTCCATAAGGTATGATAATTCTCTATTAAATGTTAATTCTGTTCTTGGTTTTATAGGACTACAAACTAAAAAGCTCTATTGTATCTTTGCTCTGTTTCTAGGATTAACTGATATATTGTGGGGTGTGTTTGTTATTGTCAATCAACTCCAGAAGAGAACACCAAAAACGGCACTGCAATACAGTATACCAGTTACCAGATAGCATTCACAGTCAGAGCAAATTATATTCTAAAACCTTTTCTGGTGAGAGATTTTTAATTTATCTTTGCAAAGTGCAAAAGACAAATGGGATTTATTTAAAATGTTAATCACATGTTTTCAGCATGGTGATGTGAAGGGGTGAGACAGACAGAGAGCGAGAGAGAGTTGAAATTCTGTAGGAGTCTGGCGCTGTCTTGTTTTTCCGAATGCTTTCACATTTCAGAGCATAAAAGTTTCATTGCTCTCACTCAATGCAGTGTTTCTCATGGATTATTTATTAAATGGGGAGTGGCTGTTTATCATATAGCTAATCCGGCTCAGCACAGGTACAGGCTAACGGCTGTCTGCACACTCATCGGCCGTGATAAATCTCTGAGCTCGTGAACCACAGCAGGAAAGACGTGTCTCATTCGTTTGACTCATGCTTGGTGGTCCAGAGAGGCGATGCAGTTGAGTGCTCTATTTGTTTAGCTAGAACAGGATCTCAAGAAGTGAAGTTGTATTGAGAGCTGTATTTTAATCCGAAAACACACACAAAAAAGGAATGTTTTTCAAACATTTATGATTGCGCAGACCTACTTAGATTGTAAGAAGGCTACAGCCTGCAGAAAATAACAATAGTTCATATTTTCAATAGTATAATTTTTCATTACTTGATTATGATGTATGGTGTATAATTATGTTATTCAAAACGATTATGTAGGTATTAAAAAGATTATACTTAGGAGTTGTTCACTAAGAACGAACTGTGCATTGAGCTTATAGTGCCATTTATTTGCACATGCTGTCTGCATTCACAAAACGAATTATGCAAATGTGGTCATTTGTAAAAATCTGCTCTGAATGCAGTTTACAAGGCACAGTTGACTTTTTTGCAGCAATTGCAATTATATTACATTAACAGTAATACTGGATGGCAAGACTGGCCAATCAGAATGGAGTTTTCCAGAGACCTGTGTAATGGAGGGCCTTGGTTCTGTTCATATTTGGCCATTCATTTTTTCCCATAGGGATTTTTTTAAAGTCTTTGTGTAAGCATTATAAGCCATGAACCAAACATTACAAACTTTGATTTAAAGCAAGATGGTTTATGAAAATTGGTCTAGTAGCTCTAGCGTGTGTTTCCTCCCACAGTCCAAAGACATGCACGTTAGGTGGATTGGATATGCCAAATTGAGTGTGTGTGAATGTGTCCCAGAACACTCAGTGCTGGGCTGTGTCAGGAAGGGCATGTGTGAAACATGAGCAGGAAATAACGCTAGGAAGATGATAATGATGGTCTAGTAGGTCTGTCTAGTTACACTTCATTTGGCTCAAAACGTACTTTGCTACAGTTAAAAAAAAAATTACAAAAATGGTATGTTCTATTGGACTATAGTATGAATATGCATAGAATTCTTACCACATCCACATGTTGTCACTGTCAAAAGTGACTTACCAGTGTTAGTTGTATTGTCACTTCACTGCCATAGGCTGCTTCCGAATGCTGGAAAATGAAAACAGCATACAGAGCTAGGAAGGCAACAAGGCACATCCTTTAAACCTCCCTCCTTGCTGGTAATTCTTTGTTAAAAAAACATCTGCATGTTCTATCCATCTGTTCTTCATTTGTTGTTTAATTGGACTCTTCATTTTAGTGTTACTATAGCCTACAGTATTTAATATTTATATCTATATCTAATTTCTTTGTATATCTCCTTCTTTGCACTCCCATCTGATAGCTATCTCATTTCCGTTTACTCCCACATGAGCTGGTACTCATAAAAATGTAACACTTAATCTCATAATCTGACTCTAACTTTTGTGAAATTTAAATCAAGATGTCTGCTCTGCTTTCAGTCTGTTGGAACATGAAGGTCCACACACAACTATACAACTGATTCACACAACTATAATCCGGCTTGATATATGATTGTAGGTAAATTTTATTTTATTACCTCCATTCTGTGTTCTGTTGGTAATTCTACTCAAAATACATGTTCTGTCATTCATAGTGACTACTACCACTGCCAGCGTCTCATTTTAGAAATAAGGTTTGGTCCTTCCGTTGGGGAGAATAAATGCACAATGTCTGAACAATCAAATTTAAATGCCCTCTTTTCTCAGTCAAACTTCCTTTTCTTCAGATCTGACAATTTGGAAGAGGCCATTGACGTGGCTTTTCTGACACTTATTTTGCTAATGGCACTTGGCAGAACAAATGAGCTACCTGAGATATGTCAACATCACTATGCTTGGGCCCGAGAGTGTTGTCATAGTGATGTAGTTACGCTGCTCTGATTGGTTGTCATATGCCAACAGTTAATATAAGAAGGGGAGTGAAATTACTGGCTTGTTCATGTTTTTGTACAATTCTGTTAGACATTTAACACGCTTGTAGTGTAAAGGGCCGTTCACACAGAGCTTTGATGAACATAATGCTTACACCATCACTCTCTGTCCAGATTGAATTGTCATTCGGTCAGAATCCAAACCAGAATCCACCTGCTGAGTATCTCTGGTATAGTGAAGAATGGTTGTATTGGATCGAGAGAAAAAAAGTGTTTAGGCTTTTTTTTTTTTTTTTTACATGCTTTGTTCTGCACAATCATTAAATTCAAACTTCTGTATTATGTATTGTGTTCATGGGCTGTGTATCAGCTGCATGCTGACCAGTGCAACTGCTTTAAATAATGCCTCCAAAAAGTTATTTGCAGTTTACAAAACACACACTGGCAAGATTTTCCAGCAGCACTTGAAACTTGATGGAGTTTTAAAAAAATGTGATCTGACAGCCGCCATATTTCTTGCTTTCTCCACCTCTCACCTGTGGGCATTGATATTCCCTCCATCTCTTCTAAGCCACAGTATTCCGCCTGCCTCTCAATCTCTCCGCCTGGCAAATATTGATCTAGCAAAATGACTTCTCAAGGTTAGGGTGCTAGTTTGTGTGCTACAGTAGATAAGGTGAGGGGCTTGTTATTTGCCGTCTGCACTACTGAAGCCCGCTGTGTCACGAGTGGAAGTTTGAGGTTCGCCAAAATCAGGTGTAAAATATTTTCCATCATGGCTTGTTTACTGATGTGGGGTTTCTTTTATCCTTTTGTCTTGGTTGGATGTTTTTCAGGAAGACACGCTGCATCTGTACCGCTACTGAATCATGAATGATTTGTGTGAGGAAAGCTGCGTTTTTTCCCCCTATTTCTGCAGCCATCTTGCACTCAATTTATATGACTAATAGCTTCATATTAATGAGACTCAAAAGCATCAGTATCATCTTCGGCTGCTGTGTTGTGTTCATTTTGCTGCTATAATTAGGGCTCATGGTTTTGCATATCAGAGCCACACTGCTTATAAAATTACCAACAATTGTTTTATTTCCCCAGACCACAAATGTGCCAATCATTTCTTCAGAAAATAGGATATTAATAAAACATTTGTGGCCTTTTTATGAATGTGTTAATCACAAAGTGTCTTCAGAGCAATTACCTTCTATTCACTGTTGAGCCTTGGACCCAAAGCTTTCATAATTCAATTGCGATAGATATGACTAACATTTGAATAAAAAAACAGTTGCCTTGCAGCATTGTCTTTTTGTTCCTGTTTATTAGTCCATCCATCCATATATTTTTAACCTTCCTCACATGAAATTAAGCACTATTTGTATGTTGAAATGCTGACTTCACGTGCTATCGGAAATTTGATAATTCCCATCTATGAAGTCGTGATTATGAGCTTATCACATTCAAAATGAGAAATGAGCAGGTGTTTATGTGCAATTTTTACCTAGGAACGTCGTGTTTACGATAATTCCGAAAGCATGTGAAGGCAGCATAAGACTCAGTTTAACATATTCAATATGACATGCATTATCAAAGAAATGAAACTCATGAAATAAAGGAAATCTTAATTGTGACTAATTTACAAATTATGGCTTTACATGTGTGTGTCTATATACACCGATCAGGTATAACATTATGACCACTGACAGGTGAAGTGAATAACACTGATTATTTGTTAATCACGGCACCTGTTAGTGGGTGGGATATATTAGGCAGCAAGTGAACATTTTGTCCTCAAAGTTGATGTGTTAGAAGCAGGAAAAATGGGCAAACGTAAGGATTTGAGTGAGTTTGGTAAGGGCCAAATTGTGATGGCAAGACAACTGGGTCAGAGCATCTCCAAAACATCACTCGCACCATACACAACCTACCCGATCCCACCCCCCCTCCAACCGTCTGCCTGTTTATCTATCTCCTCTCCCACTCCATACAAAAAATCCCATCACGTGACCACGTGTACTGTGTCATGTTTATGTTTATGTTTATGTTTATGTTTTGTTGTGTTTGCTATGTAATGCTTGCTAAATTGCATTCTTGTATTTCTGGAGAGCGTAGGGCGGCGCCTGAATAATCGGCTGCGGCCCGGAGGCTTGCTCCAAACTTCATTTCGTTATACTGTACTTGTACATGTGTAATGACAAATAAACTTCAACTTCAAACTGCAGCTCTTGTGGGGTGTTCCCGGTCTGCAGTGGTCAGTATCTATCATGCGGCCAAGGCTCACTGATGCACGTGGGGAGCGAAGGCTGGCCTGTGTGGTCCGATCAAACAGACGAGCTACTGTAGCTCAAATTGCTCAAGAAGTTAATGCTGGTCCTTATAGAAAGGTGTCAGAATACACAGTGCATCACAGTTTGTTACATATGGGCTGCATAGCCACACACCAGTCAGGGTGCCCATGCTGACCCCTGTCCACCATCAAAAAAATGCCAACAGTGGGCACGTGCGCATCAGAACTGGATGCTCATGTTATGCCTGATCGGTGTACAGTGTATATTGATTTATGAAATAAATGGAAGTGTGGTAGTAAGTATTACACCCTAAGTACTATCTATTTGTGATGATATTAGCTTTCTTATTTTTGTATTTGGAACAGACGCATGTAAAACAAGCCCTGAATGGACAATGAAATCAGTTGGTTGAGAGTTTGTTCATTACAGTTCACATCACAAATGCCGCACCTGTTGCTAACGTCAATATCTGCAGTGAGCTGCAATATTAGAACGCTTTTAGCAATGCCAACCAAATGAGGCCTTTTGATCAAATGTAAATATGACAGGTTTCAACTTTTTCGATCATATTAAGCTAGAAGTTGAGCCAAACATTTTAGAAACATGCTGTGAAACTGCATCTTCTCACAAATTATGCATAGCATAAAAATGTTGTCTGCATTTTGTTCAGGGATTTTAGTATTTCATGGGTGCTTGGACTTTGATTTCAATACATCCTTTTATGATTTAAAAGCCTGAGATGAAAAAAAATCACTCAGACATGGACAAAAATGTCAGTGAAACCACAAGCTAAACGATACAGCATGTATACATCTTTAAAGTCTTCCAAAAAATATTTTTTTTAACCTCATCATCACTTTAGTGTTGGTGTGTGTGTTGAAGTGTATATATCTTTTGACGCATGTTTTTAATGTCTCTTGCCCTTGCAGGGTCAGTCATGGCATCCGCATGGTGCCCTAGATCTTATTGACACAGCTGGCAGGAGGGACAGAGAGGGCGCTGCCAGTCTGTTCACCTGACAAACAACTCAATGGATTGAGTACTTGAAATCCGGTGTGTTCATGCATCCTTAGGGACTATAGGCACTACCGTGACCTTTTTATTTTGCTCGACTTTGGCGAATGGGGTGCAAATAGTCAAGTGTCATACTGAGAGACCTGCAAAAGTGTGAATGTGAACAAAGAGAGGAGCAAAAACCTTAAAAAAATGACTGCTGATGTGTTTAGAGCAGAGTGGTTATGTTCATTAGTGGAAATAAGAAGCCAGACTTGGATTTAACCAAGAGGATTCTAATGATCAATAATCATGTAGAGTTTATCTGAAAACAAACTGTATAATTAATGCTTTCATTGATTTGCTGCACTGGGGAATGTCAGTTGTTGATCATTATAAGTATCTGAGATAGAAGGAACATTATTTAGAAGATGAAGCCTGGGGGCACTGCTCAACACCAAACGAAAACACTTCAGGCCTCATTTATAAAATTTTGTGTAGAAACCATCCTGTGCGTACACGCAATTCAGAGAACAAATGTATGCCAAAAACGTAAACCTCTCTTGCAGAAGTAAAATGTATAAATCGCAAATGATCTTGAAATTGTGCGCAGCTGAATGGTTTCTCTGCTTTGTAAACGCCGCCTAATTAATGTCATCAACAGTCAATGTCCAAATCCTTTTTCTTGAGAATGACGAGCGGCAAGAATTGCTTGGATTTCCAAATACCTGCAATACTATGACTCTCTGCCACAAGGAAAAGAGCTACGTCTGCTTATGCTGCCTTCACGTGCTATAGGAAATGTCCCACTTCCCACTTCTGAAGACATGATTACGTGCTCATCGCATTCAAATTTTGAGTTGAGACTTGCCTTCATATCCAGTTTTTAACTAGGAAATTCGGATTTATGATAATTCCGATAGCACGTGAATGCAGCATTAGACCCTGATGAGGCAATAAGCACTTTTCCACGTCAAAGACTGTTTTTTATAAATATGAATGTTGGTGTGGATTTTAGCGTACGCATACTCTAAGACCAAATCTGTCATTATGCACGTTTTAAAAATGAGGCCTGTGATCTTATGACTATCCCCTAAGTATACTGTATATAGCTATAATGAAATTGATAGCTAAGAACTGTACTCTGTATTACAAATGTATAATTCTTTATTGATTAGGCATTGGGTATCATAAAGTAATTTCTCAGGTTAATGTAAAATTTTACATACACTTTTGATTAAGAGTTTGGTGTCTGCAAGATGTTGAAATGTTTTTGAAAGAAAAGCTTATTCTCAAAAAGACTGCATTTATTTGATAAAAAAGAATACAGTAAAAACTGTAAAGAATAGAAAAATAACTATTTTCTATTTTAATATATATTTTTCATATATATTAAATGCATTCCTGTGATGAAAAAGCTGCTCAAGAAACGGATGAAAACATTTATTGTCAATGTTGCAAAACGATTCGGTGCTTAATGTTTTTGTTGAAAGCTCTTTTTAACATTAATGTCTTTACTGTCACTTTTGTTCAATTTAATGCAAACTTGTGAATGTTTTATTTCTTTCAATAATAAAAAAATCTTACTGACTTTGAACAGTACAGCAATACATTTTTAACATTTAAAACGCATAGCTAATATATTATGATCAAATATTAATTAACAATCTTTGTTAGTTGAACTGAACCTTATTCAACTTTTAGAGATAATCATACCAAAAGTGGATAAAATATTTTGTGCAAAAGAGTTTATTTTAAACCAAAAGAATTTCAAAACACCACTGATTTTCCTTCAATATATTAAGACATATATTACTGGTTTCAGGAACAGAATAAAGAAAGATTTTTATATTCTTCAATTTTTCTACTAAAGAGAAGCAACATAGTTGATATTGATATATTTATATTTCTCTCTCATTTGTGTATTTAGAGTACACTATAAAAAGACTTGAATGTAGCAGTTTCAGGTACATATAATGTATATATGTCTCCCTTTTAAAACATATTTGATATTGAAGGCGAAGCGTCTCATGCGCTGTAGTCTACAGATGATTTTGTACACTTGGTTGTCAAAGGCTAAGACAGCTTCAGTCTTCATGCATACTCTAAGAGCATGAAGAGCTTTGTTCCCTGGTATCAGACGTTACATGAGCGATGCCTCCACAAACCTGCAGTTTCACTGATTAATTTCTTTTAAAGGATTAGTTCACTTCAAAACGAAAATTTTCTGATAATTTACTCACCCCTCTCATCCAAGATGTTCATGTCTTTCTTTCTTCAGTCAAAAAGAAATTAATTTTTTAGGAAAACATTCCAGGATTTTTCTGTTTCAAATGGCTTCAGAGGGCTCTGCATGATCCCAGCTGAGGAATCTCAGGGTCTTATCTAGTGAAACCATCAGTCATTATTAAAAAAAAAAAAAAAAAAAAAAAAAAATATATATATATATATATATATATATATATATATATATATAAATATAATGGCCGATGGCTTCGCTAGATAAGACCCTATTCCTCGGCTGGGATCATGCAGCGCCTCTGAAGCCATTTGAAGCCCTTAGTAACTGAAACATCCTGGAGCTTAATATCTTTTCGACAGAAGAAAGACATGAACATCTTAGATGAGATGGGGGTGAGTAAATTATCAGGAAATTTTCATTTTAAGTGAACTAATCCTTTAAAGCTTCTTTTATATTAAACAAAAAAAAATGATCAAAAGATTTGCAGATTGTTTTTCTTTCAGTTGTTTTCTAATTCAAATAAAAAAATCTTTAAACGTGGCACTTAGAAAACATCCACAAGGAATTCTCATTTTTATTTTAGAACAAAATTTACAAAGCCATTCAAACAGTCTGTATTTTATGTAATTACTTTTAAACTCAACTTCAAAAAAATCATGAATATTCAAAATACACTTTGACTTCACTGCTGTCTCTCATTATATACAAATATGTACAGGCAAGGATATTCAGTGTCTCACAGTCATATGTATCTGTACTGGAAAAAAAAGAGATCTCCATATCTGTTTGTATGTATGTAATTGTATAAATGCAACCAGACCTGGTCCAAACTCAGTTTTTGTGATTGGCTGGTTGGCAGTCTTTAGAACGCTCTGACAGGTTGGCTCAAATAGAGGTCCCATGGCTTGGATCAATGGCTTCTGGGATGGGTCCCCCGGGCACTGCCTGGTAAGAGATGGGCATAGGTGTCTTTACGGGGCTCTGGCGGAAAAGGCCTCCGTTGGGCGCCCGGTGTTTGCAGCGCATGGAGGGCGGCAGAGTGGAACTGCTGAGAGGGAAGGGGAGGCTCCGTCCGGGCACGCGGCCGACCCCAGGACCCTCCTGGAGGAACGAAGTCACGGACAGGCCCCCAGAGGGGAAATCTCTCATGGTTTCCTGGGAGCTCTGCTGTGGCCGCATGCTGCCCATGTCCAGGGCAGAGATCTCCAGAGACTGACCTGGCAGCTGCTTGTGCACCAGATCGTCCTCCATCAGCCCACTCAAACGCTGGTGAACCTGCTCCAGATCCATCTCTTTGTCCTGGGAATGACAAAGAAACAGGGCGATTGAGACAGAGTCTGAGGTGAAGGAAAGATGAAAAGGTGGGAATTGATTTGTGGGGTGGAAGGCGGAAAGAAAATGAGGAATGACAAGCAAAAAGCGAAGGGACATTGAAGCAAAAACAGATGTGAATGAAAGGAACATGGAAGTGCATGCAATCTTTCAGAAAATAGCAGAAGGTGTTTACCAAGGGCTCCAACAATCACATCAGCTCTGATTAATGATAACAATTACACAACGTACTACTGACAGCACAGAATAATCTCATAAAAATAAAATCAAATCCATCTCGTCTCCCACCCGCTCCAGCAGCCAAAAGGTCTGAATGCTAAAACAGCTTCATATCCGAAAAGTTCCGAAATGAAAGAAATCAATGATGCAAATGAGAGTGCGCGCTGGGAAACATGGGCCATAAATTGAATTGCAAACACAAGCCTCGCCGCTTCAATGTTTCGAGCTTATTCCGGAGGAGCCATGAAAGGGGTATTTCTTCATTCTTTGATACGCACTGCCGTGAAATAGCTTCGGTCATGCGCCAGTGATGCCATGGCGTGCCACTTAATGAAAGAATCAAGCTAACATTAACAGGCTGCTAACTGCTTGCATTTTTTCCCACATAGTTCTGATAGTCATTTAATTCTCCTGCCATGCATCCTCCGTAAGAGAGTGAGGAGGGTGGACTCGATACTATGAAGCTTTCAGCAAACGTTGATAACCGTTACATCCAGGGCTACCCTGTTAATCACTGTTCTTCTTCTCTGTTTAGTACAAGTCAGTTCAGTAATGCATCCTTTCCATTTCAATGGGATTGTTCATTCCAAAATGAAAACTCACTCATCGTTTACTCACCCTCTTGTCATTCCAAACCTGTATGACTTTCCTTTTTCTATGGGAAAAGAATTTCAGTGGGGTCAAAATGTTTTTTTATTTTTTTTAATTTTTTTTTTATGTACTATATGGATTATGTGGACAAAAACATGTTATATAATGTCATCTTTTGTGTTTCTAAGAAAGAAAGAAGGATTTAAAAAAAAACGAAATTCATACAGGTTTAGAACATGACAGAGTAATTGAGTTTTCACTTTTGGGTGAACCAGCCCTTCAACTCAATTCCAGAGGTCTTTGGGTTACACCGCGGTCGATGCCAGCAAATCAGCTGTATAGTCTACGGTTTTGTACCATTTATGGGTAATTAGAGGTGTCACATTATGAGACTATGTTTCTGAGTCGTAAGATCAATGAGGAGATAATTACTGTAGAGCTCATGAAGCTGTACTAGAAAGTCTGAATGTGTCTCTAATTAAAAATGCATTAATTTGCCATTAAAATACACCCAATTTGGGGCACTTACAGCCGTGACAAACAACACAACTGGAGGCCAATCTCTTTTTGGATTCCAGATTGCAATATTTTGGGACATCAGTGTGGCCACTGAATGGGTGATCTGATGGATGACAACAGATGATGAATTTGATGAGAATGTGGAGCGAAATGGAAAGGCACACAGTGGGATTCCTGTTAGTGCTGCTTTGGCAAAGAGATTTCAGGAATAAAATAATCAGTCTCTAAACATAATGTACTTATCAATCCACACAATATGGATGAATTAACCTCTCTGACTCTGCCTGGGTCTCTGTCATCAGTTAGTTCTCTATGCATGAGTGAGTCATAATTACCTCACTACCCACATAATAATCTGATTGATCTAGGGTCCTAACCCGCTCCAGGAGAACGCATGTCCTTCCTCTAAATGACTTCATATTCTCAAGCCCTATTCACCCCACTGACAGGTATCCCTGCTCAGGTCTCGGCTGACCTGTGTAAAAAGCCTGCGTGTCTTCCCAGTCTCTTTCTCTCTCTGGCCAAACGTCCCGTGCGCATCCTGCAGCAGTTGCAATTTCATTATATGCCAATGAGCCAGACGCCATCTCCAGAGTGCAGCCCTTAGTGTCCTGTATGAGACCATAGAGAACCTGTGACTGCCTGGACATTGGCATATAATTGCAATAAGAAGACACAGAGAGGGATATAAAACGTAAAATGTGTAAAGTTGGTTATTGTGTGGTTCTTATTGCTTGCCAGAGCTCCAATCACTCCCTTTGTACAGTGTGTATCATAAAGCAAACAAAACCATACATAAAAGAAACACTCAAATTGTACAGGCATACGGCAGACAGAACACCTTAAAGCGAGAACAAGGAGTCGGTGAAAGCAATATAGTCTGAAAGCTAGTAAAAGTTCTTATCTCTTTATGTGTTATTAATTCAAATCCAGTCAAATTTAAAGCAGTTGACAAATGGAAGTCATAAAACAGACGTCTGATGGCTATTATTCAACAATGTCTGCAAAATGTAATATTACGTTATTGGCAATCAACATTCCTGAAATATAATATGTGGTTTATGAGCTGTTGCTCTCGCCAACGTGCTTGTCATGGCTCAAGATATCACCAAAGGGAAAGGAGAGAAGGAGAGGAGACAAGGACGGAAGAGTAACTGCAGAACATTTGAACAAAAGTCAACAAGTCACTGGCTTTCTCATTGCACACACTTTAGTTTAGGGATCCAGGTACAACCTTAGCCTAACAACCTAGCTGAAGCAGCAGGAGAATTGGGATGTTTGTATGCAGAAAGTTACTTGGAAACATAATTTTTATGAATAGACCTATAGTAGTAGTTGCCCATAACAAAGAGCTAAGGGATACCACTGCCGGTTGTATATTCTGTATATAACTGTGTATGTGACAAATAAAACTCTTGAATCTTGATTTGACTACAAAAGCTATCATATCCACTTAAAGAGATAGTACATCCAAAAAAGAAAATTCTGTGATAATTGTCTGTGGTTCCAAGCTCGTATGATTTTCCTCCTTTTGTGGAACACAAAAGAAAATATTTTTAAGGATGTTTTAGCAGTTTTAATCCATTATAAAGTCAATGGTACCCCAAATTTCAAGCTCCAAAATGGACATCGACAAGTAGCATGAAAGTATTCAACAACACGGCAACATAAAATATAAAATAACATAAATCCTTGTTGGTTTTTACACATCTTCGGGGGTTGAATCATATGGATTAATTTCACGCTACCTTAATGTTCTTTTTAGAGGTTGAACGTTTTGGGTCCCATTGACTTAAACAACTGGATTTTGAAAAGTAGTTGTAGTAATATAGATTTTCTAATGGCCTGTCAGCATTTGAGGCTATCTTCATGGCAAAAATACAAGAGTTGTATGAATACAAGAAAAATATAGCAGTTAAAATTATATAAGATGTTTTACAGTTACATATGATAACATTTCTGAAACCTTTTCAGGTAAAATCTTACTTATTCCTTAAGTAAACTTTGCAGAAATGTTGTCTACTTGCATCAAAATCGGGACAGTCCAATGACATGTTTAATGGAAAGGGGGGTCTTGTAGAACATACATAGAGTTGGGTCTTCTCCTTAAATATTTTGAGATATGGGCTTTGCATTAAAAAATGGAGGCAGATGAATGCGAGCAGACTAAATATTTGGAAAAGTCCGGCATACGTCACCAGACAGAAGTCTGACGTATTTTGATCAAACACTATGGGCCCTAACATACACCAGAAACACATTTATTGTTCAATAGCGCAGTATTTGTTGTGTTATTTAAAGGGTGTGTTACACACATACAATCTGCTTATTACACACACAGGGACGCTCAGCAGCACACAAACATTTTTAAATATTAAAAAAAGGATTCCTCTCTTGAGAAGCGTTCAGTCTTTCCACTTACAAATTCCACCATGTAAATAGCGAATCTGCCATGGTGCAAGCGCAACTGGCTTTTAAAGGGAATGGGAGATGAGACTCTTTATTGCACGTTACGCCCAAAACACACCCATGACTCATTAAGAGACTAGATACAACCCTTTTGGACCATACGCCTGGCATGCTCGACATTTTTTTCCGTCATTAAATTAGCAAAAGAGGATTTGGACATGCCTTAAGTGCACTTGCGCCATGTGCGTCAGACCATGCGCTCAGATCATTAAAATAGTGCCCAATGAGGTCAAAAAAAAAACAAAACGTATGTACCAACAACATTAAATATATAGGGTGAATTATCATTTCATCCTGACTTTAAAAATTCTCCACAGTATCTTTTGTGTTGCATGGAAGTAAGTCATACAGGTTTGGAACGACATAAGGGTGAGTAAATGATGACTGAGCTTTCATATTTGGGTAAACTATCCCTTCAAGTAATCCCTTCAAAAAAGTTTTTTTTTTCTTAGATGTTTTGTGCTTTTTTTGAGTGACTCCCTCCCCCTTCACCCTTCCCTCTTGCCTTTTTCTTTGGCAACACTTCAGCAAATGGGAGGCAGTAAGTTCTTGATGGTCACACCTATAGCTGGGTGTACTGGAGCTCGACTAAATCGGGGCTTGCGTCAGTGGCATCTGGATCCATAAAGTAGAGTGTGGCAGTGGCTGTATAGTCCTGGGCGCGGTGGGCAGGGGTTGGCCGTTGTTTGGCCGCCTGTGGGGTCACCTCTTTGGGCTGTGCCCGTTGGCAGCGTGGCCCGTTCCACCAAGACTCCAGAGCAGCCACCAGGCAGGCCAGCAGCAGCCCCGCTGCTAGGATGCAGAAGACCCCAGCGAAGCTGTGTAGTCTCAGGGCACGGCCCTCCGGCTGAGGCTCTGCGTGTTTGTCCAGGTCGCAGCGACCTTTCCGAGGCCACCACTTCTGCTTTAGAATGTCAAGGTCTCCTTTCTCCTGCAGGTCAAGGATCCTGAAGAGAAAAGGGAAGTATCTTTTTATGAGGATCATGAAATTAATTTGTCATTGCTTTAATTTAGCCTGTTATACTGCTTTATGAAAAATGTATTAGCAAAAGGACAGAAAATGAAGCTCTGAACAATTTACTATACATAAAGGGGATAACGAGGCGAATATTACATTCAGTGGTCAAGGAAAATGACCAAGGAAACGTAGTACTGCTGGTTTTCAAATGTAAAAAAACAAAAAAGTAATTATCTCTTCAAATAAAAGGCAGAGATACAAGGTCCTTAAATAGTGTTAACAAACCTTGCAAAAGACTGAAAAAAAAAAAATCACTTCAGCAGTGGCAATGAACATTTGGATTTCTATTACAGTCTTAGCTTTCTCTTTATTCCTTGACAAGTTTTCTTCCTAGTTATTAATTTCAATGCAGCAGACGTTCAGAAAGAGAATGTATTTGTAAAGAATCCAGAGCAAAAGGTCAATAACTATTGATAGAAAAGAAAATGTCAAAGGTTGAAAAATAAAGTCTGTTCAACTGCAATCGTCCTGGGTATTAATTTAAAAAGTGTTTGATTCTAATTCCCCATAACAGACTGGCAGGTGATTGTAGAGGTTCCTTCATGAAAATGCATTTCAAGGCCTTGATGTTGGACTGATATGTGCATTATTAATTGCCGGCAAGCTTACCTCCCTAAAGCTAATTAGTATGTGAGCAGAGCATAGACATGAGCTGAAAATATGAATGCAAATTATAGTCAAACAAATGAAGGGCTGCAGGGTGAGGTGCTTTAAAGCCAGTGGAGAGAAGAAAGCATGGGTGGGAATGAAGATAAATGCTACGAAGAGCAGTAACTGGTGAATCAACGCGATTCATGGGTTCTCCGGCAAGACTGCGTCTGCCAAGGAAATAAATGTAATATAAACGAGAGAAAGGACAGATGATGAAAGAAAAAGGGAAACAATCCAACACAGTCAGCCACTGTGATGTTTGCTAAGCTTCGGAGTTCTGTGATATTGACTTGAAATGATTGAAACAATGGCATCTATCCTTCAGCTAGTTTAATGACTTAAATCATTCTTCGCGATCATATTGCATATTAACACTCTGAAAGGAAGCGCTCACTTCTGCGAGAAGAGATCTCTGTAGGGGCTGCCGTGCTGCAGGGCCAGGCCATATCCTTTGCTGCTCATGCTGTTTCCTGTGACCACCAGCGTACAATCATCATCTGTCAGAGCTGCATACTCTAACACCGCCAAGTCCCACAGGAAGGCATACGGATCCCGCTTCACCTGAGAGAAACCACACACACATGGTACAGTGTTTCATTTGCCCATTTATGGGAGAACATTGTGGCAGATTTTTGTGGTTTTGATAACAGTAACGCAAACACAGCCTGAGGTTATCCTGAGATGGAGAGCTTCTCCTTTTAGTCGCTCAGTTCTTGTCAGACAGGTCACAGACATCATTGAAAATGAAAGATGTTTATTTATCACTGAACGTCATGAGATGGCTTTGAACTTGTTTCTTCTCTGGAAACTAGCCACCCCCGCTTTCTTTTTCAAGAGATTAACACACACACTCTCTCTCTCTCTCTCTAGGGAAAATGCCCCCCCCCCCACCACCACCACACTAAATAAAGCACCACAAGCGTCCGCTTTCCTCCCTGTCTCTTTTAGACTCTATCGCAGCCACACAGTTATGACAAACTTTCATATGACAAGTACAAAAGGGGAAAAAAATGGATGTCAAAGAAGAAATGACAAAGAAGCTATCGTCCCCTGGCGCTTCCATATAAATATTACATTTTCCCTATATCTTTGTAAAGTACTACAAATACTGCCTGAAATTTACAGTTTGTCTTTCAAATGTACATCTATTAGTCGGATTTTCATACTCTCAACCTATTAACGCATTGATATCAAATCAATCGAAGATATACAAGTCTCCAGTTTGGAGAATGTGTATTAGTTAAACAAAGACAATAACCTCTTATAAACAGGACGAAGGGACACAGACATGCAACAGTAAGAATAACTAAACCAGTTGTTCATCGGGTTTATATGAGTTTTTATGGGTACGTTTATGTACTTAACTTTTGTTTTCATTATATGGTCACATTAAAAACTCTCTTTTTACAGGGTTCTGATGAATAGAAAGTTCAAAAGAACAGCATTTATTTATAACAAAAATCTTTTGTAACATTTTAATGTCAATTTAACAATTTAAATTCAATTTAATGCATCCTTGCTGAATAAATGCTTATTAAATCCATTTATGTTAATGGTAAAGATAATAAAGATTTTCTTTTGCTTTCAGCTTTACTAAATTGTCCCTTGGTTGTGGCCTCATTTCCACCACATACAATTCTCATGATATTTCAGGAAAATAAATAAATATAAAAATGGCAACATTTCTCCTGTGATGCATGTGTATATACTACTGGACATTGTTAAAGAGCACAGTTAGTGACAGTGTGAAATGTGTTGCTGTAAGAGAATTATTGTTTTAGGGACAAAATAGTTGAAGAAATACTTGTATATGTGAATCTGTTGGCCAATTACTGGCAGTTAAACACTTCAGCATGGATGGCCTGACAATAGCATTATTCAACACCATCCAAAGTGTGGGGGTGCTGACATACAGGCCTCTATTTCTCTGTGTCTTATCTCTTTTCATTATTCTGCTTAAGAAATCAATTCTGAGCCTGCTGAATTGTTAGCTTAATAGCCAGTTATAAAAAACTCTCATAAAGAGATTCATGGTTTTGGAAATGTCTCCTGTGAAAAGCATGCCTGTGGATATGTGCTCTCTGTAACAATAAGACGAGCTGTGAAATTTAATAGCAGCAATTTTTTGAAGTTTTATCAAAGGGTTTGATGTGGATATCAAGTGTCTTAAAGATTCTCTTGGCATCTGCAACAGTTTATATACAAAGTGACTTTGAAAGTTTTACCAAACAAGCATAAATACATGAATGGATTCAGCAGCATATGAATTGTAATTTTTATGGCTCACACAATATGGAGGGATATTACATTGTCTGAGCCATGAATATTTATCTTGATACGCTAAAGCTGTTTTCTCATGCTTTCTGTCAGACTTGTATGCTACATTTCCTTTTCTCTCTTTAATGATGCAAGATGCCAGAATCATTCTGTTACGAACCTAAACAGACTGCATTTTACTGATTGCTCTTTCTGTATTCTGTGATACATGCTTTGGATTACAAAGAGCCACCGATAGCCAGCCAGCATCAGGCACATGGTAGTGCACAGAAAAGCTCTTGCCAGCACAAAACTTCAGCACAACTGACAGCTCTTACCAATCACCACACAGCTAAATTCAGCACCACGGACAGCTCTCCACCCTGTCTAAAAGGGCTGGTGCTGGTTTGAAAGGATTGAGCCATTCCAGTTTAATAATAGCTTCTCTTATCCTCTGATTCAGGTGCTGTTTATGCAGATATACAATAACTGAACATATATGGAGACGTGCAATTTTTACCTGGTTATTTGAACTGATTAATCCAGTGGTTTTCTAAAATTTATCAAATTACTAAATCTACTGTTAAGTAAATTATATATACACACACACCGATCAGGCATAACATTATGACCACCTTCCTATTATCGTGTTGGTCCCCCTTTTACTGGCAAAACAGTGCCTCGTTGGGTCAGGGCTGTCTTTCTATAGGGTCTGTACTCTGTACATATGAAAATACATAGATGCCTTGATATTTAGGGGTTATTGGCATCATGGATTTTGACAACATATGTGGAATCTTTACATCATCTGTAAGTAACAGGAATGTGTATGTCTGATACCTTGCGGATGCCTTCAGCAGGAGAGATCACAGAATTGTCCTGTCCCTGATTTTTATTGATAGTTCTCCACAGCTCGGCGAATGTGCTGTCTTGCTCCAGGGGGTTCGTGCCCTTCACCCTGAAATACTCGAACACAGCAGACTCTCTCACCGTTCCGTAGCTCAGCTCTGTCTGCTTGGAAAGGTCTTGAAATGTTCTGAATTGAGAAGAAAAGTAATAAAATATATATTGCACACAATGCACATTATATAAAACCAGATATAATAACAAAATGTTGAAGAATACATCTTTAGCTAATTAATATGCTTTTGAATTATTGATGCCTGATGTTCAGAATATGCTTGCTAAAATCACTGTGTTCACAAGCATGCACCAGATGATTTTAGGGTGTACTCACACTAGGCATGGTTGCCTTGTACCGTGCCCGACCGTGACTGTCCCCCCTCCCCACTCCCCGCTGCTCTGCACTCACATTGCACTTAATGTACCGGGCTGGAGCACGCTCACGTCATTCACGATGCAACTTTTTGTTTTGAAGAAGACAGGAAGAAAAGCGCTAATAGACTCGCGCAGCGATTTTAATTTGATTGCACTGCACGTATCAGAAGATTATTACTTTGATGGAGGAATTTGCAGCTTTACTCGCAAACTACAATTCATGTTCATCAATAAGGCGAGAACCAGGACTGTTATAAACCTAAATATACTTGATTTAATTGAAAAGTGTATCTAAGTAGTAATAGGTGTTTGCTGTCATAATGATGACAGTAGTACACAGCTGTTCTGTGCTCTGGCACGGTTAATGCTCACACTGCATGCGAACCGCGCTCGATCCCAACTGAACTGCACTCTGGCCCACCTCTTCCAAGCGGGGCAGGGCTGGCCAAAACGAACCACGGAGCCCTCACACTTGTCAAACGAACCGGGCTTTGGGGGTCAAACACGCTCTACACCCTTAGTGTTTAAACAATCTGGAGGTCTATAATATGCCTCAAACTACAACATAAGAAGCTGTGAATGGTACATTTCACAACCTGCCTAAACAGTGTGAAAGGAGCATCAAACAAATAAAATCACACTCGTTGGAACCAAACATTTGAGCATATCATATGGTGCTTTTCAGCCAACTGAATAACATATCACTTTATTATTTATTGCCGTCTTAGAATTAGAGCAAAGCTTTTAGGCATGAACGTACAGATTTAAACATTTCCAAACATTCATACCTCATAATAGTTCAGAAACTAAATTAAATTAGATCAAATAAATCACAATTAATGGAATGGAATAGTACAAAAGGCTATAGTACAAAGAGGCTGAATTCAAATAGCAAACTAGCACTGGTGTTGGTCTTATGCACATGTCCTCAGGCCATACAATACTATTAGCTGCTGCTACAGAGACAGTTTATTCCAAAATGATTTTTTGATTTCATCATTATCTAGTTTTAGGAAATTTAGAACGTTAAAAAAATATATCTGTAGTGTGTGTACTGCCTACACTCAAAAAACTCTTCTCTGAAAACCCCTCTAAAAACTTTAATTAAGTGGATTATAACCCGGGAAACATGTCCTTCACCTCTCTATAATACTATTCCTCTCAAATGCACTCATGAATCACAGAGGTGTGAGGTCGAGCTACTGACATACTGCATTTCAATTGGGTAATATGGGGGTTAATGAAAGACCCTTATCTAGCACTACCATTACAGCTTGAACTGGCCCTCTAAGTACCAGTCTAACAATGTGAAAATCTTTGTCTGGTTTACATCTGCAACAATACTCTCTATTCCAGATTATAACAATGAAAGAACTCATGCAACAATCAATCCCTAATGCAAAAGCAGACAAGCCACAACACTTAAACTGTCACAAATAATGAATAAACACATACGCATGATGTATTAATTAATTATTTGAATTATTTGGAGGAAAATAATACCCCATGACAAAATACAGTTCTAAATGAGTTTGCAGTTCACAGCTGCTGCCTTCCATCTGCAACTTCCGATGTCATGCAGTACATGTGTGATGTTTTTAAGGCAGCCGGCTGCTCTTCCCTCCTGCGTAACGACACTGTGTTGCTTCTCCTTCTGGTTTTAGTGGGGAGTGATTTCATGTTGAGATAAGCATCTTCCATCACCCTTGACAAGCTATTTCACAGGACTCGTACCATTTTTTTGCAGATTCAATGAGTCGGATTGTTAATCCTGAGATGATAAACCAGAACAATTAATCAGTTTAATTACACTCAAAAAATTATTTTATGATGCTGTTCACTTTATTTAAGCAATTCATCTTGATTTAACACCATTATATCAGGTTTCTGGTTCAAATGCAATTGCTTCATGTTATATTGACTTAAAACCGTTACTATTTGACATAACTTGATGTATTTAAATAACATATTTCAATCAAGTAACCCAATCAAACAGGACTTTCACTTCCCATCATGCTTTGCAAAGGGGCTGAATTCGGAGAGTAAAAGTTTAAGTAAAGTGTCATTTTATGCATTTTTAACAAGATGAGAAAATGGAGAGATTTTTTAATGTTTTGTTATGTTTGTATTTAAAAGTTTGTGTTATGTTAGTGTTTTTGGAGGTTACCATTGTGGTGAAGTGTAGAGCGTGTGTTTGGGGTGAGGACCTGCTAATAACAATTAAAGTTGTAATAATAAAAAAAACAACTACTTAGGGCATGCCATGGATGTAACGAAACCATCTTCTGGCTAGCCAATAAGATTTTGAAAAAGGTTTTCTTGTTAGATAACAGTTGTAAATTTGTAATTAAACTGGATTACTGTTTTTTGTTTGATATTCATTTTAGAATAATTGAACTTAATAGTTTAGGACAAAATGAAGAATGTGAACCTGCTTCAACTAAATGGCACTGAATTAACCTTAAGTAAAAAAACGAAAAAAAAACAACTTAAGTTTACTGAAATAAACAATGTTAATTAAATTCAACATAACCCAGTTACGTGGAACCTGTTGACAAAAAATTTAAGTAAATCCAACGTATCATTTTTTTGAGTGTATAGTGGTACTGCCACAGCTGGAGGAAGAAAAAACAAAAAAACAACTACTATGGAAATATGTTACAAATGGTGTCATCTTCTCAAAACCCAGCTGAGCAGCTTTTGTAGTCTTAACCCTCTTTATGTATATGGATGCAGAAAAACAATAACCTTCACATGGATAAATAATATTTTAAAATATGTTGAAAAAAAGTTATTTTAAACTGTAACAATATTACTGTTATAATTACTGTTTTTTTCTGTATTTTTGAACAAATAAATGCAACCTTGGTGTGTATCAGATTTCTTTCAAAAACATAAAAAAAAGTAACCAACTTCAAACTTTTAAACAGTAGTGTACATAAAGTCATTAGCAATTCTTTTTAAATTATAGTCTTTACATGTTGCAAAAGAAAAAAAAAGTGCTTTGACCCACATGTGGGACTGGGATTTCTATTTCCCAGCATGCTTTGCCATGACACTCAAGTAAATGCCAAACTTAAGAGGTATATTATGCTTGGTTTTTTGGGGGGTTTTTTTGTGTGTGTGTGTGTGTGTGTGTGTGTGTGTGTGTGTGTGTGTGTGTGTGCAAGATTAACGTTAAGTGGGAGATTTAGTAGTGTATAATGTTCCCTTTCGAAAGGGAACTCGCATTGTGTCGAAGTGCTATGGGGAACGCCTCAGCATGACTGATGACTGAAGCACCTGTAAAATCACGGCAATCCTATTGGCCGGCGACAGCCATGAGGTCATACTAGTACAACCCGGAAGTATAAAAGCGGCACCCAGAGAAAATGTCATACACTTTTTCATCTTCAGGGACTGAGTTTACTGTAGTTCACTTTGATCACAATGCAAGTGACAAGCATTTCAGAAAATGAAACTGCTCAGTCCCCCCTGCCCCACCTATGTGGAGCTGGTGGAGGTGATGGGGCGTGTCACAGCAAGGCTCGATTTACCATGGCAGCGTGGCAGGGAGGAACTCGCTCGTGGAAGGCTTGATGAATGTTTCCTCTCGGGCCACAGACCACCAGCTCCGGGGAGCCTTCCGTTCCTTCCTGATCTCCATTCCGAGATCAAGAAGGCATGGAAGAACCCGTATTCTGCGCACATCCTTCACCATCAGCATGCAAATTATACCAATGTTGAGGGAAGCACGAGCACGGGTATGTGTCTATGCCTCCTATTGATGAGACGTTTGCGTGCTATCTTACTTTAGGGGAAGCATTGACACTAAGAGCTCCATCCCTGCCATCCAGACCACTGAAAGCAATATTGTGTCTGAATGGCAGGGTATTTTCTGTTTGCCTGAGCATTTAGTTAGGCTTCCTCTCGGTTTGAGAGTTTAGCTTGGCTTTGAGCTTATCTAGACTTTGGTCTGCTGGAGTGAAAATTGCGGTGAGAAGGTTGCTCTTGTTTTAGAGCATTTTTCTGTTAGACCTCTCACTCTCTTAAGCTCTTGATAGTGAGTGTTGTAGGCTACTTCTTGTGGTTGAGTTTTTCCGTTGAGGCCTCCACTCTTTAGAGCTTTATATAGTATGAGCATGCTCTGATTGAGCTAAACTGTTACTCCTCTCATTCTTAGAGTCGTTCTGCAGAGTGGATTGCTCCTTAGAGTTTATGCTTAGCCCAAGTATATGCCCATGGCAAGTGTAAGGTTCTGGTTAGAGCCTCCTTGGTTATTTGCAGGGGTATGCTAGGTGATTTTGGTTAACCCTTAACACTCTGGTTTAGCGTCATGTTGTAAGGCCTGTGAGGAGCCTCGATTATATGGCTTCCAGGACGGTAGGTGAGTTTTTGGTACTCCCCTTGTTTAGAGGGTTGTTATGCAGAGTACTGGCTCCCTGGGCTAGAGTTATAGTAGGCTTTCAGGAATTGGCCTATATATATATATATATATATATATATATATATATATATATATATATATATATATATATATATATATATATATATATATATATATATATATATATACACACACACAGTCATGCTCAAAATTATTCATACCCTTGGTAAATATAATCAAAGAAGGCTGTGAAAATAAATCTGCGTTGTTAATCCTTTTGATCTTTTGTTTTAAAAATTTATAAAATTCTATATAAAAATATTCATTGGAGAATAAGAATTTTAAATGGGGAAAATCTTATTATGAAATAAGTGTTTTCTCTAATACACATTGCTCACAATTAATCATACCCTTTTATTCACTACTTTTTGCAACCTCTTTTTGCCAAGATAACAGCTCTGAGTCTTCTCCTATAATGCCTGATGAGTTTGGAGAACACCTGACAAGAGATCAAAGACCATTCCTCCATGCAGAATCTCTCCAGATCCTTCAGATTCCCAGATCCATGTTGGTGCTGCTTCTCTTCAGTTCACCCCACTCATCTTCTATAGTGTTACGGTCAGGGACTGGGATGGCCATGGCAGAAACTTGGTTTTGTACTCAGTGGCATGTTTTAGTGTTGATTTAGATGTTTGTTTTGGATCACTGTCCTGTTGGAAGATCCAACCTTGGCCCATTATAAGATTTCTAGCTGGGACAGTCAGGTTTTAATTTTTTATCTGTTGGTATTTGCTAGAATCCATGATACCATGTATCTGAACAAAATGTCCAGGATCTCTGGAAGAAAGAAAGGCCCACAACATTAAAGATACAGCAGAGTATTTCATTTTACACAGGGGGTACTTTTTTTATCCCCGTGTGCACCAAACACATCTTTGTGTTTGCTGACAAAAAAGCTCTGTTCTGCGGTCAGATGGGAACAAAAGAGCTTTTTGTCAGCAAACACTCAAGATGTGTTTGGTGCACACAGGGATAAAAAAGTACCCTGTGTGTAAAATTAAATACTCTGCTGTATCTTTAATGTTGTGGGCCTTTCTTTCTTCCAGAGATCCTGGACATTTTGTTCAGATACATGGCATCATGGATTCTAGCAAATACCAACAGATACAAAATGTCTAGACTGTCCCAGCTAGAAATCTTACAATGGGCCAAGGTTGGATCTTCCAACAGGACAGTGATCCAAAACAAACATCAAAATCAACACTAAAACGTGTCACTGAGTACAAAACCAAGTTTCTGCCATGGCCATCCCAGTCCCTGACCGTAACACTATAGAAGATGAGTGGGGTGAACTGAAGAGAAGCAGCACCAACATGGATCTGGGAATCTGAAGGATCTGGAGAGATTCTGTATGGAGGAATGGTCTTTGATCTCTTGTCAGGTGTTCTCCAAACTACAGAACTATCTTGACAAAAAGAGGTTGCAAAAAGTATTGAATAAAAGGGTATGATTAATTGTGAGCAATGTGTATTAGAGAAAAACATTTATTTCATAGTAAGATTCCCCTCCCCCCCCCTGCATTGTTAAAAGGATTAACAATGCAGATTTATTTTCACAGCCTTCTTTGTTCATATTTACCTTTATGTATTTATGTATATATTGGCTGAGCGGTTATCAGTTTTTAGCCTCCCTGTTAATAGAGGTTGACTTTGGGTCACTCTTGAAAGTGGTAGGCTAGGGTCCCTGAGCCTGGGCCATACTCCCTTAAAGGAGCCCACCTTTAAGGTTAGGTTGAGGTTTCCAGGCCTTTGAGTTAGTGCCCTGGAAGGAGTCCTTCTTTTTTGGAATTAGACTCTTCTTTGAGGCATGTAGCTTGTGCAAACTGGCCGTAGGGAGTAATGCCACTGACAGCTAGGCTGGTGCGTACCCGTGGGGGGAGTTTTCCTTGGAAGTTTCCATGAAGTTAGCCTCTTGTGCTTGTCACAGCCAATGTTGACAGCGCACCCCCTCAGCATGGCAGCGTGGGTATTCTCGTTCCCCATAGCGCTTCGACTAATGCCATGTTCCATTTGGAAAGGGAACGTCTTGGGTTACGACTGTAACAGGGAACGAGACATTGCGTCTTTTTGCCATGCTTCAGGGCTGCTTGCGTTGTCCCTTCAGACGAAGAAGTGGATAACATGTTCTCTGGGCGCCCTGTTTATACTTCCGGGTCGCACTAGTATGACGTCATGGCTGTCGCCGGCCAATAGGATTGCCGTGATTTTACAGGTGCTTCAGTCATCTGTGAAGCCTAGCATTTGGGGACCTCAGGACTGAACACACCATTTGTCAAGCCTGAATCCCATTTTACATCTAAGGCTGGTGAGAGATATGAAAGACTCCCAGTGGACTCACAGTGTGCTAACGATACCGTATCATGCTCCAGCAGGGCTGCCTGATTTTAATAACAGTTACAAACAAGGTGATTAGCACAACCATAGCAGCTGTGGATGCTGCCACTGAGAGACGGAGGAAATAATCCCCCAGAGCCTCAACAAACACACGCACACACACACACACACACACACACACACACACACACACACACACACACACACACACACACACACACACACACACACACAGCTGAATGAGAAATGTGACAGCAGCAAACTCTCCATTAATGCTCCAAAGCAGAACCTTTGGGCAAACGGTGTCGAGTCATTTTGCCAGTGAACTAACAGGTCCACCAGGAGTATAAAGTCAGAATTCAGAGGGACAGAATGCAATAAGCTTCTCCCTCCTTGGATTTTCAGCTGGGCTGAGAGGGCTGAATTCAATGAGCAGGCAGATAACATTTACAGAGGCAGGAGAAAACTATTTGCACATCAGGTATAGGGCATTACCAGTTCATATAAGACAACTCTCATAGCCAAATAAGAGGGAGGTTTTAAAGCAGAAAGAACATTTATTTCTGCTCTGACAATGCAATTATCCTTCTGTAGTGAGGAAAAAAAATATATATCACTGCAGCTCTTTTGTGGCACATTGTGCTATTTGACAGTTGTACACTCTGTATATATACGTATTTTATATATATATACGTTTATTTATATATATATATATATATATATATATATATATATATATATATATATATATATATATATATATATATATATTTATTTATTTATTTATATACAGTATAAATAAAAAGACCTGTCTGTTTATAAAAACAATTCTCTGAAATTCTCTGAGTAGCCTGAAAAAACAAAACAAAAAAAAACACAAAAAACAAAAGTAAAAGAAAGGTTCCGGCATCTACAGAAATAGAAAAAAAGAAAAAGGTTTTAATATGCGGCGACCTTTTCGTGGAATTTATGGAGAATGTCAGGAACTGTGAGCTCCCTGCTGGGAAGTGAAGGGCCAACGTGATCTCTAAGAGACAGCCGGCATGCTGTGATTTCAGATTCAATTTGAAGAAATAGGATGCATTTAGCAGACTCACAGTATTACTTCTTTAAATTTTAGGCCTACTTCCCCTACTCCTCAAAAACAGATTCACTGTCAGACAGGGGTTGCACTGAATAGATCTGCCACACTGTGTCAGTATCATCCAGTCGTTTCCCCTTCAAATGAATAGCATAATGCAAAGGTAAATATAAAATTAAACTAGAGAGTTTTCATTTGTTATGCATCTCCTAGAAACGAGGTGCAGGAAAACAAGGTTTACCACTGTAACCATCAGGGTTGCCAGGTCTGTGCAAGAAAAGTAGCCCAATGGCCAGTCAAAAGTAGCCCAAAGTGATTTTCTCTATCGGGCGGCCAAATTCTTCACTGAATTTGTATGTCTGGGAGGTGTTTTGGGGGTGTTGGAGCACCGAAATCGTACGTACTGCGGAAAAATATTTTCCACACGGCAACAACTTAAAAGTGGTAACCATTTACAAAGTCTGCAAGTGTATGTGCTTAGTATTTTAAAATCTATTAGGATTTTGAAAGTTGTGTGTAGTGTATTCCTGCCTTCAGTCAAAACGTGACTCCTCCTTCAGGATACGAACAAGTTTCGGAAAGTTTTTTTGAGTATGGCCCTGTATGACTTCATAAAGGGAGGAATTGCTTTATATGGGCACTTCTTCCAGATGAGTGTGTGCGCAAGAGCAAAAGTGCACCCATCAACAAGCTTCGTTCGGTTAGCCATCGGCAGCGCTTTCATTTTGTTTTTAGACCATGAAATCAACAATGTCACTAAAGAAGTGTGTTATTGGTTGTGAGGAAAGATGACCTTGTTCAGCTTCTCAAATAATCCGGCATTAAGGAAACAGTGGATGCAGTTTGTTTTTCCAGAGCAGCAACGGAGTTCTGCAAGTGTGTTTGATGGCTCCCGGTCATAAGTTAAAAGCGCAGGCAGTGAGTGAAACTGCATAAGATGTCTGTGTTTTGCTGGCAATCGGCGCGCAAGTGCATATAATGTAAATAACACGAACGTACAGTGAATCGAAAATCATCCAGAGTTTTCAGAAAGAATTGGTACAGTGTATCTGTCTTTTATGAAAATTATGAAACTAAAGATTCTGAGGAGTAAACTAAGATCAAGTCTAACAAGATTAACCCTTATGTGTCCCTGGGGACGTTTTCGTCCACTATGGGGTGCTTTTGAGTCTTAATTTGGCCAAAACTTTCTCTGTGTTTCAGCAAATGGAATGATTTTTGGTGACAAATCTTATTTTTACAAATATTTTGGGAAAATGCATTGAAAATTTATACTCAACGATATACTGTGGGCAAATTCACTACCCTTTCGTTATCCTTGTGGATGAAAACATCGACTTTTTTTTGCATAAATCTATTAATCAACCTCAGTCCTGATCAAAGCTATTAAATGTTTAAAAAAAAAAAAAAATTCTGGCTTTTAACTGGGTTTTGCCAATTTCATTATTTGACAATTATGAACTGAGTTTTGCCAATTTCATAATTTTCATAATTTCATACAATTTAATGTAAACATCTCAGAGGACCTGACCTGGACTGCACACATTCAGACACAAGTGAAAAAAGCCAGGCAGAGACTGTACCACCTGCGCCAGCTGAGGAAATTCAGGGTTTCACCAGCTATCCTGAAAACATTCTATTTAGGGGCGATAGAAAGTGTATTAACTCAGTGCATCACAGCGTGGTATGGGAACAGCACCAGTCATGACCGCAAAGCCCTGCAAAGAGTCGTGCGCTTATCCGAGCGTATCTCAGGGTCAGCTCTCCCGTCTCTGCAGGACGTCTACACCAAACGCTGCAAAGGTAGAGCTACTAAAATCATCAAGGACTCTAATCACCCTGCAAACCCTCATTTCACGCTGCTGCCAGCTTCTTCCCCCAGGCCATCAGACTCCTGAACTCAGTCACTTAACATCACGTGACCATCGACATACTGACATTGCGCTGCACTTTCTGTTCTCGTTGTTACTGTGTTTGCACATTATACTTTGTACATTTCTGTTAACCACATATTTATAAGTCTACAGTTTACTCACTGCACAGTTTATTTCACTTATTTTATTCCACTTCTTTATTCATTTTTATTTTTATAATTCTTGATTTATTTATAATTCTACAGATATATATATATATATATATATATATATATATATATAGTACTTTTTTATTCTATTCCTATTATAATTTCCCCCTTGTGTTTTTAACTGTGAATTTGCACTGTCCATGGAGCGGACCGGTTTACATTTCACTGCCGGTTGTATATTCTGTATATAACTGTGTATGTGACAAATAAAACTCTCTTGAATCTCTTGAATCATAAATGATGTCACTGATTTGGGGTAAAAAAACAAACACACAAAAAGACTTATTTTCAATATAAAATGTAATTGTGGACTGGATTTTAACCTCTTATCACAGTCTTGGACATGTCAAAGATTAGAAACAACATTGGCTTTGATGCATTGTTACTTTTTGTGCAGCATCAGATTTTAATTTTTTCTCCCTCATTTAATCCTCGTGGCTGTTTTGCCCCATTGATTTCCATTATAACCACATTTTTTGACTGCAAAGAAATTACACCATATACTTATGCATTTTTGATTGTTGATGGTTTTCCCTGTTGGGAAGAGGTACATTTTTTAATTTGTACAGTTGATAACCAGGTGGCACCATTAACCCTTTAGATAGGACTGTGCAAAAAAAGCTTAGTTTCTGGGATTTCTATGGAGTTTTATATGGACTTTTATATGGAATATAACAGCATATTATTGTGTGTGTGTGTGTGTGTGTGTGTGTGTGTGTGTGTGTGTGTGTGTGTGTGTGACCTTTGCACACTTACCAGCGTCTGAGAAAATCGAAATATGCACCTCAGCTTTCAGAACTACATGGAGTAAACAAAAACAAAGTACGTGTATTTATACACCTGCTGCCTTTTGAGGGTGAGAAGTTCAGACTAAACAAAAACAAGGTAAGTGGATTTAAACACTTGCATGCCATCCTGCTGGTCATTTGATGGTGAGAAGAGCAACATGAGAAGGGGCTTGAATTTAAGTTTTAGAAATGATTATGCAGCCTGACCCCTCCAGCGAGCTGCAGGATGTAAAGCTAGAGAGGATGATGAGGATGCCACAACAAAATCAGGATCTGACTCTCCTGAGTCTGTGGTGTCAGAGGGAGAAGGCAATACATCCTGCAGCTCGCTGGAGGGGTCAGGCTGCATAATCATTTCTAAAACTTCGGTACAATTCAAGCCCCTTCTCATGTTGCTCTTCTCACCATCAAATGACCAGCAGGATGGCATGCAAGTGTTTAAATCCACTTACCTTGTTTTTGTTTAGTCTGAACTTCTCACCATCAAAAGGCAGCAGGTGTATAAATACACATACTTTGTTTTTGTTTACTCCATGTAGTTCTGAGAGCTGAGGTGCATATTTAGATTTTCTCAGACGCTGGTAAGTGTGCAAAGGTCACACACACACACACACACACACACACACACACACACACACACACACACACACACACACACACACACACACACACACACAATAATATGCTGTTATACTCCATATAAAAGTCCATAGAAAATCCAGAAACTAAGCTTTTTTTGCACAGTACTATCTAGTGCCACCTGGTTATCAACTGTAAAAACTGTACAAATTTGACCTCTTCCCAACAGTGAAAACCGTCAACAATCAAAAATGCATGAGTATATGGTGTCAAAAAATGAGGTTATAATGGAAGTCAATGGGGCAAAAATAGCCACGAGGAGTAAATGAGGGAGGAATTTTTTTTTAATCTGATGCTGCACAAAAACTAACAATGTATCAGTGATGTCACTGATTTGTTTTTTCCCCCAAATCAGTGACATCATTTATGAAATTGGCAATTAAAGAGTTAAAACAATGATTTTTTTTTTTTTTTTTTTTAACATTTAGTAGTTTTGATCAGGACTGAGGTTGATTAATAGATTTATGCAAAAAAAAAAAAAAAAAAAAAAACTTACAGCAGTTTAATTTAGGGGATGTTTTCATCCACAAGGATAACGAAAGGGTAGTGAATTTGAAGGATGCACAAGGTTTAACATGAGACTGGCAGAAACTGTGTGTGTTATGTACCCTTTAAAGCTCTTAATAATCAAGCTTCATCTTATCTTAAAGATCTTCTGATTCCCTATTCATTTAGTAGACCTTTAAGATCCTTTGACATGGCACCTTTGTATGCCCCTTGTTCTTGATTGTTCTTGATGTTCTTCTAAGGGTGATAGAGCCTTTTCAGTTGCTGCCCCTCGTTTATGGTATCAGCTGCCACTGGACTATCCTCCTTGCACCTTATATTATCATTTTTTAAAAAGAGCCTGAAACTGTATCTCTACTTCCAGGTTTTTATTTATTATTTTGTTTTATTCTGTTATTAAATTCAACTCTGTTTCTCTATACAGCATGCCGGTCAGCTTTGTGATTTTTAAATGTGATATTTGAATAAAATGTACTTATTTACTTGATAAAACCATAATCGCCATTTTCGATACAGCATTTGGCTATATTGCTCATGCCAGCCAGCTAAAACTTGACCCCTTGTCTGTATCACTGAACCCCGCTGTGATTTTATTTCATTTCATCCTCCATTATGTTCCTTGCTGTTTCTTTTTGTCAGTGACTCAGCACTGCAGCCATGTAATAAGATTCATTCACCCATCACTCGTTTTTTCAATACCTGATACGAATGAAGTCGCCTAAAGGCTGACAGAAACTATAAACAAAAGGTACACAGCTTTTTTTGTACAGTTTATATCAACACAAGCAGTATGAACTTTGCAATAAAGATAAACACACAATCATTTCCTCTATCCCACATCAACAAGCAGACTTTTCCACTAACATAGTCCAGAAACGGTACAATGCATTGTGAGTCATTTACATAAGGTAAATACTGACCGACAGACTAATCGACTAATTTTCTGGATGACTAGTCAACTAGTAAAAATGAGCAGTCTGATCTAATCTAATCTGATGCTAATGAAGGCAATCTAGTGACGTGATATCCTAACCTGTCCTGGAGCTACGTTTAGAGATGTGACGGCTCTAATAAAGCTCTATGAAACACCATGTGGTCGACGAGAGTTATCAAGCCTGCATACAAGCATCTGCAGATGTGTGGAGTTCTGCCACTGGACTAGTTAGCTTACCGAATTGCGTTGTCCATGCGGGACACAGTGAGGTAGGCTGCCAGGTTGGCTGTGTAGGATGAACAGACAATAAGGGTGAATAGCCACCAGCTTCCCATTGCAATCCTGAGAGCCATTGAACTCATGAAGGATTCACCACCTGCAAACACAAGTAATAATAGAAAAAAACATTCTATTGGTTGAATCATTGTTTACACCATTTCACTGAAACACAAAAAGACAGAATACAATGAGTCAATGGAGAAACATGCTTTTTTTAGACAGCAGGGGCTAAATGGTTCATGCTAAACCTTGACCCCTTGTCAATATCGCCGAACCCTTCTGGGATTTTATCTCATTGCAGCCTTCCATTATTTTTCTTCCTGCTGTTTTTTGGCAGTGACACAGCACTGCAGACATGTAATAAGATTCATTCTCCTATCACCTGCTTTCTCAGAAAAGCTCAACACCTTATAAGCCTGTGCTGAAATGTCAACACAATATTCCTCTCCAGCGCACACAGCTTTGGAAATGTCATCACTGACACAGAGATTGTGAGAATAAAACGGTAAAGGAAAAGATCTGGAGCTATCATGCTCATTGGAGCTTGTTAAGGGCTATACGTTTTCTTATTGGTCTCTGGGTCAAATTATCGGAGATCTGAGATGTCATTTTAGGGCTAAAAGGATATCCACAGAGTCTGTAATTGGAAAGGTCAAAGGTTAAGTGGGCATCTATGCTTATTACAGGGTTGAGAGTACATTAAAAAAAGAGAAAACTTTCCCAAGAAAAGAAGTGCTTGTGCTTTTACGTGCCCAGACATAAAATTGTAATCACTTTAGTTTGGAAAGTTCTTAACATGCACACCCACACCGACATGCACGTTTAGTTTGTGGATTTCACAATAAAGTTAATAGCAAGTATTTAGGGCAACATAAAATATAGCAAAATTATACATGATCAGAACTGAAAAAATGTGCACTGCAGTTTAAAAGTTTGGGGTCTGTAAGATTTTTTCATGTTTTTGAAAGAAGTTTTTCATGCTCACCAAGGCTGCATTTTATTTGATAAAAATACAGCAAAAAATAGTAATATTGTGAAATATTTGTACTTAAAATATGTAACGCTGTATTTTCAGCAACATTACTCCAGTCTTCAGTGTCACATGACTCTCCAGAAATCATTCTAATATATTATTTTGGTGCTCAAACATTTCTTATTATCATAAATGTTGAAAACAATTTTGCTATTTAATATTTTTGTAGAAACCATGATAGTTTTTTCAGGATTCTTTAATGAATATAAAGTTAAAAAAAACAGCATTTATTTGAAACGGTAATCTTTTGTGACATTATAAATGTCTTTACAATCACTTTGGATCGATTTAATGCATCCTTACTGAATAAAAGTATTAATTTCTTAAAAAACTTTTAAGGGTAGTTTATCTTTAGTCCAACTGGTCACTAGAGAGGACTGATGGTGCACAACAATAAAAAATATATAAAGTGAGCACCCTTCTTAAAGGAACAGTTCACACAAAAACATTTTCTTTTTTTTCTCCCGCCCATTCCCGCAGGATTCTGTCCCGCCTGCTCCCGCAAAAATATATGTTACCTTCTCCTGCTCCCACCCACAACATTCATGTTTTGTCCCCCTCCTGAAATGTCCATGAAATAGTTTCAAGTTACGTGTCGCCTAGACACAACCTAAACATTCCAGTATAAATGCTTCCGATAAATGATTTGCTAAAGCATCTACATTCACAAACCACTGTTAATGTGAACAGAAAAGCAAGCATAGGCTACTGCATGTATGATTTGGCATAGCACAAACCGTGCAAAGAGCACTCCCTTTATAATCACTAAAAAGCTGTCACTCAGTTTAGTTATTTGCAATCTCACAAAGTTCCATTCTAATCAATGAAGCTATTTACAGTGCACAATGAATCATTTATTTACATTGTCTACACTTTCTTTATTATAATAAAATTATTTGTGAGCGTGCACCGAACAAAAACTCTGGTGTTTTGACGAGTGATTGATTTCTAACTTAAACACCTCTGACTGGCCATTGCGTTCAAGAAATCAACAGATATATTAGGGATTGGCTACATTGCTTTTGTGCAATAGATGAATAACAATTCGTTTTTTAGATTTTTCTATTTTACGTGAGTTTTACAGTGTTTTAAAATGAAAATGATTCTCGTCTATACTGGTGTTTCCACTGTGTTTCAGAAATGATCTCCGTCCACACTACACAACGAAATTGCATGCACACTGGGCATGCCCGTACAAGTGTAAACAGTTGCCTAGGTAGTATTATAAAATGCAGTTTAACTCCACAATGGCTGCTAAAAAGGACCACATAGTCAGCAAAGCACGCAGTTCTGTCTCCATGTTATTGTTTACAAGGCTGGTAACTTAGGCTTATGATGCTTTTGGGAAACGCAGCCCTGGTCTGTTATTGTCGTGTTTCGGTAGCATAATGTGGGCAGCCATGCCTTCGTTTCCCGTTTTGGTATGTTTACACTGAAATGCAACCCCAGAGTTTTCAAACTAAAATGGTCGGCAGCATTTCCCAAAGTCTCGCCGGAGTAGTGTAGTCGACAGGCATAACCGTAGCTAAAGTTTTAAAATGAAAACGCACTAGTGTAAACAGGGCCTTAGTTGGGTCGAGTTCCTTGGTAGTCAGTAGGAGTGCAGGTCTCTAGTTGGCTGACACAATTTGAGCACTGTAGCACACTATATGGCTGTCCTTCATAAGTGACAGTAAATGTTTTTTAAGAAGGTGACACAAATGCAAGCCTGTTTTCATAATCACTCACCATGTGTGTTTCATTATCAAATTATGGGTCCAGGAATTATAATTAGCTGTTGTAAAAAAAACTACAACTTCAAAAACTACATCTGAAAGTGCAGAGACAGAGACAGTCAGGCTGGTGTTGACGTTTAAATATATATGCAGCTTTCAATAGTGAGTTGCAGAATTCCTATAGAATAATACGTTTTGTCAAACAGTCAAAATGTGTGACTCTAGGGATTGTCTCCGGTGCTGTAAATTGTACTTAAACATTTGAAGAATGATATATTCTGCTGAAAAGATATTTTTTTAACTAAAAATATTAAATCGCTGTACAAGCTCTGCTTCTGCAGACGAGAATGTCAGCAACTGATTGCACCATCCAGGTGAGGTGACTATTCAGCAATACCTCATCCCTCATGTTCATGTGACGTGACCCAGCTCACCTTGCTGTACAAAGGCTCCGTAGACGATCCAGATGGCACTTTGGAAGGACGTCGTGACAGAAGCAGGCTGGTGGGGCCCAGGAGGATTCTGGGAGCGAACAGACTGGACGCGTCGGAGCAGAAAGACCATGACACCCACCACAGGAATGGCAGCAGCAATGCAGGCCCACACTGCCAGGTCAAACGGTGCCAGCAAGGAGAAGATGTTGAGTCTCTCTTCTGCTTTAGTCATCAGGATTCCCACAGAATAATCCAGATAGCGTTTACTGAAGTCCACCACATTCTCTCGCTCCGGAGTGATGGTGATGGCTGAAATAGCCACATCTGCTCTCTAAAAAAATAATGCATTGAGAGTATGTTAAATATGTCTGAGATGATAATAACATAAGTGAAGACTGGCTGTATATATGACAATAAAGTAAACTGAATAAACAAAGTACAATGCCTTCATAACTATATGCCTGAAGCACTGACTAATATAAATATGCAGTTGCGCATAAAAACAATCACTATATATGATTATTACATAAAACTGTCTTTATACATATGGATCTCACCTTTCCAATTAGCTCTCCAATCATTCCGTTCCAAGACCCGTTGGCCTGAGGAGATCCACATTTCCCATCAGCCACCTGATACATTTCATACTTAAAGCCCAGAACTTTGGCCAGGGCATCCAGAACATCTATGGAAAATCCCTTATATCTTTTGGGCTGACCTAGAATATTTTCTGCCACCATTACGAAGGGCTCCTCCTGAAGACAACAGAGAAAATTAGGGCTTTATTTGAATAACTTATTTATTTATTTGACACTTTGGTAACCTGGTTTAGAACTAAATTAAGCAGATATGAGAGGACACATATGCTTGTACTTTATTCACATTCACTACTGTTCAAAAGTTTGGGGTTGGAAAGATTTTTATTTTTTTAGTCTCTTATGCTCACCAAAGCTGTATTTATTTGATCATGAATACATTGTGAACTATTATAATTTAGAAGAAATTAATTCTATTTTAATATATTTTTATTCCTGTAATGCAATTGCCGAATGATTTTAAGCATCACTTCAGTCTTCAGTGTCAAATGATTTTACAGAAATCATTAAAATATGCTGATTTGGTGGTTCTATTATTATGTTGTGTTGCTTAATAGTTTTTGCAGGGTTCTTTAGAGTTCGAAAGAACAGCATTTATTTGAAAAATAAATATTTTATAACATTACAAATGTCTTTACTCTCCTTTCTTGCAGAATAAAAGTATTAATTTCTTTAAAAAACTAAATAATAATAAAAATAACCCCAAACTTTTTGTGTGATCTTATTATCAGTATATACAAGAGGATTCATTTGTAGAGGTTTTCAAACAATGGCATTTCCGAGTCTTATGTTCGCACAATTCGTATATATCTCTCAAAGCATCTTGACATTAATGGACAAGGCTAAAAGCTGACATAGCCATTATTTGGCGTTAGTGTCAGACAGATTTAGATTGAATCTTATCATTTATTCATTTCAAGGGGTAGATGAAACCAGAGAGCAGTTTGATTAATATGTTTGGACATATTTCTGCAAATAAAAGATTTAATATTGATTGCGAACCTTATTTCAGTGGTGAATTCTTCTGTTCAGGTTGTGACTTGTGGTCTGATTGGCTCTCTGTCACATTCAAAGCAACAGCTGACGTGACACTTTTACCAGTGACAGCTGGGACCCTTTGGTCTCAGGTTAATCTAAATGAAGTGTTTCAGCTGACCTGTTACACCACGGCCAGGGGAGTGTGCAATGCCTCATCAGACAGAAATTACCTCTCTAAATTCACCAGGGCAATTTGCAGTAAGGCATATTGCTCCCAAACAAGACTGACTGTTTGTGAATCAGGCCCTATGCACTCAAATACAGATGGGTGAAATATCTGAGGCTCAAGCTAGTGAACTGTAATTGTATTTAGAGAGAGCACAACAGTGATAGACTGGATAATAAATAAAGAGCAAACCCCAAAGGAATCCCTGGCGAAAGCCATCAAGAGTCTGCATGACTAAAGTACTGATGTCTGATGAGACAAAAAGGCAAAAACCACACAGCACAACTATGTGGAAACATTTACTGTTTATTACAACCAAACCATTTTCTGACTTGAGCTCTCAATTCAATTCTGATTTCGATTCAATTTTTTTTTTTTTTTTTTTTTTTTTAAATACATTTGTGCATATTTCAAAATTATACATTTCTTGTTATTATAACAAGGTGTAAAATTATTATAAAATGATAAACTTAAGTATACTGAGATATAGGGCCTGATCATACACCTGGTGCAATGCGCCGTCAGACGTGACTCAAGTGTTTTTTGCAAGTTTCAGCCCGACGCAGATATCATTATTACGTCCTGCATCACCGTTATTTAAATATCAAATGGATTTGTGCGCCGATGGGCGTGCTGGTCTGAAAATGAGGCATGTTCAGCCGCAATTTTGGCGCATTGCTATTTTGAGGCAACTGAAATTGAAGCGTGTTAGTAATATGCGCCTATTGGCGGGTGCACAATGCTCGTACACTCTTCTTATTACACACACACAGGGATGTGCAGTAGCACACAAGCATTTTTAAAAATGAAAAATAAATAGCGAATCTGCCATGGCGTGAGCGCAACTGGCTTTTAAAGGGAATGGGAGATGAGACTCTGATTGGTTTATGCCCAATGCCCAAAACACACACATTAATGATTAAGAGAATAGGGACAACCCTTTTAGACCATTTTTCCCAACGCTAACTAGACCATGCGCTCAGAACGTTAAAATAGGGCCCATAATCTTCAATAAAAGTATATAATTTTTTTGTCTTTTCGAATGATTCATTAAAAGATTCAGATCATAAGAGTCATCCGTTTATGAATAAAAGTACACTTGTTGCACTTTATGAATTTAAAAGTAATTTGTTCATGAACTGGTATACTCTAGTGTTTTTGCATGCTGTCTATGATGTGTTTTCTTTCATGATACACTGTCTATTTTATCTGAATTTCATATAATTTAAACAAGTAGGACATGTTCTCTCTGAAAATAACACAAAGTTATTTCTGGAAAAACATTCCTACCATCCAATGATTACCTGCAGGGAACTGACAAGAATCATCATTATCCTTGCTGGCCCTGGATTAACATTCCTATCCAACAATCAGAGTTAAGTTTAGGAATGGGGTTAGTGCCTTAAACAACATTCTTTCATTAATAATTCATTTTAGGTGGAGGGAAATTTATTGCTTGAGAGGAATGTTATTCCAGGAACTTGTCCTACTTACTGTAGAAAATTTTAAAGTGATTGTACAGTAACCTGACATCAGTAAGACATTGATTGGACCTACGGGGACCTGAATCAGATGCATTGAAATACGCACCAGTAAGGTCACCACTTTTAGAGTAATTCCCTGCATGCCATGCTCGGCCCGGTTCTCCCTCAGACTGCCGTTCAGCCCACGATCAGAGTCCCATGTCGCCAGCTGGAAGACAGGAAGAGATTGTGATTGAGCTTTGATCAGGTTTGAGATGGCAGAAACGATTGCAAAGAAGAAGAAAAAAAAAAAAAAAAAAAAAAGAGTATGCATGAAGAACTGGACAGTTGCTGAAAGCCAGGGATGACTGCACATGACCTGAGTTATTGTCCCCAAACACATATTTTGTCTATGATAGACCCCTCACCGTTGAGCAGAAATCACCAGCTCTTTCAGGATTCATCTCAGGGGTTTAGCTATTTGTGCTTTTGTTACACACCCAGGTGAAAATTGTCATGTAAGTGTGTGAGGTGGTCACCTAGGCAACAGCTGTCACATTTTCCACTTCTCTTTTAAAACTAATATGGAACACAGACCCAAGTGTGCGCACACACACACACACACACACACACTGCTCTTTGTCGATATGTTTTCACAGGCTGTTGATTAGAGCCAATATCAGCACAGAAAACACAATAAAGCAAAAAACAATACAAAAAAGAACAACAACTATACCAAAAGTTTCTTAATTTCAGAAGGCCTTGAAGCTGAGCTGTGATGTTACTGAAAACAAAATCAACATCAATTAACAATAAAAATATTCATTTGAAATGTAAAATGTAATATTCCTGAAGGATACAAATGATTAAAATAATAGTGGTAAAGTTTCAGGTAAGATTAAGTTTTAGGTTTTTATTGTTGAAATGCACATCATCTTGTTTTCAGTCACAAAGTATGCAAATAGATGTCAGAACAAAAACAAAGCAAAAAAACAAACAACCCCAATTCTGTATGGTAATATTATGATGCTGTTGGAGCCATAGCCTTGTGGGCATATCCTAATGCTTCCTGTCTCCTTCCTACTGTCCCAAGGCAGAAATTATCTACAATAAAGTATGAACAGAGTTAGTATTAACTGTTTTGGGCTGAAACAATTGCAGAGGTTTCAGGAAGAAGAAAAATAACATTTCTGAGCAGTATCAATAAAGAGATGCTTTGAAAACATTGAAACTAATATCCCAATATGAAATCCACTTTATTACTGAACATGCACATAGGCTATATAGAATATAAAACAAGCACAATAATCTTTCTGTTATAGATTATTACTATTTTCAGTTTTGTAGGCATTATCCTGTATGCAAGTAGCATAGCAACATATTAGCCAGTATAGAAATGACAAAAATAAAGCACTTAGATTCTCCCTCCACGAGCAAAGACAGTGCTTCTATAAAACATAGTGCCTCACTTCAAGATGAAAGCTGTGATACATCTATCTTTAACTTCAGAGCCATTCATCATAATCCCAATATCCCACCAGATCCGTTCCTCCGCTGTGACGGATTCAGCAGGCCACTGCACCAACATCTAGATAAGAAACAACTCTGACCCTGAAATCATGCTTGGCTCTTGTCTGGCCAGCGTTTGACCCCCCCGGTCCTCTGTGAGTGACAGGATGACAGAGGCTTATAGCATCTGCTCTAATGACATGTGTCATATATCACTTTAGCGCCCAATACACAATCCCTCTCACAATAATAGTACCTACCTCATCCGTAATAGCAGATGCAGTTCAGAATAGAGAAATAAAGAAAGAAAAATAAATAAATGAACAAAAAGATAACATGCTAGGATTTTGAAATCATGCTATGCTTATTTCACTAAATAATTTTAGGATTTTCTCTTTGTTTAATGTATTAGCAGTGGGGATATTTCAGTGTCTCTTACTGCAGGTTACACCCATAGGTCGCGATAAGAGAAGTGTCTTTATGAGAGGTTCATTTCAATAATTTACACAAGTGATTTGTTCAAAATGCTTTATTCATTCAGGAAAAGAACCAAGGGAATATCGTTACGAGTGAGCCATTGAATCACTCACTCAAGCGATTAATTAAAAAACACTGAATCATTCAGGAATAAAACAAGGGACTTTCTTTATTGGGGTCAATAGAATCATTCACACAAGGGGTGTTTGGAGAACATCGGGGAGTGCTGGAAGCAATATTTTTGAATGGGAGGTGTTGGGGTGTTCCTCTGGGGGGGGGACATTTGTTTAATGTGAGTTTACATCAAATATAACTTGTGACTACACGCAAAAGAAACACTCTAACACTGTTTCTACACCGAGGCATCCATAGATACATCAAAGCAAACGTTCCAAATGTTTTTGTCTTGTCAGTATCGTAAGCATGCGGATCCAGTGCATCAAAAATAGAACGTAGCATCTGTTTACTATCTGCGATTTTGTGCGTGTCCAATGTGGACAGAAGAATTACTGATTTTATTGGGTTCATGTGCTTTTGCTGCACCGTGTCAAGTCATTTGTGACCAGTGTAGTGTAACCTGCCCAGAATCAACTGTGTATCATTTTTCATAGCAATGACTATTTACTTCAGTGTTTGTCAGCTTTCTGTATGGCAGCTGCCGAAATTCCAGTAAAAACAAGAATGTTTAGCATTCAGACACAATATAAAAACTATATGCTTTATTCCTGTTTTCTGTTGGAAAAAAATATATGAATGCTTCCTGTTTGCTGATTGGCTGCAGTAATCTACATTATGTTTCAATTGCCAAATTTCTAAAGCGATTATTCATAAATATAATTTCTATAAGTTCTAAAGAAAAATTTTTTTTCCTGTGATGGCAAAGCTCCATTACTGAAAATATTTTTAGAAATGTTTATTAACATTATGAATTTATTTACTGTCTTTTTAAATGTTTATCGCACATTAAAATGCAAGACAGGCAGCAACATACCTATGTCATAAGGCACAACACATTTATAACATCTAAAAAGAAAAACATTTGAAATTAAATGGACTCATTTTTGACTCATTTCGACTGTCTTTGTATTTTTGCTCATTGTCCTGTTCCTGGTTTTGTCATGTGTTCCTGTTTGTTGTGTGATCCTGCCATGTGCTCCATTGTCATGTGATTCCCTTGTCCTTACGTGTTATGTTCTCATTGGTTGTTTTTGTCATGTGTTCATCAGTTCTGTTTTGTCACTGGTTCATTGGTCACAGGTGTTCCTTGTTAGTCATCAATCTCTGTGTATTTAAGCCCTCATGTTTGCCATGCGTCTTTGTCTAGTACTGTTTACTGTATACCACTGTTGGTGAGTCAGGGTCAGGGTCAGGGTCAGGGTCAGGGTCAGGGTCAGGGTCAGGGTCAGGGTCAGGGTCAGTTTAAAGTTTCAAGTCAATTCAAATCAAGTCAGGTCTTTTGTTTATTTTGTATTTGTTCATGTTTGGATGATATTAAACTGCACATGGGTTCTTAAAGCTTGCCTCCAGTGGATCAACATTACAGAATATTAGACCTCTTACAATTAACCCAGCAGTTTGTTTGCTTCGCCTCGGTCAAGGAGATCAATGCATACTATGTGGAGGAATTCTGTGGATTCTGCCCTGACTAAGGCCACGGAGGCCGTGCCTCTCTGGTCTCTTGAACTTCCTGTGCCTCCATGGTCCCTTGAACTTCCTGCACCACCATGGCTTCTTGAACTTCCTTGAACTTCCTGCACCACCATGGCGGCTTGAACTTCCTGTACCACCATGGCTTCCTGAACTTTCTGTGCCTTTTATGTTCTCATTGGTTGTTTTTGTCATGTGTTCATCAGTTCTGTTTTGAGTATTAGGAAAGGAAGAACAAACCAAAATAATCTTATCTGTAAAACTTCCACGATATGCTGAACAGAATTTTGTAATAAGTCTCTTTAACCTTTGGGGCAGCAGGGTATGTCAGGAATCCTTGCTGAATTAAAGTATTAATTTCTTTAAAAAAACAAACAATGATTTGAATTGTAGTGTAAATATAATAATAGGTCTAATTATAATTAAATTAGGAGCAGTGGGGGACCCAGATAATAGGTTGGGCGATGGCCCAACAATGAGAAGCACAAAAGTGATTCAACTTTGTTTGGATCTTTTTTCATTGACACAGCAAAAAAAGACAAAGTAACTGGCGATATTGTGTCTAAAAAAGTTACTTAATGTTAACTTCTTGTTTATTGAACTGTTGTGTAAAAATATCATATTTGCAATCGTGCGTCTGGTCTCACTGGCCTCATCTCAGACAATTTGACTCCACGACATGGGATTATCACAGTTTTCTTTGTTTTTTAAATTGAAGATATTTTGCCATACTATGTTGAGATTGATTTGTGAATCGTCTGATTTAATCAAGCCTTGTAGTCTTACTTTGGATTGAAGTTAAATCAGAATAGCTCAGCTGCCTTCAGAGAGCTGCAAGGATAAGATTTCTTCTGTCATACACACTTCAGCAAGCTGAAAGACTTCCTCCATCTTCTCTTTCTGTCGTGTTTTCCCAGGTGAGGCAGACAGATGTTTTTCTTCTTTATTTCCTGTATGTTTCCCCCAAAATTTTATCTTTTAGCTTTTGCCTGTGCTGTTAAATAGTTAATCATGTGGGTGGGTGTTGACAGAGATGAGAGCGCAATGTGGCTTGTCCACTGGAGATGTTCTGTCAGTGAACACTTGAATGGCAGATCTATCCCAGAGCAAAAACGAGGTCTCTATCATCTGCAAGTGTGTGTACTTCACACTTGCTTAAAATTCAGTGTAATATGTCTCTTAAAGGAACAGCTACCCCGAAAATGAACTTTCTATTATTATTTAATCACCCTCATGTTATTCAAACCCTGCTTGACGTGACGTGAAAAACATAAGGAAGAAATTTTGTAGAATTATGACTTTTATAGGAATGACACAAAGGTAAGAAAAAAAAAAAATCTGTAATTTTTAAGTCAACTATTCCTTTAACCGAGCAGCAAATATGATAGATGAGTATCGTCACAGTAGTATCTACTTTGACAGAAAGCCCATTAACCGTTACAAAACCCCCCATATCCTCATCGAACCCAGGAATAGACTTTTGTTCACTGTAGTGGACATTATATTTTAGTGAATTTTTCTGACATCATACATGACACAGTTTGTATATATTTTTATAGGAATTTTGCTATTTCAAGCCCATTTCCTTTAATAAATATATATTTACACCAGTAACACAAAATAGTTAGCACTCAGGACCTTTTCTGCTTCTGCATATTATAAAGCCAATTGGATAAATTATGCAGCTATAATTGTGTGGGTGTGTTGGTATGGATGACAGAGTGTGGTTTGTATGTGTGTAATAAAAAAGTGTGTTTGTGTGTGTGCACATGTGATATTTGTGAGAAAAACTACTGCAAGTCACAAATCCAGCCACTGTGTGTCCCAGTGGAGCTTTGCTGGCATCTAATAGGGAAAATTTGGTACTGTGCCTAAATGAAATCTTTCTGAAAGCTAATTTTTTTAAGATCAAATTTGGAACTTGTTTAGATTTATGGCTTTGATTTTATTATTTGTTTATTTGTTTTATTAAATATATATTTTATATAAAAAAAAAATGTCAAGGATCAGCCAAATTTCTATGTTCCCTCTTAAAAAGCGGATGGTTTAGAGGAAAATAAGATCAAAGGCGCTTTTTACCCCAGGGCGCATTTAACTCCATTGTACCCTATAACCTATTATTAAATATAACCCATTATTATTTATGTCTGGATGTCCTGTAAAGAGCACATTCAGAGCTTTGTAGAGATACCAAATGTTTGGAGGTTTCACCAGGACAAAAACTTTTTCTTGGTCTTTAAAAAACGGCTGACATTAATGTTTAGCGCTCTTATGGAAATATGATAATATTTTGTAATTATAATTTTAATCCGATTCATTTTCAAATGTTTTGGTATAAATCAACATCTCAGGAAAATGTTATGGGGTTTCTAATCAAAATATGACTTTCTGTTACAGAACAGGGCATTGATTTCATAAATGTCCACTGTAGTGGACGCCAGGACTTAAATCATGTTTATCAGGCATTTTGGAGACACAACAAGTGAATAGGGTGCGAATTACATATCAATATTCCTATGAAATATTAGATATTATTATGAAAATGTAGCCAATTATTACTCCCATTATTACACTTCTATTTTCATTACATGTTGCACCAAGAACACATTAATATGCAAATTAGGTGTAGTGTATAGATACATTGTATTGAATGGGAAAATCCAAGTATGGCCATTCTACCCACATATGCATAAAGTAAAATGGTATATCAATGCATTCCATTATATCTTTCATAACATATAGATCAGAATCATCTTTAACCAAAGTTTGTTTAAAAAAATCCTGAGACCTAAAAATTGATTGGTGAATTTAATCCCATCGTTTTTGCCTATAAATGCAATTTCATGTAATTTTATTTTTTAAACAACTGAGTCCTGGTGTCAACTGACAGAGGACATATCATAACATATGAATAAAAGAAACATTTTCAAAAACATTTCCCCCATTTGTTTCTTATGCTCTAAACAATATAATGACATGGAAAAAAAATTAATTCAAAAACTTTTTTTCTGTGTAGTGATACTCAATAATTCATGTAAACCCTGTTTAAAGACATCAGGGAATGAAATCAGGGCTTCAGTAGTCCTTTTTTCAGCATTTACATAATACCTCTCTGACTGTCTTTTGTCTTTGCTGAGTGTTGTGTCGGCCACTTTGTACTGGCAGACGCTGAGCTGGTTTGTGTCGTTTTCTAGACTCGCATTCTTTTTATCTCTTGTTCTTGATATTAGTGCTACAAGCCAACCAGAATCTCGCCTATGAAGACATGATCATTTTGTCAAGACTAAAGGTCTGTGCGGCAGAAGTTTACAGCTTTTATTGTTTGTGACTGGGAGAGCTTGTGTCTCTACTTGAGGGTACATGGGGGAAAGAGGCAGAGGAACAAAGAGCCAGAGAGAAAGGATTACACACAAATGATACCGTACAGTAGGAAACAATATGAGAGACAGAGTCGTGCAGAGCGAGAGCGAGAGCGAGAGCGAGAGAGAGAGAGAGAGAGAGAGAGAGAGAGAGAGAGAGAGAGAGAGAGAGAGAGAGAGAGAGAGAGAGAGAGGCTTTTAAAGGAACACGGCAACTTTTTGGGACTTTAGCTTATTCACCATATCCCCCAGAGTTAGATAAGCCCATACATTTTGGATAAGATAAAATGGATAAGTCCATTTTTATCTCTGTGCATGGCATAACTCTGTCTGATGCACACACTGTTAGCCTAGCTTAGCACAAAGACTGGAGGTAAACTGCTCCATCTAGCCTACTGCTCAATAATGACAAAAGTTGACTTTTTATGATTCTGTAAGCTGCTGTTTCTGTGATTGGTAAGTGAAAGAGAGAGAGCGAGATGTCTTTTGGCCTCTTTATTGAGTCTGTGAGAGAAACTCATTACTGTTCATCATATCAAATGAGACTTTCATGAGTGATAAATTTGCCTCTTCTCTGCATCATCACACTATCAAAATACACACACACACAAAATATGTCACAAATGTGCTGCTTTTTATTCAACTCACCGAGCCAATTTAAAAAGATTTTGATGGATATATCATCGTTTGAAATATTTAAATTATTACAATTCTTTACTATTTACTCTATGAGATCTATGTTAAACTGAAACTGTATCAGCAGCTCTTTGGCACTATAGACGTAAAGAACTAAAACTATGTTACTACTATCAATTATACAGGTCTGATTATATGTTGACAAGAGAAACAAACTATGGACAGACATAATCTACAGTGGACATATGTTTACAGAATCACTTGCATAATTTGTAAAAATGTTTATCATACAATTTCAATACACCCACATTGTGTGGGTGTGTTGGTTGGTATGGATGACAGAGTGTGGTTTGTGTAACTGCATACATTTTGGCACAAGTGTGTATTTTTTATAGGAATTTAACTATTTCAAGCCCATTTCCTTTAATAAATATATATTTACACCAGTAACACAAAATAGTTACACTCAGGACCTTTTCTGCTTCTGCATATTATAAAGCCAATTGGATAAATTATGCAGCTATAATTGTGTGGGTGTGTTGGTATGGATGAGTGTGGTTTGTAAGCGTGTAATAAAAAATGTGTGTGAGCATGTGATATTTGAGAGAAAAACTACTGCAAGTCACAAATCCAGCCACTGTGTGTCCCAGTGGAGCTTTGCTGGCATCTAATAGGGAAAATTTGGTACTGTGCCTAAATGAAATCTTTCTGAAAGCTAATTTTTTTAAGATCAAATTTGGAACTTGTTTAGATTTATGGCTTTGATTTTCTAGCAGTTTTTGAGTCAACGTGTTTTATTAAATATATATTTTATATAAAATAAAGTGAATAAATGCTGCCCGCAATCGTGTCAAGGATCAGCCAAATTTTCATGCTCCATCTTGAAAAGCGGATGTCTTGGAAAGTGCTGTAGCAAGTTTTTGTGCTTCTAGTAGTTTAGAGGAAAATAAGATCAAAGGCGCCTTTTACCCCAGGGCGCATTTAGTCCTAACTTTGAGTAAGTTTAAGGGTAAAGTTAGGGACAGGTGTGGTGGTGTGGGTCAGTTTAAGGGTAAAGTTAGGGACAGGTGTGGTGGTGTGGGTCAGTTTAAGGGTAAAGTTAGGGACAGGTGTGGTGGTATGGGTCAGTTTAAGGGTAAAGTTAGGGACAGGTGTGGTGGTGTGGGTCAGTTTAAGGGTAAAGTTAGGGACAGGTGTGGTGGTGTGGGTCAGTTTAAGGGTAAAGTTAGGGACAGGTGTGGTGGCATGGGTCAGTTTAAGGGTAGGGTTAAGTGTAAGGGAAGTGTCAGCAGTCTAATTATAAATGTAACTGCAGAAATTAATTACAGATGTAATTACATGCAGGTAATTTCAGGTAAAGAATCATATATGTAAGTACAATGTAAAAACATGTATGAACACAATAAGTGTATTGTCTCAATTTTTAATTAAAATATTAGTACATAGTAGTTAAGGACACCTAATATAAAGTCCCACACTCTAGATGAAACGTGGATTTCTGGGCACGCTCTTCGGATGTTTGCGCACAGAAAACGTCCCACACAGTGAGTAAGTCCCTTTCACGTCTTGTTGTGTTTGAATATTTCAATTGCCAAAGCTTAAACTCTTGTGATGATGCAGCACTGGCCAACTGTCCTGAGTGTCATTCACATGCGTTCACATTCATGTTCTCAGAACAATACATTGCTAGAATTCATAAAAATATTACCGGCCAACTGGCGATTATCAGTTATGTTCTGTTTTGGCCATGTTTCATTGTGTTTTAGTTCTGTCTGGCTTGTTTGTCTGCTTGACCCAGTTTCTCAGCTTGTTTCATTAGTTATTCCGTTCACCTGTTAATTATCTTGTTAGTTCTTCTTGTTATTTAAAGCTGTAGTCCGTAACTTTTTTTTGATTCAAAATGATTCAAAATCAATTTTTGAGCAAGTACACAACAAGCCAGTATTCAAATCTATCTCCTTACCTTAGCCTCATTCACAACGGTAAGCTTGTAATGATGTGTTTTCAATTTGAGTGGTATGGTGGATTTTCCACAGGAAATTCAAGCATGTCTTTGCGTCATTGCGTCACGTCTGTATACATAAAGAAAGAGTCCGGCTAGTAGTAGGAGCATGTTCTTCAGCTGATCATTAATTGCCTTTTCTCACAGCAGCTGGAGTAATTATACTTATTATTTTGATGGCGGATTGTAATCCAGAAAGGCCCAAATGACAATTGGAGATTCACCCGTATAGTCAAAAGCAAAAGAACAGACTGTAAGGAAATTGAAATCTACAGGTAACACTAATAAACACTAAATACACAGTCACGCAATGCTAAGGCTGTTAACATTAACAATTTGAGAACAAAGTATAGCAATAATAATAATTTGCATGTTTGATGTTATATGAGCAATCATTAGATTTATCATCACTGGTAGCGCGATTTACTGTAATGTTTTGTTCCCAAAAGTGGCAGACATGTTACTTGTTCAGATTACATTTTCCAGTGAAAATTCTTATTTAGGTTATACTAGAAGACTTGAAGTACAGTATCCACACTGGTGAGGTGATACCTCATACTCGGCCACACATACTCTTCAAAACATTATATTCATCTGCACTGAGGAGCCTGCCGATAAACAACTCACGTACTGATGCAAATCACTGCAATTGCAGGTTTCAAACAGAGATGGCGACACAGAGGTAAAACTTACAGACTGCAGCTTTAAGCCCTGCGTTTCCTGTTCTGTGTGGTCAATGTTATAGAGTTGTGAAGTTTGTTTCTCTGAGTGTTCCTGTGTATTATTATTAAAGACTATTTCCTTGGATAATTCCTGTCCTGTTGACACTGAGCAGAAAAGTTTGAAAAGAGAGAGAAAACAATGATCATACTGCATATATGCACGTGTTAGAAAAATAAAGAACATTTCAGGTTCTGCCCTTTTTTTCTCACAATAAGGTATAGGCATCCTCTGAAACCATTGAGGTCAGCTGTATGCCTCTTTTCACAAGATGCTCACATGGACAGAGACTCATTAAGGCTCTTTTTTCTCCCTCCTAGATTCACCTGCAACCCCGGTCAACCCATTGCCATGGGAACTGCTCAGGCAATTGTGCAGAGGTCACCCACGGTTGGCTCGGCCAGACTCAAACACAATACCCATGTTCCTCGAGAGACCCAAATTTAGCCTGATGTCACTCACAAAGATCAGGCACAAGATCATGTGTGTTGCTTTCACTTTGGCCTTATCTTTAAGCAGCATGTGCAGGACAAAGTGTCTGCCTAGCCTGACTTGCTATTTGTTTCGTCTGTCCTTCTCTCACTCCCTTCACTTTTTTGTTTATTAAGATCATTAAGTTGTTAAATTAATCTAGTTATTAACCAAAATGTCTTGCTCACAGGTGTCTCTCACTGTCAATCTAAATAATGCTTCAGAACTTAATTAATCCATCTCACATTACTGGAAATATGACATCCCTAAACTATTTATTCAGATTTATTAGTTCAGTGGCTTGTCAAGTTCGTCAACCTTTTAGAGGTTTCTCTTCTCAGCACCTGCTCCCCAAATGGAGGTGTTGGGCTGAACTGCTCTGTGGGACTGGGAGCAGATTTATCTTGTATAAGATGCTCGGTCTCCCATTCTGGATTACACCGTATGAGACAATTTAATGAAAAGAGAAGATTAAAAGAAAGTGAGCAGGGGAGATGGGGAATGACACAGATGGAATTGGTAAGAATGAGAGAGCGAGAGAGAGAGAGAGAGAGAGAGAGAGAGAGAGAGAGAGAGAGAGAGAGAGAGAGAGAGAGAGAGAGAGAGAGAGAGAGAGAGAGAGAGAGAGAGAGAGAGAGAGAGAGAGAGAGAGAGAGAGAGAGAGAGAGAGAGAGAGAGAGAGAGCGAGAGAATAGCATCTCCATCTTCATTATGGAGGTAGATTCCTCTCTACGTCTGGCTGAAAAACAACCTCCTCATTCCAAACATCCAGTATACTAGACACATTTTCTTGCTCTATAGCATGCAGGGTTGTCAGGCCAACTTCTCAGTGTGTCTGCACAGCTCAGTTCATATTGATTGGTCATTTGTGGGAAGAATTCTTTTGGTTTGCTTGGATATCAGAAATGCCATCAGAAATGCTGTGTGTGTGTGTGTATGTTTGTTTTTGTTTTTTTAATGATCTCATATTTATTTTTTTACATAAGTAAATATACAGTGTTAATTTAAAAAATCTGAGAACAAAATGTCAGAATTAAATTTTATTTTCAACAATTTTAAGTGAAAATATGATGTCAAATATAGTGGAGTTTTATACTAACATGCCCATATGTTCATATAATTAATAATGTAATAATTATATATATAATTAATATTGTGATAGATGGATAGAATATTGTGTAAATAGATAGACAGATAGATAAACTGACTGTCCCAGCTAGAAATCTTACAATGGGCCAAGGTTGGATCTTCCAACAGGACAGTGATCCAAAACAAACATCTAAATCAACACTAAAACGTGTCACTGAGTACAAAACCAAGTTTCTGCCATGGCCATCCCAGTCCCTGACCGTAACACTATAGAAGATGAGTGGGGTGAACTGAAGAGAAGCAGCACCAACATGGATCTGGGAATCTGAAGGATCTGGAGAGATTCTGCATGGAGGAATGGTCTTTGATCTCTTGTCAGGTGTTCTCCAAACTCATCAGGCATTATAGGAGAAGACTCAGAGCTGGTATCTTGGCAAAAGAGGTTGCAAAAAGTAGTGAATAAAAGGGTATGATTAATTGTGAGCAATGTGTATTAGAAAAACATTTATTTCATAATAAGAATAAATTCTTATTCTCCAATGAAAGGTTAGAGTTTTATACACTTTTAAAACAAAAGACCAAAAGGATTAACAACGCAGATTTATTTTCACAGCCTACTTTGGTCATATTTACAAAGGGTATGAATAATTTTGAGCACAACTTTATATATATATATATATATATATATATATATATATATATATATATATACACACACACACACACACCAATCAGGAATAAAATTATGACCACTGACAGGTGACGTGAATAACACTGATTACCTCTTCATCACGGCACCTGTTAGTGGGTGGGATATATTAGGCAGCAAGTGAACATTTTGTCCTCAAAGTTGATGTGTTAGAAGCAGGAAAAATTGGCAAGCGTAAGGATTTGATTTAGTTTGACAAGGGCCAAATTGTGATGGCTAGATGACTGGGTCAGAGCATCTCCAAAACTGCAGCTCTTGTGGGGTGTTCCCGGTCTGCAGTGGTCAGTACAGGGTCATGGACGGCCAAGGCTCATTGATGCATGTGGGGAGTGAAGGCTTGCCCATGTGGTACGATCAAACAGACGAGCTACTGTAGTTTAAATTGCTCAAGAAGTTAATGCTGGTTCTGATAGAAAGGTGCCAGAATACACAGTGCATCACAGTTTGTTTTGCGTATGGGGCTGCATAGCCACAAACCAGTCAGGGTGCCCATGATGACTCCTGTCCACCGCTGAAAGCACCAACAGTGGGCATGTGAGCATCAGAACTGGACCACGGATCAATGGAAGAAGGTGGCCTGGTCTGTTTCTTATATAACATCATGTTTTCTTTATCACGTGGATGGCTTTGGACAATGTTCTGCTGGGAAACCTTGGGTCCTGCATGTGGATGTTACAAACCCGATTCCAAAATAGTTGGGACACTGTACAAATTGTGAATAAAAAAGGAATGCAATAATTTACAAATCTCATAAACATTTTATTCACAATAGAATATAGATAACATATCAAATGTTGAAATTGAGACATTTTGAAATGTCATGCCAAATATTGGCTCATTTTGGATTTCATGAGAGCTACAAAAAAAAAGTTGGGACAAGTAGCAATAAGAGCAATAACACATACTGCATCAATTACAACATCATGGCTGCGTAGAAGGAGGATCCGGGTACTGAAATGGCCAGCCTGAAGTCCAGATCTTTCACCCATAGAAAACATTTGGCGCATCATAAAGAGGAAGATGCGACAAAGAAGACCTAAGACAGTTGAGCAACTAGAAGCCTGTATTAGACAAGAATGGGACAACATTCCTATTCCTAAACTTGAGCAACTTGTCTCCTCAGTCCCCAGACGTTTGCAGACTGTTATAAAAAGAAGAGGGGATGCCACACAGTGGGAAACATGGCCTTGTCCCAACTTTTTTGAGATGTGTTGATGCCATGAAATTTAAAATCAACTTATTTTTCCTTTAAAATTATACATTTTCTCAGTTTAGTCATCTATGTTGTATTCTGAATAAAATATTGAAATTTGAAACTTCCACATCATTGCATTCTGGTTTTATTCACAATTTGTACAGTGTCCCAACTTTTTTAGAATCGGGTTTGTACTTTGACACGTACCACCAACCAGTGGCCTCTTTCAGCAGGATAATGCACCCTGCCACAAAGCAAAAATGGTTCAGGAATGGTTTGATGAGCACAACGAGTTTGAGGTGTTGACTTGGCCTCCAAATTCCCCAGATTTCAATCCAATCAAGCATCTGCGGGATGTGCAGAACAAACAAGTCCGATCCATGGAGGCCCCACCTCGCAACTTACAGGACTTAAAGGATCTGCTGCTAACATCTTGGTGCCAGATACCACAGCACACCTTCAGGGGTCTAGTGGAGTCCATGCCTCGATGGGTCAGGGCTGTTCTGGCAGCAAAAGGGGGACCAACACAATATTAGGTGGTCTTAAATGTTATGCCTAATCGTGTATATGTCACCCTGGATCACAAAACCAGTCATAAGGGTAATTGTTCTGAAATTGAGATTTATACATAATCTGAAAGTTGAATAAATAAATTGAATAAATAATATTTGGCCGAGATACAACAATTTGAAAATCTGGAATCTGAAGGTGCAAAAAATCTAAATATTGAGAAAAACTTATGACTGGTTTTGTGGTCCAGGGTCATATATATATATATATATATATATATTGTTCATTGGTATTTCTACTACCTCACTGACTAATTCTAATTCTTATTTTATTAATATTTTTTCCTTAAATGTGCTATGATAAAAAAAAAAAAAAATCAATAACTGAATATTGAATAATATTCAATATTATTATATTTTTTGAACAGCGGATATTATGTTGCCCCTCTCCTGAATGAATGAAGGAATGTATGAATAAATAAATAAATAAAATTAATGCATGAATAAATAAATAAATAAATAAATAATCAATTTAAAATGCAGCAATACAGTTTTCACAATTATACTTAGCATATTCTGTAACAATTCCCATCTTGGGATTTAAATAAATAAATAAATGAGGTATGGAGAGGAGAGAGTGGAAAGATTAAAATGCAGGAAGAGTATCATGTGATGTGCAGAGTGCCTCGGCTTCAGAGAGCCTTGAGGAGGAGACATCATTTTAAGAAGAGATCAGAGCATATTCAGAAGAGAGGATGCATATTCATGCTGATGGGCAGCAGGACATGTGTATGTTTATTAGCAGTCAGTGTAACGGACTGTAGGGGTGCTTCAGTATGTGTGTGCGTGTGAGTGTGAGTGTGAAGTCATTAGCTCTCTCTGTTTCTTGCCAGAGGGAATAGTCGCGTTCATCTCACACACTCACTAATATTCAGGCAACAAGACTGAGATTGTTTGGTGTGTGATAAACCCAGCAACCCTGCTAATGACCACAGCCATGTCGCAAAGCACTTCCACTGCCCTGCGAGCATGTGTGTATTAATGCTTGCGCATCAGAGAGATGAAAGAAAACTAGAGACAGATAGAGAAAGAAGTGATAGATTCATCAGCTCAGGTAAATCTGTTGAATGTGTTGATGTCTGTGTGTTTTTGAGAGATTTAATGAACTCTGAGCTATTTGTCTGTGTGTTTTAAAGTATCTTGGCCATGTTCCATATCAGTGCCTTCAGTTCCAAAACACAGCAGGACCCAACATTCTGTCGCTCATCTAGTATCTGTCTGTTGGTCTCGCTTATCTCGCTTACAGTCCACAAAATCTTACGGCATAAAAAAATGGTGCAAAATACTATGCATGTCTATCAAGCTAACAGGTCCAAGTAGAAACTGGTCTCCAGAGAGGGGTTTAAAAATAAAGGACAGTATCCAGCATACCGTATAGTGTGCCAGAGTTCTATGTCATTTTAACTGTTGTGCTATTTGGGGGAAACTTATTTTATGCCTTAAGTGATGTTTTATTAGCAAAATTCGGGAGGAGCACGTGCAGATAATTAAACCAATTAAACAAATGGAGCACGTTCAGATAATTAAACCTAATTAAACACGAGTGGTGCACATTAAGCTAATCAATTTAATCAACGATAAGAGGTGTATATATACAGCATATTTACCTTCTTTCGTTGACGGTTTTTATTTTAGCATCCCTCCACCACCCCATCTCCTCACTTTGATTTAGTAAACTCTTATTAGACATCAACACAATCCATAATACAATACAGTCTAGTTTAGACGATCTCTATTACAGGGGGCCGGGGATACTCTGGGTTCGGGCCAAAATTCCAAGCCCGGAGCCCTCCCCCGGACAGCACGCCAAATACGCATAATCTTTACTCTATGTAAGTGTGAACTCGTGAAATGTCCCATGCTCCAATACAAAACACATGCATTGCCATTTTCCAAACACGATAACAACCAAGAGGAGAAAGCTTTGGGAAATCACAGCAATACAGGCCGGGTTTCCCCATAACATGCTAAATAGCGCTATTAAAATATTTATGTCATTCTCACCCTTTCACAAGATTTCCACTCACCCGCTTTACATCTTTTCCAAACGTCTCACTGTAACTGGTCCCCAGGATCTCAAACTGGACATGAGAGTTCGCGCCATTGCTTCGGAAGTCCATTAAACCAGTGAGCCCAGAAATCCGTCCCTGAAGAAAACAACAAATAAGACTTCTGTTCAGAAAGAAATTCATCATTCAAACCAGATCAGTTTTATTGAACACTATTGAACTTTACGCTGAACTGAAGAGAACTGAACCAGATCAAATTAAATGTAAGTAAGATTAATTGTATAGTGACTTTAGACCTTTTGGATGGTGTCCAGCATGGACCAGCCTCCATTCCAGGGCTTTGTTGACTTCCTCATGCAGTTCAGACTGGCCATGCTGTGCCACTTCCTGTCCTCTAACTTCCGGTAGAAGGCATTGGCCAACATCAGCACACTGTCATACAGGTACAGACTAGACACCTAGAGACACATACACCGAACAAATGTTGTAATTATATATATATATATATATATATATATATATATATATATATATATGATATATATATATATAAAAAAAAAAATAAAAATAAATAAATAAATAAATATATATATTTTTAATTTAATTTTTTTTTACGCACATCTCATACCAGTTACACTTAATAAGGTCATGAAAACATCTTAAAGAGAATCTTTCTCCCAAAAATGAAAATGATGTTATCCTTCATTAACCCTCATGTATGACTTTCTTGTATAGCGAACAAATCATTCGTTCAAATCATTCTGGTTCTTTTTAGTGAACAGGTTGAACCTCACTTTTGGACATGCCTGACAGTCACTGGGTCTTGAAATCAGCAAATATCCAGGAGTATACGATCCTATGATGCTGTTTTTTGCCAATCCATTCAGCATTCCAGTTAGTCCAACAGTATACTGAACTGATAACAGTACAGATATGTCTGACATGCTGAGAACTGTCTCCCGAGGGTTTCATAAAGGGGGCAAAATGTATTTTGCTGAAGCATAAAGTATAACAAACAAAACGTATTGGAAATATAACTGTAATCTGATGGCAGTAGTTCTCAAGTCAACAGCAGTATACTGATAGCAATTTAAGAGACGATTAATGTTTACAACAGTTCTCGAGTCACCAGTACACTGAACAGAGGAAACTGTTCGGACTTGGACATGCCCGCAAAGAACTGACGAGCTGCTGATACAAGTAAGCCTGAACAGTTGACTTGAATCAAGAGCTGAAATGAATGTTTTTTTGGTTTTTTTCTTGGTTTATGTAAAAAAGGTGAGTTGGTTAAGACTAGTTTATTCACTATAGATATAAAACATCTGCATTTCAAATCATTATAGGGTGCTTTAACAATAGCATTGCGTATATGTGACATCATTGCATCATTACGTAAACTAACTGGTGAATTGTTCTTTGAACCGGTTCATTGAAACAGTTCATTGAAACAAACTGTCCAAAAGAACCAGTTTGCGGAAAAGAATCGGCTGTGTCCGAAATCACCCCCTATTTGAGGGGACAGCCATTTGTAGTGGTGTCCAAAACCACAGTGGACGTTATTGAGAGCACTCATTCAATCCCACAATGCATCGCAACAACAAGTGTACAACTGATGTAAGCTTGATGTACAAACTCAATGTCCGAATTCACTCACTCTGGTTTCATTCACCCCTTCAAGTGTACTATATTAGTGAAGTAATGTAGGGAATAGGTATGGGGGCAATTTTGAACACAGCATCGGACCATCACTACTACTTCTGGCGTTTTAATGTCATACCAATGTAAAAATGTGAATTTACACCACCTACTGGAATGGAGTGTGAAGCACAAAGGAAAGCAATACTGGAGACGGCAGTTTTACTATACAATTGCTTACATTTCAGGTTGTTTTTCATCAAAACCAATCCAATACATATTAAGTTTTTACATTTTCTCCTTCTGAGTTCTGCAAAAGATAGAAGTAGTCATACAGGTTTGGAACAACATAAGGATAACAGAGGTTACATATAGTGGGGTGAACTTTCCCTTTAAACTATTATTTTAACATAAATGGTTTAAGCACAACCCAATCGGTACACATCAGTTTTATAAAAAAAATTTCACAGCAGCTTATTCAATCAGCATATGTCTTGTGTGGATATCTGTTTAGTAATTTCAACATATCATGCAAGTGTGGTTTTTATAATAGTTATCAGTGTTTTGTTGTACGTCAGTGCACTCAGTCCCTAATAAGGGTGCCTACACACTAGAGTTTATGTCAGAGAACAATGCAATGGTGTGTTATTGTGAAAGTGAAGTACTTCATCATGCAACCAAAAGTAAAAGCATCCATTGACCAATGAAAGGTCCAGATGTAATTTACTGTTGTAATTCAGTCCAGAATTCTGCTTGATTGCAGACTGACTCAGTTGTTTTCACACCATCAAAACCATTCTTGTGCATTGCTATCTGTCAAACGCTCTGTCGGTTTCTCCAGTGTGTAGGCGGCCTTAGTCTAAAAACATTTAAAAATGCAGTTAAATAGGGCTGAATGACCAAACCACATACTAAAATTGTTCTCTAACTTTGTGAAAGACAGATTGAGTGTGTGAATGTGTCTGCTGACTAGCTCTTTGAGACAGAGTGCAAGAGGAAAAGAAAGAGCGCTGCAGGAGATTTTTGCATGACACTGTTCCTGCAGAGAGCAGCTGTCGTGATGAGAGACACCTGGAGAGAGAAAAGACACCCTCAACGACAGCGCTGTTATCGTCAAGGAGACAAGAGCATTGGGGCCGCACGGCCAAACTCAATGTCCCTTCAGACATGTGATCCTGACAAAACAACACACTTATGAGCAGATCAATGTGTAGAAAGAGGGAATGAAAGCTTGACTGAGATAGGAAAGAGTCCATGTGAATGATGTTGGGAGGAATGAAAAAATATTTTACAAGTACTGTCCTAAATGTTTTCTCGTTCAAGAATATACGTCACAATAGAAAAAGGAATCACAATTCCCTTTTTAACATTAACTTCAAATAACTTTTGCCTCTGTATGACCATCTGTAATTGAAAAATAACATTTCAAAATTTTGCATTTGGACTAAAACTTAGTTTAAAAACACAGATTTTTTTAATGTACACACAATAATGTTCATATTTAAGAACTTAAATACAAAATACAAAGCAGTATACATCACTATGTTCAAGTTGAGATATTTATGTAGAGTCTGATATGGTTATAAATGTGTTATAAGTGTTATAATTTGCCTAGGCAGAAACAAAACTGATATATATGTAATTGTACTTTAAAATCAAATAAAAAATTGTTTAGTTTTACAACAGATGCAATTAAATCATATATGCTAGTCAGCCAAAATTAAAGTGACTGCATTTCAAATGCATTTTTAGTACTTAATTCAGTCAAGCATAAATGTATACACACATATAGCTGCAGGCGTACAACTGTGGCTGCGTTTCATTTCAGCTTACTATACGGTCAACTTGCCACCAATGGTTTACTAAAATCTTAAGTGCCATATGTGGTATAAAGAAAAGGAGAATGATCCTTATTTGCTCTGCTGAAGCTGGCAACCGTATCCACAACCGTTCTCACTTACACTGTGTTCATGTTCGTCTGGATTTGCAGCCGAGGCACAATCTGTTTGCTCATGTAAGATTTTCAGATGCAGAAAATGCTAATGTGCCTGTGACATAAGGTCACATGGTTTTGATCGCTGATACTCCTCATTCGTCCCCAAGAAGTGGTGAAGAGACTTCAGAATGCCGTGCCAGCTGTACGATTAGTCAGACATTTCCTTGACATGGATTTAAAGCTTCGAAAGCCCTGTGAGGACTGTGGAATTATGAGTCAAGGCCTGCAAGTGAGACAAAACGTGTTATCTGTTTTAACAGCTTACTGCTGATGTAGAGTGAAGACTCGCACAGCTACTAAGTAACAAATAACATGAATCGGTGACTTAACTTCTCTGTGTGCTTCTATGTGAATGCAAGCAAGCCGGCATGATTCCTAACACTGTTGAATGACTTGTTTTAAAACCAGCATGTCTCTCACTGAGAACTGCTGATACCACAATGCATCCAATGCACTGAAAAGTGACTTTCAATTTGGTCCACTATCAAAGAGGTCTACAAAAAAAATGTTATCTGTTATCATTCACATTCTTCTCAATGTCAGTTGCTGGTGCAGGCACAAGGAAGTACATGATTTTAAATCTTACCATTTTCTCATGGGCTTACTTTTGAATCATTCACATGCTCCGTAAGGCTGCGTGTCCACCTAAGCGTTTTTAGCCAGCCGAAAACGCTAGGCGCTCTGCTGAAAACGCCTAGCTGTGAGTGCTTTGTCAGTGACATATATATATATATATATATATATATATATATATATATATATATATATATATATATATATATATATATATATATATATATTCAAGTAAAATAATTGTATTAAATGTTTGTGAGGCAATTGCTTTAGGTTCTCATGAAGCATGAAATAACAGCTATTAGTAAAACACAAAATAAATAATATAATCAAATTTATACAGACCTACCCCAATTCTAAACCTCACCTAAACCCTACTACACCTTACATAAAATATTGAGTTTCATAATTAAAATACGAACGAAAACAGTACTAGCACTAGTGACAACATCAGCGATTCCCTAATTGGTAGTTTCATTGTAGGGGGCATAATTTGGTTTGTAGTAATGTGGGACGCAGTCAGACCCTTGAGCGAGGCCTATCCAACTTATTCTGCAACGTGGAAGTAAGCAGTTTTTTTGGGAATGTGCAAGACTTCCGATTCATTAGCTGCTATAGATAAAAAACTAGAAGAACAACAAAATGCAGTAAACGGAAAACTACTTGTGCTACAAACCAGCGTGTTTATAATTATGACAATATATTAAAGGGGTCCTGTTATGCCCCTTTTACGAAGTCTTTATTTTGTTTCTGGGGTGTACTAGAATAAGTTATCATCCTTGATTGTTCCAAAAACGAATTATATTTCACATTATTGCAGAACCTTTGTTCCCAGTCTGTCTCAAATGCTCTGTATATTTCCTGTTTTGATAAAGTGTATTGTGATTGGCGAACCACTTAAAACATGTTCTGGAAATGTCACACTCCTTCCCATAACTGTGACTTTCATCTGCTCAGGTGTAAAAATATGATAGCGTCGATTCTGCCATTCCAAATTCAAGCCAGATCCAGACACTGAATTTTTTTATGAACAAGAGAATTGTGCAGAACCTTTGCAAGCACATACTTTACAAGACATTTCAGAGTGGTACAAAGAATTGGTGAACAGTCTTAAAGTGAGAGCTTACAAAAACGAGAGCTCCATAGCTAAACACGACATCAACACTGTAAAGTTAGCTTGCAGGCTAGCGGATCCAAATAGCTTTGCTCTTTGTTTACATAGTAGCAACAACATCAAATGTATAATTATAACAGTTAATAGAAAAGACAACAACAAATAATAAAACATACTTGTGATCCATAAACAATTCTTTATCCCAACAAAATGGGAACTGCTCTTTCAGGAGAAACTACTGTACGTAGCCTGCAATGTATTCTCTTATATTCTGGAAGCTGTTCATTGGAGATACATTTTAACCACTGTTTTCTAAGTTCATCCGCCATAGGAAGGCCACACAAAGGGGCTTTGGAGCCGGGGTGGAAAGAACAGCATCTCTTTTCGATATGGCAACAACACACTACTAAAGCAGGTCTTCTTCGTCTTCTCTAGTGCAGCTCAGCTAGGCCTCATCCCCTTTTTTGTGTATTCCGAAGTGATTATTTAAATGGGTGACATTGTGACTTCACAAGATCCAGAAGAAAATGTAGTCCTAACGAGCCATTTGTTGTAGTTCTTATGTTTTCTTTTAAAGAGAAGATCTCCCTTTGAAGTGGACTTTGAGCTTTGTAACCTTGCAGATCTTTTTTATGCCCAAACAGCACCAATACACACTAACTAAAGTTGAAAAAGTGAAAAAGCGTAAAAAAACAGGTTGTAAGCAGCATTACAAGCTGTTTTGTACAGCTACAACTTACTGGAAGCAGATGACACCAGAAGCCAGACATACATTTACAAATGGCCTTGTCTTCTCTATTCAGAAGTGTATATGTGTATAAGCTTATTTGAGGCATTTGAGTTGAAATAAAATATTAATAATTTATTTAGCTAAAATTGTTTTTACCAGTTTGAATTGAAATGGCATCCCCAACTCTAAATTCAATCCCCACACTCCATTTTGCATGTTTATAAAATTTCTTAGCGCTGTATTTCCTTGTATGAATCAGAGTTTTGTCCTAATACCTTGTCATCTTTGCTGCCTAATGTCAACTCCTTCTCCAACCATTTATGCACTGCCAGTGCAAACAAATCTAACCATCCATAACAAAACAAAGGACGCTAAGCAAGTGCAGCAAGGCCATGTGTTACTTAATGTCTAATTGTAAACATTTTAAAAATGGAACAATTTCGATGACACTAGCTTTAAATCTGAATGAATAAAACAAAACAACAAAATTAAGACATCAATTAGATGGATAAAAGCATGGCACCCACAGAGCTTTTGTTCAGCGTTGCGTGAACTGTCAGCATGGCGCATGGAGACCCGTGGCCCGAGGGCTTGGAATCACAATGCTGCAACCTCTTGAGTTAATTAAAACAGCCATTCAGCCACAGTAAAGATTCAATCCCTTACTCTTTTCAACCTGCACTGTATCGTTAGTACCAATGGAAGGGGCGAGAGGTGTCCCCGAGGCCCCTAACATCTTGCATATCTCCTCCTTTTTTCTGTAAAGGACTTATTTATCCTTTTGTGGTGCTGCTTCGGCATTAGCTGGTATGCAACCTTCTTTCTTCATGAATTATTGAGACACTGAGCCCCAGAGAAAAGACACATGGATTTGCCATCTGCTCTAAAAGAGGGAAGATGGATTCTAAGACCCAAATAAGGTTTGCATATAGCCAAAAACAGATACAGTGTTTTAATGTTGCGTAAGCGGGAAGGGAACGTTTTCACAATTACAGCGTACCGTCTGTGACTTAACAAGATCATATTTGTTAACGGGTAAAAGCATCAGGGCACATGCGGCTAATCTGGATCAGTCGTGCATAACCCTGTTTTGAATTAAGATTCTAGAGAAATGAAACGACACAACCAAGAAAATAAACATGACAGTTACGGCAGTCATTATGCAGCGTCGCCGATACTTCTAAACTGCAAATGCAAAACTGTAATGAAAAGACAATTACAGATAAATTCAGACTTGAGCTACTGGAGTAATTAATTAACTCCTTTGCTGTAAGAAAGCAGCTGCCAAGTATCTTAAATGTACTATGAATACAATATAACCTTTCGCAAGAAGGCCACAGATATGAAATTTCTAGTAAAACATGCCGCTTTAAGCATCTCAATGCAAAAAAAAAAGAATCTTTGTTGAGGATAGCCTTGTAGCCAGAACTTCTGGTCAACTCTGATAGAAAGAGACTGAAGCGAGCAGCTGCGGTTTGTTTTGTTTTTATGTGCCGTTTAGGTTGAGGGTTTATCTGAAATAGATTTTACTACAAAAATAGGCCATCTGAGGCTGAGACAACATTGAAAATGGCCAGATTTGACCTTGACCTACAGATCTCTTTCTGGTGAATAAGTAAAAATTCACTGCACTCTTGAAAATATACGCACCTCTAGAGATTGCAGGTATCCTTCCTGTGGGTCGCAAAGCAGCGAAGAGATACGATGATTATTCCTCATGCAGCGGATGTTGGTGTCCCTCCACAGGGGGAAGATCTGCCGGATCACTGTCATCCGGCCCAAAGCGCTGTGGACAAGCTCCATGATCTCTGTGTCACTAACCTCCTACACTCAGTGAGAGAGAGAGAGAGAGAGAGAGAGAGAGAGAGACACACACACACACATTTACAATGGTATAGTGTGAAGACTGGCATATTAAAATCTACTGGCAGAAAAAAGCCACCAAACAAACACATTAAACCCCTGGCTGCACTGAGGACTGTCCCTGCAAATAGAGAACATTGCTTTGGTCCAAAAGCATTAAATATCCCTCCTGAAAAAAAGAAGTTTAAAGCAAGCTGGTTTTTAGCTGACCTAAAACCTCTGTAAAACTTAGACTGTTTTTTTCTTTTCTTCATTTATTAAATAAATAAATTAGGCATCATACACTTGCTCAATTAGTACAGTAAATGGTTATAGAGGAAAAAGTGGACAATATTGCACAAAACGACTGAGGATCACACACTGCCAGACTTTCAAGTCATTCCGAAATGTGTGTTCTAAAATCTCAAACATGTGCTGCATCCGAAATTGAGTACTTTCCTACTATACAGTATCCAACAAAACAAAAACAGTATGCCAGCAGAGTAGTATGTCTGAATCTATAGAATTTGAAAAACAGTACACGAAAAGCACCCAGATGACCAGCTACTTCCAAAAAAGATTCTGAAGTGCACATTTGATGGACACTTTACTATCCCATGAGGCCACGGGAAAGGATTTATGAATGGTGAAGTGTCAGAATTTTTGTCACACAATATGCAATTTTTTTTCTTTGAAACCGGTCAACTTTGACTGCACAAAATCTGCAGACTGGCTTCAGGCAACTACTGTAGTGTCAATCAGGGTAAAAGGAGTGTAGTGTATTCCAGCCTTTAGAGAGTGTAAACAAGCTAAAGTGTGCAGACTGAATAGCCATTAAAACAAGGAGGCTTGTACTGGCCAGCTTAGCAAGAAGTATGTGATCTTAATGCAGTGACTGCAGTGTGAATATTTCTCTGTTAATAAACTGCTTCAACCAGCCTACATTGCTTTGCTGGTCTCAACCTAGTCAGGCTGGTCTTTTGTCTGGTTTTAGAGGAGTTTTACGGCTGGTCAGGCTTGGAGACTTGCTGTCCTTCCAGCTACAACTAGGCCAAATTAAATCAGCCAAGACCAGTAAACCATTTAAGGTTGGTTTAAGCAGTTTTCTTCAACAGGGATGGCAATTAATTTGGACCTTGATGTTGAGATACATGATGTGTGGTCTCAAAAATCATCATGGGAATGTACACATAAATATATATTAGAAAGCAATAAATAAATAAATAAATCAAATATCAGTTGCTAAAGAAAAGAAGTACATTTAATTAATATATGTCTGCTGAAATAAGGGATGAAAAGGAGGAAAATAACAAGGAAATGCTGAAATGCACAAAATGTGACGTGTAAATGCATAAATCTCTTGCTGGTCAGAGTAGCAGAAGTGGGTATTCAATTTGTATAGCACTTTTCAGAACATCGGATAACATATTAGCATTAAAACATATCAATCAAAAGTCAAAAGTGCCTCAGTCTTACCAAGAAATAAAACCGAGAAAATAAAGACCTGTCTATTTAAAATGTAAAGCATATAGTTTGGTTCATATATTTTCATACATACATAAAATCACACTGAAATAGCTAAAACCTCAGGGAGTTAAGAATTAAACCCATTCTCTCAACTACTTTCAGGAATGTGATGTACAACATATGAAGGAAAAATAATGACAGCAATGGTGGTTTGGTCTCTCTGAGAATATGCTGCACCAAAGTCAAAACACAAGTGGAATTTGTATGCCAAGCCACTCCCCCACATATATGGATATATAAGATGACGGCACGCATCCACTCATTCAGATTTTTGCTTCGAAGCCGAGTGGTTGCGTACAGTGATCACTCTCTTTCAATGCTTCCTGGTTCTAAAAGAGCTTGTAATCAAGAGGAGATCTCTCTTGCTGGAGAGAAAGCTCATTCAGCTGTGTTTCGCCTTCGAGTTCAATTCACAGTCAACTGTAGCGATACCCCTGGGCACTTTGTAAAAGAGCAGATTTTCCTAAAAGAGCAAGCACGGGCAGCATAAGCTTCTTTTTTAAGATGTCTTTCCATCCATGTGTTTCTGGAAGTGGTCGTTTCCTGTCCTCATCTTTCAGACAGGATCCCTGTCTCACATGGACTGCGAGCATGAGATGGCTTTTGTGGATGGTTTATGCTCTCACTGCGAGAGCGTGACCATATTGGCATAGCAGTCGCGACTCTTCTGTTCCCTCTGCTGTTACCCATCACGCTGCCTCTGCTCAAGGTAGAGCCACAAATCTGGTTAACACTCTGGAAGTCCTGAGGGTTACAGTGGGAGCACTTTCGCCCGGCCAGTCCCCACGGACCTCCCACTCCTTCAGCATGCCGTGTGCCATCAAGCTGCGGTAGGATGGTGAAGGTCCTTCTTGTGGGGGACACAGAAGGTAATTCGGTGCTCTGGATCAGATGTTGATAGCTGCATCAGAGAGTGGGCTATTGTTCTCTGAAGAGGGAGATGAAGCTGAGCTTCCCCCATCTGGGGTGGTTGCTCACTCTGAATCGGATTCAGAGTTGACGGCCATGCTTGCGCGGGCAGCCATGTGCATCGTACTCGAGTGAAACCCTCCACCTTGCCCTGAGCGCTGGCAGTTGGATGATTGGTTCCTGGATGCGGCGCGGTTCACAACTGTGTTCCGCCCCAGTGCCTTTCTTCCCGGAAGTGCATAAGGAGGCACAGAGGTCGTAGAAGGCACCTTTTACTGACAAAATCCGCTTTGCAGCCTCCTCTACTCTCATTACCTATGATGGTGGGGCCGCCAGGGGGTATGGAGAGATTCCCCAGGTGTAGCGTGCAATTGTGCCCACCAAAGTGCCGCCACCTGGTGGAACCGGCCACATGTCCCGTCCAAGGACTGTGAGCCTCCGCCCTGCATGCGATGCCCATCCTACAAATCCATTAGGTCAAAGCACTTAAAGAACTGCACAAGGGTAGTTCTGAGCTGACAAAGTCTGCTTTCTCATTGCCCCCCATCTTGCAATTTGGCAATACTGTGGAGTACTTTGCCCAGCAGTTCAAGCGGTCTAAAAGCAGACTGAGGTCAGTAAGCACATCTTGCACTAGCGTGATACCACCGCCACCAGGCAGCCGTGGGCTGGTCCCTAGTAGAGCCCGACCGATAAAGGATTTCTAAGGCCGATACCGAAACAAATATTTGGTGATTTAAAAATCCAATATTCCGATATATCGGCCGATATATATTTTAAAAAATCAATGATGCTATTATTATTATTATCATCATTATCATTTGTATTATTATTATTATTATTAAGGTCTCTCCTGATGTTTTTGATATTATTTCTATCATCATCATTTGTATTATTATTAAACAAGAGAAAGGTCACTCCTGATGTTTTTGTGTGTGTATGTGTGTAACTGTTAGTCCCTATTGTCTTATGAGCTACCTTATAATTAGAATGTCAACTTGTTTATCCCTTTACATGCACTCTTTTAATTCTATCCATCAAGCTACAACTTCGATCATCATTTGCTGCCTGCCTTCCTGTAGCTCAAACAATAAGAGCGTGGCTTTAGCAACGCCAAGGTCATGGGTTCAATTCCCAGGGAAAGCAAGAACTGACAAAATGTAAAAATGTGTACCTTGAATGCAATGTAAGTTGCTTTGGATAAAAGCATCTGCCAAATGCGTAAACGCAGTTGTCAGTGAAGTGTTGCAAACTGCCCCATGTGTGCGTGGGAACGGCGCTGATAATTAACCCCATGTGAAACGTTAGATAGCCTACGTGAGTTTTGCTTGCTCTTGGCAGCAACCATTCGGTCCAGCTATCCGGTCTCTCTGTAAAGAATAAACTGATGGGGAAGTTCTTTTAATTGTTATTCAAGCAATGTATGTCTCGTGACAGTTGCCAACTTACCATGCACTTCACGGATGATCTCAGTTGTGAATGTTCGCCAAATACAAGTAACGTACTACGAAATACAAATCGCTGTGTAGCTAGTTAAACTGTAAACCCCTTTTTTCAAACAAAGGAGTTTAGACTCTTTCTATAACTTCATCCATCTGTTCTGACCCGGTTCTTCCAACCACTTTAACTTTGCCTCTTACCATGTATGTGTGATGTGCATTTCATGTTAGTTTTAGTCTTGTCTGTGATTTAGTTAATAAAATTTGTGCACAATATATGTTTGGCTGACTCCCTGTCTGTAAACAAATTGTCCCTTAAATGATCGATCTTGTTATGCGCTTTAAGTGCTTATGTAAATACAAAGGAAGAGCTATATTTCCCCTCTGAGCTAATTCGCTACAAATATTATTTAAAATGTTATATTATAATTATATCTACTCAATTTTATTTGTTAATGTACCAAATGCAGTTACTCAGATCTACTTAATTTTTTTACTTACATTTACTCAGTTATGGTACTGATTTCACTGATTTAAAATTTAATCAATATTTTTGAGTGTTAAAATGTTTCAGGAAAAAATTTAGTAAATAGTGTATCCGAAAGTATTTACAGCAATTCATTTTATCCACATTTTGTAATGTTACAGCCTTATTCCAAAATGTATTCAATTCATTATTCCTCAAATTCTACAGCAAATACCCCATAATGACAATGTGAAAGAAGTTTGTTTAAAATCTTTGCAAATGTATTAAAAATAAAACACAAAAACAAAAAAAACAAAAAAAATCACATGTACATAAGTATTCACGGTATTTGACACTCAAAACTGAGCTCATGTTCCACTGATCATCCTTGAAATGTTTCTACAACTTGACTGGAGTCTACCTGTGGTAAATTCAGTTGATTGGACATGATTTGGAAAGGCACACACCTGTCTATATAAGGCCCCACAGTTAACAGTCCATGTCAGAGCACAGGATTGTATCGAGGCACAGATCTGGGGAAGAGTACAGAAACATTTCTGCAGCATTGAAGGTCCCAATGAGCATAGTGGCTTCCATCATCCGTAAGAAGTTTGGAACAACCAGGCCTCCTCCTAGAGATGGCCACCCGGCCAAACTGAATGATATGGGGAGAAGGGCCTTAGTCAGGGAGGTGACCAAGAACCCGATGGTCACTCTGACAGAGCTCCAGCATTTCTCTGTGGGGAGAGGAGAACCTTCCAGAAGAACAACCATCTCTGCAGCACTCCACCAATCAGGCCAAATTCTCTGGTCTGATGAAACAAAGATTGAACTCTTTGGCCTGAATGGCAAGTGTCATGTCTGGAGGAAACCAGGCACAGCTCATCACCTGGCCAATACCATCCCTGCAGTGAAGCATGGTGGTGGCATCATCATGCTGTGGGGATGTTTTTTAGCAACAGGAACTTGGAGACTAGACAGAATGGAGGGAAAGATGAATGCAGCCATGTACAGAGACATCCTTGATGAAAACCTGCTCCAGACTGGGGCAAAGGTTAATCTTTCAACAGGACAGTGGCCCTAAGCACACAGTATATATATATATATATACACACACTCACCTAAAGGATTATTAGGAACACCTGTTCAATTTCTCATTAATGCAATTATCTAATCAACCAATCACATGGCAGTTGCTTGAATGCATTTAGGGGTGTGGTCCTGGTCAAGACAATCTCCTGAACTCCAAACTGAATGTCAGAATGGGAAAGAAAGGTGATTTAAGCAATTTTGAGCGTGGCATGGTTGTTGGTGCCAGACGGGCCGATCTGAGTATTTCACAATCTGCTCAGTTACTGGGATTTTCATGCACAACCATTTCTAGGGTTTACAAAGAATGGTGTGAAAAGGGAAAAACATCCAGTATGTGGCAGTCCTGTGGGCGAAAATGCCTTGTTGATGCTAGAGGTAAGAGGAGAATGGGCCAACTGATTTAAGCTGATAGAAGAGCAACTTTGACTGAAATAACCACTCGTTACAACTGAGGTATGCAGCAAAGCATTTGTGAAGCCACAACACGCACAATCTTGAGGCGGATGGGCTACAACAGCAGAAGACCCCACCGGGTACCACTCCTCTCCACTACAAATAGGAAAAAGAGGCTACAATTTGCACAAGCTCACCAAAATTGGACAGTTGAAGACTGGAAAAATGTTGCCTGGTCTGACGAGTCTCGATTTCTGTTGAGACATTCAAATGGTAGAGTCAGACTTTGGCGTAAACAGAATGAGAACATGGATCCATCATACCTTGTTACCATTGTGCAGGCTGGTGGTGGTGGTGTAATGGTGTGGGGGATGTTTTCTTGGCACACTTCAGGCCCCTTAGTGCCAATTGGGCATCGTTTAAATGCCACGGCCTACCTGAGCATTGTTCTGACCATATCCATCCCTTTATGACCACCATGTACCCATTCTCTGATGGCTACTTCCAGCAGGATAATGCACCATGTCACAAAGCTCGAATCATTTCAAATTGGTTTCTTGAACATGACAATGAGTTCACTGTACTAAAATGGCCCTCACAGTCAACAGATCTCAACCCAATAGAGCATCTTTGGGATGTGGTGGAACGAGAGCTTCGTGCCCTGGATGTGCATCCCACAAATCTCCATCAACTGCAAGATGCTATCCTATCAATATGGGCCAACATTTCTAAAGAATGCTTTCAGCACCTTGTTGAATCAATGCCACGTAGAATTAAGGCAGTTCTGAAGGCGAAAGGGGGTCAAACACAGTATTAGTATGGTGTTCCTAATTTTGAATAAAACAAAATCATAAGAATTATGCAAAATCACATTTTATGTTGTAGTATGACAGGTGGGAGACCAACTTAATTTGGTGTTACTACATTGTGTAACATTGAAGTTAATGGCTATTTTTGTAGTAACGCTTTCTGGGTTTTGCACTTTGCAGACGGTCCCGCCTGCTCATAGAGATCATTTTATATTATAAGGCTCGTTTTGAGGAAAATTAGGTTGTAGCTCGTTGTCTATGTTACGACTGAAAAGAGGTGTCATTTGTGTTGTAACAGGGTTTAGCTCACGAGTTATTGATCCAGGAATCTGTGAATATATTGCCAACTTTACTGAACTTCTTGAACTGACCGTATTTCTTTATAATTAAGTCCAAGTTCAAAATAAAACTTTATGAACTGCTCCATTGTTAACGTACGGAGCTGTCTGAAACACTGCAAATGGGACATTAAAAAGGAAGTGTTTGTCCGAACAACATAGGAGATATAAATTAGCTTTTGACACACTGCAGTATGTTTGGGTCTTACAAAACATTGTTCTATAATCTTGGTAGCAGTACAACAGTTGGCTTTTGGACAAAAAAACAAAACAAAACAGAACAGAAAAAAAAAAAAAAAAGTATAGTAGCAGGAGAATACGCAGAGATCAACATACAAATGATCTCTGATACAAGTCCCAGGTGAAGGTATTATTTATTCATGACAATAAAACTTTTACTGATCAACTGATCAAGGTGACATTAAGCACCTTCTGATGTCACTGTCTGTAATTAAATCACCGCAGATGTTTGAATCCCTGAACATGCTGCATGAAATCTGTCATTTAATTAAACGTCAGGCGTTTGTGACATTGAGAGAATATTCTGACATCTAATAAAGGTCAGAGCCCCGTAATATAGCTTAAGACACACCTGTACATGAGCTTGGGCTTAATGAAAACAGAGTTAATATTTCCCCGCTCAATATTTTATTTAAATTATTTCCAGTAAAAAATTTTATTTGGCATCATTTGCATAAAACTCGACTGCGTTTCAAACACTGATAAACCAAATTCAGGTTAAAATGAATGAACTATACCAGACGATCTACCATGAGTCATGACCTTGATGAATGAAAATCATAGAGGTTTATTTGTGTTCATAGTTGTTGTGTTGACCTTTTTGTTTGCTTTGCACAAGCAAATGATTCAGCTTCAATTCAGGATAAGGGACAAACAAAGCATCAAAGCGATGTGACTCAGTGAACATCTAAACCTCTCTTGCTCAACCCTTAAGGTAATGAATCATGAATTGCTTTGTTTTACCATTTCTAGGATTAATGTGACTGTGCTTTAATTTGATCATTCTGAAACCTGAATATACTATGTGAATGAGCAAATATGAAAGCGGAGAGCCGAAAACTATTAGGATTGGAGACACATATAAAAAACAAAACAAAACAACTGCTACAGTAAAAGAGTTGTATATAATTCACATACATTTACATGTCCTTGCCTATATTAAAAATGCACATACTGTACTTTAATGATCATGGTCATCAAACTTGGTAAAGGTATTACTGTTATCAGTGAGGTACAGAATAATTTTATGAGAAGTGCACTCAATGAGATATATATATATATATATATATATATATATATATATATTATATTTTTTTTTTCAATCTTGTGCATACTTTTCTTTATCTTTGAATTTTCTTTATGGATTAAGTGGGCAGATCCTATGAATTAATGTCTCATATGCCTGAAGCAAGAGAGCGAGATGAACTCTACATGGCCTGAAAAGAATGTGGGCAACCCTGAATAACAGATATTCTTATTTAAGCTATACATTTCACAAGCCATGTTCCTTGATGACTTTTCTACATAGGAAATGTTCACCAAAAATTAAACATCATTTGGTCACCTTCAAGTTGTTCCAAACCTGTATGACGTAAGTGAATGGTGACCACATGATTTTCAAAACTAATGAATGACGACTTTCATACACAATGGGTTCACAAGGCTAGAAATACATCATACTAGTCTTAATTTTACTATGCTTGTATGATGTATCCTTGTCTTTTTTGTGCTTAAAAGCTCCTATCCCCATCCACTTTCAGTGTATAGAAGAGAGAGCACCTCTGCCAATCATATAATTTTGGGTGAACACACCCCTAAAATACAACGTTTGGCTTTTTTTTTATATATATATATATATATATATATATATATATATATATATATATATGTCGGAATTGGATCAAATACCTACATCCATGTTCTGCTGGAAGTTCTTATATCAGGAAAGAAATGACTCCACCATGTCAATGGTTTTCAAAATCACATTTGTTTGGCCAGTAGTGTAGAGGGATACAGAGAGATAGACTGAGTGCTTTTGGATAAGCTTGTAGTGTGCTGTAAAATTTCAAACTCGAGTATGACTCTGTCATATTGTCAAGTACTCCCAGAGAAACAAACTAAAAGCAAAGTTTTCTTTCTCACTCTCACTCTCTCTGTATAAAGATATTGTCTGATTCTTTTTCATTTTATGTAGAGATTTCTGTTGGTGTCAACACATCAAACAGAATCAGAGTTGTTATGCCATCCACTGCACTTCGCTCTTATTGGGCCAGACTCTCTGTGCTCATCGCTGATTGGCTTATAGGGCCAGACTCTCATGAGGTCTTGCTTCCATCCAGCTCTCCGTCAGAAGAGTGAGGGAGAGAGAGAGGAGAATAAGGAGAGCAAAATTGTGGCTCTGAGTCGTGCCAGTGCAATAATCCACTGTCAGCTTTGCTCTAGCATGGTGACAGCATATTACATACTGAATGAGAGATGTGCCACATATCAAACACTGTAAGTTGAAATTGGATATGACGACAGCAGACTGAATTTGGGCTGTTTTCTGGATTTGACTGCCAACCGCTTTGAGGTTGATGTCTCTTTTCAAAAACAGATAAGAATGAGTTATGAAACTCGTTATGAATACGTGCTTACCTCATTGGCGTACACCCAGTGACTATCTTTGGATGCTAGATTTGTTTCCACTGCCTGCAGAAAACAAAAAGACAAAAGAATGCAAAAAATTACAGAGATGAAAATAAACAACTATCTTCTTGGTCTGCATACAAAGTTATAAGCTCAAGCATGGCGCAAAGACAGCCAAGGACACTCTTTAAAAATAATTACTTTCAAACTTTCAAAGAAACTGCTTTTTCAGAACACATTCTGTACACTTCTAATAAATTATAATTTCTGCTTCTTGTAACAATCTAAAAAGTAAGCTTTACTTTTAATGTTTTGAATAATGTTTTTATATAATTACCATTAGCCTCAGAAGTGGTAAAAGGGTTATTTAACATGAAACTACAGAAAAACACAGACTAAGGATGTTCAGGTCGAAAGACCATGTAGACTTACCCAAAAAGGTGCTTAACACAAATAGAAGTCATATGATAGATCATTATAAACCAATCACCAGAACCAATCACAGTGACGGAAACTTGAGTGACATTGATTTTCACTAAATGTACACGTTTCTTTCTGTTCGAGAGACTCATTTGGTTGTTGTGACCAATGATCTCCCGGCCGTGAATAAAACTTCATTTAGCAAAGAGCAAATTTGGAGTCGTGTCAGGTATATATGCTGCACAGCTGAGGAATAGAAGCACTAAAGATTCTACGCTCAAAAGATCACAGCAGAGACAGTGATAGTGTTGGAAAACTATAGAGCCGTTCTCAGGGTGAGGCTGTAATGCGTTAGTATTAAGGATCCTGCAGAGACCAGCGTACACCTGAGAAGGACGGTGAGAGTGTATAGATGCTAAAGACCTGTGTGCTCATGTGTGTTTGAGGTAGTGATAGTAGCTTCTCGATGGGACGCCGTCACCTTACTTCGAGAAGGGAATTACCTCGAGATACTGTAGTATTATATTAACAACTGGGAGTTGTTTTGAATTGTCTGTGGTAAAGTCAGATACTCGTATTGAGCATTTCCACAACAGTGCACACATAATATAAATTATTAAAAAAACAAAACAAAAAAAACTTAATATTTTAAGTCTCTAATTAATGCAGTGTAACCCAGACTACCCTTTATGAGGGTGTCTGTCAGTCACAATTCTTTGCTGATACCAAAAAAGAGAACAGAGAGTCACAAATTGGGGTTGATGGAAACGATTTAAATTACACTGCCATAGAATGGCACAATCTTAACTCTTTCCCTGCCAGCGTTTTTGTCAGACTACATCCAGATCAGATTCAGAGATATGCTCAAACACAGATGGAGTAGATCGAGTCCATCATCACCCCTAATGCTTGCACAGTCCTATAGCTCGTCCTGGGTCAACATTTCATTCAGAAAACAGACAGTTATTTTACATATGCATCTGCTGACATACGATCGCTTTTTTTTTCCATAGACAGAAAAAGAAATGGACACAGCGACCCCATAGACTTCAACGAAGAGATGTGAAGTCAATTAGAAGCACTCACTTCCTGATGGCTGAGCGTACTGCGCAGCCTCAGACTGAGCTTGACGACGTAGTTGTGACGTGAGCAACCTGTCTGACAGTTGTAAGTCTTCTAGTAGTTGTGCAAAGTGAAATCTGAATCACCGAATCTTGCAGAGATTTTGGCTCTCTATGGGCTTCTCCCCATGCATCTCCCTTGACTTTATGCCTCCACATTCCCCCGATTGCCTTATAGACAGTAAAAGATTGCCTGCGAGCTTCTCCTCCTGTCTATACGGGTCTATACGGTAATTTCTCTACTGTGCGACAGAGAGTCGCATGGTTATGACGCAATCGTTAGCCCATTTTTACAAAAACGGCTTCTACGGGGCGATACAAGGTAATGGAGCCTTTTATACATTGTCGTGTTTCTTTAGAAATAAACAATATACAAATAGAGTCTTTAAACGCCTCAGATGTAAAATTATTCGCTGTCAAAGTGACGCCAAAATGAACGGGAGTCAATGGAATGCTAACAGCAGGTGATGGCTTGGTTAGCAATGGCTGTCCCTATGGAAGGTACGCTTTCTGGGTGCTGGATTACCCCCTTGGTTTTTTCACGTCTTCCTCGCCTGTGTTTTGATCAGGAGATTCTGTACTCATTCAGAAGATGCGTAATAGCGCCCCCTAGCGTATACCAGTGAAAACATGGAAACCTGGAAAATTCTGTGTTTGGCAGGGAAGTGTTTTCTCACAAATAACGGAAAATTCAGTGTTTGGCGGGGAAAGAGTTAAAGGGTTAGTTCACCAAAAATAAAAAAATTAATTACTCATCCTCATGTTATTTAAAATCCATAAAACGTTTGTTCATGTTAACACAACTAACAGAAATGAAGATCTTTTTGATGAAATCTAAGAGTTTTATGTCCCTCTATTGACAGCTATGCAACTCCCACTTTCAAGCAACAAAAAGGTAGTAAAGACATCATAAAAGTAATCCATGTGAATTTTATGAAGAGATGCTTTGTTTGCAAGAAAAAAACAACAACAACATAGTTTACCACTTTATTTACTAAACATTAATCAACAAGCATTCACAAGAGCACCATGCATACATGTTGTGTTGACACAGCGGACGTTGTTATATGTACGTGCGTTGAAGATTAATATTTTGTAAATAAAGTGGTAAATTGTGTTTTTTTGCACTCACGTCGCTTCATACAATTGAGGTTTATCCACAGGATTCAAATGGATTACTTTTATGATGCCTTTCTGGGGCTTGAAATTGGGAGTTGCATAGCTGTCAATGGAGGGACAGAAAACTCTCGGATTTCATCAAAAAGATCTTAATTTGTGTTCTGAAGATGAATGAAAGACTTTAGTGTTTGGGACGACATGAGGGTGTGTAATTAATAACAGAATTTTCATTTTTGGGTGAACTAACCCTTTAAAGGGATAGTTCGCCCACAACTGACAATTATGTCATTATTTACTGGCCCTGCATGCATTCATATCTTCTGCGGAACACAAAAGATAATATTTGTTAAGGATGCTGGTAACCCAAAAAGTTTAGGTTACCCTTTATTTTCACTGTGAAAAAAAAAAAAAAAAAAAAAAAAAAATATCTTCTTTTATGTTCCTCAGAAGAAAGTCATACAGGTTTGGAACAACATGAGAATGAGTAAATAATCTTCATTTTTGAGAATTTAAATTTTTTGGGTGAACTATACCTTTATGCAACAGTGACAGTACATGGTACAGAATTCCTCAGAAACACAGTCCTGTAGGTAAAAATGCAATGCAGTCACAACCTGTCAACGAAATTGGAATAGTGATTTTTGGATATCTGGGTGTGAATCTTGACAGTGGCCTCAGTGGAATATCTCTGTGAGATAGGAACACCTGCAGAGGGACAGTCTGGCTTTCATGTTTAGGGAATATATTGGACTAACTGCAGGCAGTAATGAAGCGATAAGACCACATTGCAGGAGACTGATCAAAAATGTTCCTTATCAAACATCCTGACCACGTTCAATATAGGTGTATCCAAGAACGAGATAGTGGGAGTGTATTTCTATGTCAGATACAGACAGCAAAAAAAAGTAATTTTCCTGCTCAAGCTGCATCTCTAAGTGCGTATATCAGAAGCTGGAAAAGATTAAAAAAACAGCTAGGGGCTTGAACGCCGCTTGCATTACCAAAACAATGAAGAGTGTCTTGGTTTTTTTTTTACATCAACTTGAAAATATCGATCCAAATTCTTCTACTGAATTGCACAATAGATCAGATCAAAAAGAGTATCCATGACTGCAATCCTGTTCCAGGAAAAGTGAGTCTCTTAACTAAAACTCCTGATTTCAGGAAGAAGATCCTATTTGATCCCTTCATCTCAGTACAACAACGCATACAGATTCGTTGAAGGTTGTGACAGAAGCTGGTATCACTTCCTTCAGCAACACTGCTTTATATCATGAATCAAAGAGAGAACATAAAAGCAGGTTTACACATGATTCCACAGCAGCTTTTGATTAATACAATTATTATGTGTTTTTTTTGTTGTTTTTTTAAATTTAGCTTCATTAAGTAGCATGTAAAACAAACAAAAATGGAATTAGAGATAGCATCACTTAAAGAAAGACAATCAAAACGTAATAACTGCTAGTGTACTAGACTACTTTGCTATGTTGATAATAAGAACAAATGATTCTATTATTTGACAGACAATTTATTCCTTCAGTGAGAAAAGTGTTTTGAAGCTGTGCTGTAAACTGTTTTTGATTGCTCTTGGTAGATTACTACATTAAGGAAAGTGTCAAATGCATCCCACTCCATTAACAGTTAACATTTTAGATGGAATACAGACAAACTTCTTTCAGCAAATCAGCCTGGTGTGCATCTGATTGCCAAAGGGAATTTACATGTAAATGTAAAAAAAGATCAATAACACTGCATGCACAATAATATGATTATAAGGGCTTGTTAATATTAAAAGTGGTAATTAGTGTTGTAGTACTTGAGACCGATCTTAAGACCATTTTTTGAAGGTCTTGGTCTTTTTGAAGGAAGACCACAACTGCTGTGATGTTACTAAATTGCAGGTGCATTGTCTGATGTATTTATTAACATCATTAATGTGATTGGATGTAAAACTTACTGCTTCAGATGTAATCAATTACTTATTTCTAATTTTATTTATTTATTGTCCTGGTTCAGAAATTATTGATGTCACCAACATTAATACAAATGCTCACAAAATTCAAGATACTGTTGCAAAAAAGTACTTGTATGAGTATACAAATGTACATTTTATTGCTAACAGCTCTTTATAGTGTCTTATTCTAATTATATTTATTGATAAAAAATAAGTCATTTCACAGGTGGGGTCATGTGGAACTTTATGAATTTAAGAAGTGCTGGTCTGGTCTTGGAACTGGTCTTGACGCGGTCTCGCTCTGGTCTCACCCCCTTAAAATCTTGGTTTTGTCTCGTCTTGGTCTTGACTTAGTCTCGGATTAGGTGGTCTTGACTACAACACTAGTATTAATCTAGTCCAATATTATTAATGGCCTACTCTACTAAACTGTCTCTCTTGGTCAATTTATGTTGTCAGCAAAATAAAATCAATAGATCTGTATACAGCTTTGAAGAGGTCACAAATTCTCACTTTTTAGTGCTAGAGAGAGGAATCCTAACAACATCAAGTGATCAAGGAGCCCACAAATCCCTTACCGGACATCTTTAAAAGAGTGATAAAACTTGGCCGCTCGTCTGGTAATATATTTTGTAAAATTGTTAGTTGAAAGCAGTTGCATTCTTTCAGTTCTTGAACACTGATTGCAGTGTCCCAGCTCCAGCTGTGGTGAACCTTGAAAGAGACCAGCAGCAGCACTTTCTGAGCAGTGATTTTCAATAAAAATCACTATTAGTTTTCCTTCTATCATTTCATCACACATGCATCATACATGAGTCCTCTTAAACTGTTAAAAATTTGAATGGATCGATGCATGGCCATGATAAAGAAAAGCACAGTGCCTCATTGCTATTTAACAATTTATGTAGCTCAGCTAACAAGGTCATGGGTTTGATGCATCTTATTAAATGCAACAATAAAATATTCAATATTCTGTAATATTCATAATTGACAGGGTTTCCCTGTAATCTATGTCTGTAGACTTTGCACTGTTGTTTTCAGTGAGTGAGCGAGTGAGTGAATAAAAATCTGTGACAAAGGAAAAGTATGTTTTTGGTGAGTGCAAGCACGTATATATATTGCTTTCAGATGGCAATAACAAAACATTTCAAAACATGTCCATAATTCAGTTCTCACTGGCAGAAGAAGCATAAAGGAATAAATGCATCAGCTGAAGTGGATGTACACTTTTAAATGAAATCCAGTCTGCTATCTGCAGTGTTTCTCTCCTGATTCTCATCACATAACCTTCCTGTTTCGAAAAGAGTTTCAGTTCTGCATTGATTTCACCTTTGGTTTACTTTGGCTTTGCTTTCCTACCACTGCATCTGGCAAGAAACAGCAAATATTGTGAGCAGGGAAAAATCTGAACAAACACTAAAAAGGACAAATACAAACCTAAACATGTCAGTTGCACTGAGGATGTTCTCCCTCTGCTGTTTCATTATTAAGTTGTTGAAGTTGAGAAATAAACAGCTTGTTAAAAAGGCTGTGCCCTTGAAAGACGTTCTGCTAAGACCATTTCTCACTTCTTCAGACACTCAAAAAGGCATAAACAAGTGGAGAAAGAATTCATCCTGATAAAACCTGTGGATTTACAGAGGAAAATCTCATGGTCAATCCGAGGAGGAATAGGTCTAATGAAAGTTTAATGTCTACACCCAAATTCACTCAGGGTCAACAGCTTTATACACTGAAAAAATATTTTTTTACTACTTGTTAAAATTGCTTATTTAAAATGAACTAAAGCAACACAATTGCTATACATTTTATTCTAACTTAATTTGATTGTGTTCAATCCACTCAAATATAAGTCAAATTGAAGTTTACTTAATCCGTTTGTGTTGAGATTACATGAATGATTTGTGTTGCATTAACTGAAACTGGGTGGGTCTTGTTAGTTCCCAGCATGCTTTGCATATGGCTAAATCGAGAGAAAGAGAGTAAATGTTGCTATTTTATATGCAAAAGTGTTATTTCTTTTAGAGCAAAATGAGAAAGGGGGAGACTTGATTGTGTTTAATAGTGTTTAATATTCAATTATGTTGGAATTATTAAAAGAATTTAAATTACAGTGGATTACCATTGTGGAGAAGAGTGGAGCATTTGCTTAGGCTGTGGACTAAAACAGCTAATGTCATTATGGCTTTGCTGAAGGAGCTTTTAATGCCTAGCATTTAATATGTTAATGTGTGCTATAGCTAGCTAAAAGTTTGTCAACTAGCTAGTGCAGTATTATAATTAAGTTGTGTACATGAAATTGAAGTGGATGAATGAATATATGAAATTGAATGCCTGAATAATGTCAGGAGCCATATAAAATTAATTTTGAGATTACTATTCCATGATGTTGAAGTTACATTAACAAATTATGTTTGTTTAACTTAATTGATTCATGTGGAACCGATGTACACAATTAAATCATGTAAATCCAACACACTTGCTCCACTTGAGACATGCTTCATCTCAAAAGAAGGCTTATGGCTTGGCCACACATAATCCAGGGACGCAAAATGAGAAGAATAATTTTTTCATTACTTCTGTTCTCACCCAGCAAACCAGACAAAAACATGTGTATGAGGTAGGTAAACTAGAGCACTAGGGATGGAACACAGAATCATTTGGGATGAGATATTGCTCCACATAGCAATAAGTTAAGTTCTCAGTGATTGGTCAGTGGGGAGCTATACTGAGCTCTGATTGGCCCCTTCACTGGCTTTCTGGAAAGAAACACACACGTCTTTATTGCAGAGCAAGGTGAATGCATTAACATCAGTTCCCCCGCAACTGCCCCATGACCCAAAAAAACATTTGTCTTCAGAATAACACTCGGAAAAGATCAAATCAACAAGCACAACTGAAATCAAATCAATACATGCACATAAAAGCACATTTGCCAATTTTTGGCCAGGAGGAATGCTTGCACCGGTCATGTTCGCCTCAGAGATGCATGGTAACAAACAAAGCAAAGCACAATGGGTGTCAATATTCGTTAGTCTGTCAACAACACTTGATTAGGAGCCACTTCCCGTGTTGCCTGCTCGTGCATACCACCCTGTGGGTTTGTTTATGTACATGCATTTCATATGCATGACAGCATTTTGACAAAAGCAAAGTTCACTGGCAAACCACCAATAATCCTTGGAGACAAACACAGAGAATGTGCAGCTAGGCTTTTCCATTACTGACAGACCAAGTAAATTGCTTTCCATGCTAATAGCTGCAGTTTCTCTTTTAAATTAAACTAGGCAATAAACAAAACACAAAGATACTATAAATGTACACAATAGAATTAAAATTAGAACATTGTCTAATTTGTGTCTCTTTTTAATGACTACAGGGTGTTCCATTAAAGGCAAACATTTGAATAATGTGTTTTTTATTCCTCAGGGAAGGAAGAGTCGATGAAAGGAGGAACCACGAGCGGTTACCATGTGTCATGGCATGAAATATCACTGCCAGAGAAAACAAATAAACAGAAATCTGCAGAGAAATGATATGCCACTCGTGCTGCACTGTCAAGAGCTGTTTAAGCAGGTGTGGGAGAGATGGGAGGACAGATATTATGGTTGAAATGTGGGTTAGGATGTAATAAAGAAAGACTGTTAAATGGTTTTGATCAAGTGGATTGAGCCGGGAACAATCGTAAAGCACTAACTAGGTTATAAACAGTCCGTCTGGGCATCTCACCCTTATACCTTTGGGATCTACCCCCATCCATAATTCTGCTCTGTACTATTTTAAGTTTGTCACACACTCTAACAGTCATAAAAAGCTCTCTCTCACTCTCTCTCTCTCTCGCTCTCTCTCTCGCTCTCTCTCTCTCTCGCTCTCTCTCTCTCTCTCTCTCTCTCCCTCTCCCTCTCCCTCGCTCTCTCTCTCCCTCTCTCCCTCTCCCTCTCCCTCGCTCTCGCTCTCTCTCTCCTCCTCTCCCCTCTCCCCTCTCCCTCTCCTCTCTCCCTCCCTCTCCCTCTCTCTCTCTCCCCATCAATATGTGCAACAAACAATCAGCTGAAAGCCAATGAGAATTGATTCCCTGACACTGAGATTTGTGGGAGAGCAGGAAGTCTTTGATAGTCCAGGATTGAGTTCAGACTCTTGAATCAAACACCTACTGATTGCTGTCAATCCGCAACAGCATAAACAACAGCAAAACAGACAGGGATCCACTTTAAATCCACTTTTGAGTCATGCATAAACTGTTGACCATTATGAAAAACAACAGGACAACTTATTTTTGGAAATTGATTCTCCCCTAGGGATGTGCAAAATTACACAAATCGACTAGTAGAACACAAAAGATGATCATTTGAACAATCTTACTATTGTTTTGTCCATTTGTCAATAGCGTACAAACAACACTGAACCTTCATTGACTTTAATCATATGGATAAAAAAATCTTCTATGTTCCACATAAGATAGGATAACAAAATGAGGAAGTGACAAAAATGACATTAGTCTAAACTATCCCTTTAAAGAACTTAAAGACCACAAAATATCCTCAAGAGTGTTTTTATAGTTTTTAGAGTACATCATATAATATACAGCATTTATATCATGTAAGAAAAAACATGACATTACCTAAATGCTTTCAATTTTATACTGTACTAAAGACAAAATAAATATTATCTGAAAATACTGACTTTGTATTGAGTATACACTACTGCTCAAAAGTTTGTGGTCAGTAAGATTTTTATAATGCATTTTAGATGCATTATTATCCATGACAGTGACTGTAAAGACATTTAAAATGTTACAAATATTTATATTTCAAATGCTGTTCTTTTGAACATTCTATCAACAAATTCTGAAAAAATATTAAGCAGCACAAGCGTTTTCAACAATAATAATAATAAGAAATGTTTCTTGAGCAGCAAATCAACACATTAGAATGATTTCTGAGGGATCATGTGACCCTGAAGACTGGAGTAATGATGCTGAAAATCCAGCTTTACCATCACAGGAATGTGTTACATTTTAAAATGTATTATAACAGAAAAGTTATTTTAAATTGTAATATTATTTCACAATATTTCAGTTTGTACTGTATGTGACACTTCTTTCAGAAACTAATATAAAATCTTACCAACTCCAAACTATTGAACAGTACTGTATCTTTTTTATACCACTACTAGAATAATGTCAGAAGTGTAAAAACAGACAAACAAACAAAAAAAAAACCCTTAAATTCAAATTCATTTGTACAGCACTGCAATATGCAAAGCAGTTTTACATCTAACTCTGACACTCTCACTCATCCCTACCCTCTCCTTCCTAGTTTTCCTCTCTTAAGGTACTCACATTCACAATGTTGTTTCAGCTCTATCTAATTCTAAGCAGGACCTTGTTAAGTTAGATAACCTGTTGCTATGGTAACTCTGATCTAGGCTGGTCTTCCCAGAGAGAGTGTTTAATTTAAGATGGAAGGCTTTAGACAGAGGCTGCTCTGCTTAAGGAAGCAACAGGTATTCATGCGACTGAAAATGAGCAATGAAGGTTACTAACTACAGTGGCCGAGAGAGCTCGGCTTCAGCTGAAACTGAAGAAAACACATGCAAATAGAAAAAACAACAGCAAATAAAGAAAACATCATCAGTTTGACAACAGATGTGCTGCAAAAGTTCACAACACAACCAAACACAGAAACGTGCTGCAAATACTCACAACGTTTCTGTATATTTGGCTGTGTTGTGAACTTTCGCAGCACATGTGTTGTCAAACTGATGTGTTTTCTTCAGTCGCAGCACGTTGAGCTCTCTCGCCCAGTGAAGCTCACTATCCATCTAACACATGAATTAAGAATGTGAGATCAATGTGTTCAATGCTTCACAAAGAAAAACAGACATCCTCAGGGAACAGTGATGAGATATATTCCTTTATTTTTTTGTAATGTGCTTGGGCTTGTATTTTTGCCCCTGGAACAACATTCAACATTTGCAAACATGTACAAGATGCTGGATCCTCACGCATCCTTCTACTAAGAGGGCCTTAACTGGATATTGTATCACACACAAACCCTGCATTAACTGCCGTGACAAAGACATTTGGCCTCCCTCTACTGCATCTCCATATGTGCACTGCCCTGATTATTATGTTGTGGAATGTATACAAGCTGGAAACATCTGACTATACTTTTGATAGGACATGCTTTAAATGAATAAACAGACGTGTTGTTGGTGCAGTCACACAGAAGACTCAATACTGGCCTGTGTCATGTGCTGAACATTTTTAGCATGTAAACAGTGCAGCGTTTCCTAGTTCTATGGCAGAACGACTCATGCGCCGTGGTGCTCATGTGAACAGCATCGGCCAATGGTAAGCCGGCGTTCTAGAAGTGCCGCACTGTTTACACTACATCAACAGTGTAAGAGTCTGACACAGACTAGAAGAAATTGTTGAATAAAGTTGTTATTTTTGTTTGTTTTTTTTGTGTAAAAAGTATTCTCAACGCTTCATAACATTAAGATTAAACCACTGGAGTCACATGGACTATTTTAACTATTTTACCTTTCTGGGCCTTAAAAGTAGTAATTAGATTGCGGTCTATGGAAGGGACTCTCAGATGTTATCAAAAATATGCTATCCTTTAAGGAAGCAACAGGATTCATTTTGTTACTTGACAGATACAGCAGGACTAACCGCAGTCAAGCCCGGTCTCCATCTGTCAGTCCATCATGAGAGAGATTCATATAAACATACAGTATGAGTCTACTGGTGTGTTTTGATCAATTCAGAAAACTCAAATCACTAGTGTACATGACCAGGCAATGAAGGCAGAATGATTGCTCAGGCATCAGTCAGTTCACAGCTGTTGGATACTCACGGGAAATAGTTTCATGAAACAGCAGCACTCAAGCAATAAAAAGGAACACCTGATAATGTACATAAATAACTGTAAATTCAACCCAAATCCTCAAACAGATGGAGGGGTTTCCCCTTAAGAGGACACTAGCCGTCAAACTTTAAGAAAGGTGAGACAGCACTTAACCTTGAGAAAGTGTGTAGTATAAATTATGTGAAAGCAAATATTATAAACACAACTGATTCTGTGCCCACTCGTACACTCTAAAAAATGTTGGCTTAAAACAACCCAATCGCTGGGTTAAAACAACCCAACCACTGGGTTAGTCCATTTTCCACCCAGCATTTTTTAGAGTGCAAGTTAACATGCAAGTGTGAGAAATTTCTGTTTTACACAATGCCTTTCTATTTGCTTTTGCCCACTTAGCAATTGACTGCAGATACATGATTAATGCGCCTACAAGTCAATACACTAATATTAGGTATGTGCAAAACTTTTTATTGGAGGTCTGCACTTCCGCAGGACTACCACAAGATCCACAGGACCCGACGCAACAAACCTTTGAACTGCTGAGTGTTAATATGGGAGGGAAGATATTTATGTGTGTGCAAGAAACGAGAGTGATAGATATCTAAAGACAAAATAAATGTTGCGTGAACGCATTTTATGTTTTAAAGGTACAGAAAGTTATTTGTGTTATTCCTCTACAGTTTACAGACACAAGGTTGGATATTCTCAATGTTGGATTGTAGGAGGCAGCGAGGGAAAGCAGATTCCTTCTGCCTGCTCTGACAAATGCAACAAGGTTAGGTCTGAAGTATTGTGCATATGGGGAAAATGGAAAAAAAAAATAGCCTAAGGCACTGGAGCAAGACAGAATCTTATGTAAGAGGAACTGAAAATTCACATAGATCTCTACCTGTGGGACGAAACGTGAAAGCTGCAGGCGGGAGCGTGCCAGAATCATGCGGGAAACAAAAAAATCCATCCTGTGAGGACCTCCACATGTGTATTTTATAAAATGACTATTAATTAAAGGTATAGTTCACCCAAAAATGAAAATTCTCTCATTATTTACTACCCTAATGCCATCCCCAATGTACAAGACTTTCTTCAGATAAACACAAAGATTTTTAGGAAAATAATCCATCTCTGAGTCCATATAATGCCACTGAATGGGTGCCGCTTGTTTGACGCTTGAAAAACCACACACAGCCACACACAACCCCAGTGGATGAATCAATGTCTTCTGAAGCCAAACGATGAGCACATATAAGAAAAATACTTCTTAAAGTAGTATATAAGTACATATAAGTTAAAAATATTTTAAACTTGTTGATTGCTCGTATGACAGTAGACTGGAAGTAATGATTTATAGTTAAAAAAAGTTACAAATATTAGTTTTTGTTCTATACACACTTATTGTTTTGCTTAAGAAGATGGATTACTGTCACAAAAGCATCCTAAAATTCTTTGTGTTCATATGAAGAAAGAAAGATTTTTACATCGGGTATTGCATGAGGGTGTGTAAAAAATGTTTTGGGTGCACTATCCCTTTAAGTTATCTGTTATCTGACCAGTAGGCATTAAGGGAGCCCTGAATAATCCACCAGACAGAAAAGCAGTGCCTGGGAAAATTGCAGCATCTTTACTCTGCTGAGCACACGGATCAACATTGTAGTATATGTGATCTGCTGTTGCCTGTAATTGTGTCTCTATAGGCAAATATAAAGGTTCACTCTCTAACTTTTTTGTTCAAAAAGAACAACATTTAAATAGTGAGTCAATAGATTATTAATCCTTTCAAAATGTGTTTGTCTTACCCTGATTCACTATGGTAAACCATTATTATAAGTGTTTATATTTTAGACCTGTCGGGACGGTTTCCGTTGGAAATTGCGTACATAAGTCACTAGCCCACCCATGTCTTGTCATATCTATAAATAGAGAAAAGTTGCTCCGACTACTCTGATGCATATATGGTGTGGGAGTGCCATAGGTTAGTTGTCACAAGGAGCGAGAAAGTTTGACATGGAGCTCGCTGAATCTTGAAAATCCGGGGAATCATCCATTTTAAAGGCAACACTCACATAGCTCGCAATAAAAGGAGAATCAACAACGGCCGTGGCTTTTCAGAGATGGTGAGAACTGAAGAATTTGAAATGTTGTAAAAGCGATGCAGAGATGGAGTTATGAGTAATGCATTTTATTGAACAGATAAAGTGCCATATACAGTATGTAGCACTCTAACATAGTTCATTGCATTATCAATTGTGAAGGGTCATTTAATTATGGTTTGTTGTAGCAATATTACTTTCAAATAAGTGTATACTAATGGGTATAACTACAGAAATGTCTACAGTAAGTCAGCTTGAGATACATTCCATCTAAACTGGTTTTATCTCTTAAGATTAGTAGTGAATGTTTAATGAGCAGTAAGATAACCATATTTATTTGCACAGTCACGCAGCACCAAAGCACAAAACAAAACAATGTTTTTATGCAAAATGCATGTAGTTTTGTTTAATCCAAAGTGCCAAAAGTTACAGTAGTGTTCCTTTAACTATAATGTACTGAATCATAACAGCATGAGGGGATCACATCTGAGAGGAAATATGTGTCATTAGCCAAGGGCCCTTTATGATGGCCCTATTGGCTGCCTGCTCAAAATGATACATAAAAGTAGCCTAACAAGCCAGACCCACATCAAGATGTTGGGTCTGGGAACTCACCATTACCAAGGCTCAATCCAAGGGGCGGGATAAATGGTTGTCTTTCAGATTCCCTCTGCACGCAACAGGATAGAGTTACAACCAACCAGAGCAATGAAGAAGGTGAAGAGGAGCTAGTTGATAGATTAAACTTTCGCCGTATCCGGTCGGCAAAACTCCGAACACAAGAATGACTTCAGTACCGTTCTTTGTTCTTTTCTCAAAGAAACGTTTAACAACAAGTCTCCCAGAGTCGTGGCCAAAGCCGATTGGAAAGACCGCTGTTCACCAGCTTCTTTGTTTTTAAGTAGCACGCGGAACCGCGGCAACTCTGCCGTCGTTATGTTAAGCCCGCCCACCGACTCTATACACGATGTGATTGGCCTGACCAGAGTTTGGTTTTTCCAGCTCACAGGTCTACCGAGAGTTGCTAGACTACACTCGCAGCAAATTAGATTTGCTGCCGCTAGGGTGCGTCTAGATTTCTAGGCTAACATAAAAGCCCTTTGTAAACTGGTCTAGGTGATATCAGTAATTATGGCCTTTCAATATTAGAATATAGAGGAAAAATACATATTCTGAAGATAAATATCAAAATAAGTGTGGTTGATTACATCCATTAACAGATTGCCAACTCACTTTCTTTAAAAAATTTCATCATAACTGTTTCAATCACTGCTTTAAGTAAGTTTAAATTGTGTAAAACTTTAAGCTGCACAGAACTTTATGTTGCAATAGTTGTATCTATACTTATTGCAATGCCTATTATTTGTTTAGCAGTCTCTTTTAGGCTGCAGTCCCCAATGACCATGGCAACACATGGTTTTTGCTTATGAAATTATTATTTTATTTTATTTTACTCCGATCATCTATTAGTGAGCAGTACACTTAAAACGCTAAACTGAATCAGTACAAGAATAAAAATCACAATTTCCCAACATTAAGGTAATGTAGAACAGAGTATCCACATCACAATTTTTCTCAAATGATCCTTGCTCACTCAGTTGACTGCTGATTGACTGTTAGTTCTGAATAAGACATTAAAATGCACAAAGTAGTCAGTGAACTCTAAACCTCTGAGTGCCATTGCAAAATCTAAATAGACAGCGGGTGTGTGAAGCTCATTTGTAGAGGCGGGAATATAGTTCTCTGTATAATTTCACAAGCTCGCTCTATCTCCTTGGCTTGTAATAACAGACTTCAGAGAGGAGAATAAAAACAAAATAAAAACAGTGGTTTTAAAAATTGCTTAAATAGATACTCTTGACTGACCAATTTGTGGCTTGAAAAATTGGAGCCAGCTGTCGTGGTGAATAAAGAAAGCTCTTTATTATTGTAATTGCAAGTCACACTGACAAAGAGAGCCAAAATCTCCCAGTGCGTGGGACAGACATTCATGTAAACACTTCACATCAGTTAGAAATGCATATTGAATGTCAAACTAACAGTTTTGTAAAGATATCAGATATCTTATTTAGACGTTGAAATATTATTTTGAAATGTTTCTGATTAGGCTGTAAAAAATAAAAATATATATATATATTTTAAATTGTTGTTTTGCAGTTTGTCCACATTAAAATCCCCCCCAACCCCCACCCATAATTTTTAGTGAACAACGGATATTTAAAAGTTTTTACATGACATGTGTCAGGTGACTTAAGCCAAAGAAAGACTATCAAAGAAACACCACAACATGCCCATTCCTACTCTTGTGGATATGAACTAAAATTAGAATTAGAATGTCATGCACTGGTGTGTTTGATAAACAGTGCGATTATTTTCCCTTCGGGGTGCAGGCTGCGCGTACCGCGGGCCAAAAGTAATATATACAAAAGATCATTTGTTCATTTGGCAGTGACCAAATTCTTAATTAAGATATTGAGGTATATTTATATGGGTAGGTGCTTGTACACATATGGTAGAATGCATGTGTTATATGCTGTAATGGTATGGTATTTACTTGGTCTATGTGTTTATGTTTTTATGGGGACAAATGTGTTTTATGTGATAGTGTGGATGTATAGTATTGCCAGTATCACATACATATACTTGAATCTTTAGCTTAATCTATTCCAAAATCAGGTGGGAACAAAATGGGGCGGGTGGGGTGCTACAAGTGTTACTAGCATTAAATTCAGGTGTGAACAATGTTGTGTTTTCTGCGCACTCCATAAGTAAGAAGAATTGAACATGAGCTATAGTGATTGTGCGTGTAGCTCTCTGCCCACCTGCTTGGAAAACTAATTAAATCACCTGTTTCTCATTCAATAAATACCCTCTAAACAACAGCCTGAGACTATAATGTTTCACAACAGCAATTTGAGCTTTTAAAATGCTGTTTGGCTAGACAGACCCATTCAAGCATTATTATCAAAGAGGGCACTCAAGGCCTTTGTTGGTCTGTATGGGATAAAGTTTAGGGCCTTTGTTTTTCTGTAGACAGATGATAATATAGATGGATAATATATAAAAAATATACAATATATTTCACATATGTGCTAAGTATGCTGTGTGTTGTAAATAGCAGATCTTAAGGAATATAAAAAAATATTAAATACATTTTTAAATTGAAAATATATTACACTTAAACCTTCAAATGCCAAAGTATACAGCAAAACATACAGCAAGGGGCAAGAAAAAAACATTTAGAATATTAAAATACATTATGGGTATATGCAAAAAAAGTTTTATTTTAGGGAAATATAAAAAATATATTCTGATTAAAAATATAGGTAACACGTCTTTATTTTGATGGTACCTTTTGAGCATTCTGTTGACTATAAGTAACTTTGCAACTACAAAGTGTAAGGCCAGATTTACTAACAGCTTCTGCCAGCACAAACCCTCTTGTGGCATTAAACTACTATCAGGATTTACTAAAGACACGCAGTGAAAAATTTGTGCTGAAAAGGCGTGGACAGAGTTATTTTTGCGGCTGACCTTATTGCATATGCATTTGCGGGAGTTTCTCTTTCCGACACATTTTATGGGAGAAGAGTATTTACATGAATCATGCAAGGTGATGTACTAAGGTTTACGCTCATCAGTTTACTTGTGCCATTATTTACCGCCCATAAAAAGCATTAAACTAGACACTAAGTGGTAGATTGCGTTGGTCAGTATGGGAATGATCCGGCTGCGTCTGTGTTTTTTCAATTTGTGCGTCGTCAGTTGATCACGCGCAAAACTGTCCACTCCCATCTGTGCTTTTTTGGAATTGCGCTCTCACGCTAATTTGCCATGTTTAGTAAATCTGGCCCCTTCTGTGAACAGCCACTAGCTCTGCTTAGCATCACAAACTTCAAAATCAACCACTCCTAACAGCTACTGTAAGTATCTGCACTGTAACAGTTTCACTGTATTACTTGAGGATTCGAGACCTACTGAGCCTGTTTTCCCCATCAGGTTGCCACTTAGTCCGTTCAATTACTGTCAATTATTTTGGTTAGAAAGAGTCATCTAAATGGAAAGTTACTAAACAACCTTTGCTCACATTATGCATTGTATGCACTGTGTAAATGACACATCAACGCTAGATGAAGTTGATTATGTGTGTTTACATACATGGCATGCTGGAGAGTGATGGTAAAAAGAAGACAACACCATGATCAAAGCCTGTATTTTCCAATCACTCCTGCCTCCATTAGTTTGATGAATGAGGCGAATCCACCTCCCAGACAGGGCCAAAGTCCTGAAAAATGATGCAATTACATGTCTTTGAATAGAGAGGGAGAGTGAGAGAGAGGGGGAAAGAATAAGAGAGAAAGGATGTGTCATTGTGGATACTTCACAAAGGAATGAGAATGGAACATTCACTCGTTTTCTTTCTCTATTAAACGGCGCTATGTTGGAATCCGTCATATGATTGTATGGGGGAACTGACCTGTACAGAACTGTTACACCACAATAGAGCAACAAATTATTCTTACTCTCGGGAGTCGAAAAATATCTTCCTTTAGATGCAGATGTAGCTTTATTTAATTTGCTCAAAAGTGACCCCAGTCTTTTGCAATATTCATATACCAAGGTTTCATTTGACTTTTAACCACATGGAAGTTAATATTCTGTTCATTTGAATAAAAATGGTTGCTCTGATCAGATTTTCTGGGCCGAAGCACCTGCACATGTGCAGCTCACTTCAGACGCAGGCAAGCTGACTACAATGAATACTCTTCTCTTTTTTTTTTTGGTAAGACTTGCTGAATGTTCTTGTTCTTGACATTGATTTTAGTGCTTGCATGAGTACAGCATCCTTTGTCTGAAAATGTGCTTTAGAGATTAAGTAAAAAAAAATCACTGCATTTTCTTTTAATTTTTGTATGGTTTTGTTTATTCTAAAACAGCCACCTTAAACACCTTAAATGGGCATAAAAGCCCAAAATATTTATTTATATTTAAGTATAAAATAATTAAAAGACTGAAGAACTCCACTTACATATGACAAAATGTTTTATTAAATTAATACCCTAACCATGGTCTTAACAATAAAAGGAGCTATAGAAATGACAATGTGTGTCGTTTTTGATACAATTGGTGTTTTGAGTGTAAGTTTATGTGAAGCTTCACTCTTGGATGATAGAGCTTCAGTAGTTTTCAAGTATGTTCAGGCATGCAATTGAGTTTGCGTGATCATGTGTGTTTGTTTGTATGGGAACCTCCCCTTCAGTAACTCTTTCAATTTGTCCCCTCACAGCTGGAAGAGATGGTCCTATTGTGCCACTCAATAGAAGAAAAAGCAAACATATTCTTTTAGTGACAAGAAAACAAAGAAAGTTCTTACTATATCTACTTGATGCTATTCACAAACAATTGCCTGCAGGTTTAGCAGTTTCAATGAAAATTACATCACACCAATGATGATGATGTTGGTTTCAATTATTAGTAACAATTGTGAAGAAGCTAGCATTGAAAAGAAATTTCAGTGTTCAGATGGACATTGAAATACTCAATTAGATAATCCTTCTTAGTTTGGTATGTATTTGCTTTCACTGAATAACATGGAATGTAATAGAACAGATTGAACTTAACAGCACAGACCAGTACTTTTATTGCATTGCAAACCATGTCTTCATTTGCTATTCATAAAAATGTGAACAAATTGCTACATTTCACCTATGAACTTAAAGCTAATATTTACCAAAACAAAATGTAGCAATGAACCTGAGGTTGTACAATTTATAATCCACATCTTTTGTTAAAACACTGCAAAAGACACTTTCTTTTACCTACAGCATATCATCAAAATATCTAAGATTTTCTTCTATTAACTCTCTATAGAAACACCAAGGTCTTGGTACAGCAAGGTCTCCAGGATGCTGTTTAGTACTACACATTTCCGCACCTTATGTTCTTGCTCACCTGATGGCGCTAACAACGGCAAGGTCATGGGTTCAGTTCCCAGGGTACAAACATACTGAAAACAATGTGCACCTTGAAATGTATTTATGCCATTTTGGATTAAAAACTGCCAAAATGCTGTCAAAATATCTCAATGTATTCAGTTCTACAGTGTCTTCTAAATAATTTTGTGGTTGTGCTTCCCACCTCTACCAGAACTATCTGTTTAGGATTCAGATCCTTCATTTTTCTGCATGTACCATGCATTAATTGAAGAACAGAGGCCAGAGGCCACCCCATTATATAGTCTACAGGAGACTGGGCCTTCTGTGTGACAGCTCTCTCGTTGTTTGGCAGAGATAGTTTTGAATGGTTTGCTGTGGAATAGCGAAGACTATGACCCACGTCCTGCCCTCATGCTAGACGTGCCCTCGGGATCTCATGCCTTATTGTGCCGCCATTAGTCTGCAGATACAGGTATCTCACTCGGCACTTCCCTCAGCATGTGCCAATACAATTCTTCGCTAATGATGCTTTTTATTCCACCTCGTTTCAGCTCCAGAGCACCCTCAGGTTCACCGCCGATTAATTAGTCCTGTCAATCCACCCCCTTCTCACCATAAACACTACCTTTCTTCATCCTAGCCATGTTCACGTTTATGCTCGCCTTCACCCGCTCTTGCATTTGGTCTGATTACAACCTTTTTTTCCCTGTGCAAATGATATTCTTGTTACAAGTATCATACAAATAAAATCAAAGTGAACTGAAATTAAATTGATTTAACTGAGCAACCAGCAGCTAACAAGTAGAATGTATAACACTACTTCACATAAACAAGCACACAGTAATATTAGCTTACAAATTAGAGCAATTTGCCTCAGAATGGATTAATGTACATATTGATCTGAAAGCTGCCTTTGTCTAAAATCCTTGGTAAAATATTTATTCTGATTCTTTTCCAGGATAGCATTTGAAGGAAAATGCCACATTTACATACCCAAAGCCCTTCAGATCTTTTAGCTCTCTGGCTCCAGGGAAGCTGATCTTGACTGGAATTCTATATCTCATCTCACTTAGAAACACATCAAGACCTTAGTGGCTGAATCTCTGTGCCTCAATGGTAATGACACATAGACTAATCATCACTCGTTCTCTTCACATATAAATCTACATGTTGCTTAAAACAAAGGAACAGATATCTGAATATGTCTACTTGTATAGCGTATCCAACACACATCTTCATATAAACATAAACATTCATAGGAAAATTGTGAACGTATAGTTTGTTGGCTTTTACAGAAAACATCATTCTGCTATTTACCATAATTCAAATGAAAATCAATGCTGACATCACACAATGTATCATATTTGTTCTGAGAAGCAGATTGAAAGAGAAATTCAAGTTTTTCTATTTCTTTGTGTACATGGTCAAGTTTAGAGGTCAGTGTAAAATAGTTTTCTGATTGCTCCCATTATGTCTGTCAGTGTGTTCCTTCAGCCATGGAGGTACAATAGAGAGAAAGACACATACAAAAAGAATGAAAGAGGAAAAGAATAGAGCTATAGGACAGTCTGGGAAATGATACACATCCTTCGTGTCTAATCAATTCATTTCAGACCACAGGTCTGGAGGTCTCAAAACATCCTACACCAGAGACACAAATAAGATTTACCAGAAGTGCACCAACAATGTGCTGCCAGCTCTCATTGAGTGTATTAAAAAGCCTCCCTCTCTCCCTCTCTCTCGCTCTCAATCGAGCACAATTACACTAAAGAGGAATGACAGCTTTTATGGATCAGCTTTTCACTAGGGTTGTTGATCGTACAAGTTGCACAGTGACATCTACATTGTATGAACCAGAACAAAGGGTCTTATTTACTAATAATTGCATGTTCTTACATGAAGGGATAGTTCACCCAAAAAATTAAAACTCTGTTGCTTACTTTCAAGTTGCTCTAAACCTTCTTGACACAAATTAAGATATTCTGAAGAACATTGGGGTCCAAACCACATTAGACATTAACTTTCATTGTAAAAAGGATGAGTAAATAGTGACAGAAATTTAATTTTTGGATGAACTGCTCAGAAATGTTTCTCACGCAAATTTTCCTCAAATCTAGGTATGTGCTCACATACATTTGTTCTACTATTATTCTAAATGAGGGGGCATGTGCATGCAGAAAACAGGACTCATCAGACCAGGCGACCTTCTTCTACTGCTCCAAGGTCCAGTTTCAATGCTTGCGTGTCCATTGTGGGTGCTTTCAATGGTGGACAGGGGTCATCACAGGCACTCTGAGGCTACGCAGCCCCATATGCAGCAGAGTGTGATGACACATTTCTCCCATAACATCATAAAAATGTTGTGTGACTTGAGCCACAGTAGACCTTCTGTTGGCTTAGGCCAGACGGGATAGCTTCCGTTGCCCTTGAGCGCCCAACACCATGTCACCGGTTTGTGGTTTGTCCCTCCTCGGATCACTGTTGGTAAAATCTCACCACTACTGACTGGGAGGAGTCCACAAACCTTGCCGTTTCAGAGATACTCCGACCCAGTTGCCTTGGCATAACAATATGGCCCTTGTTATTCCTGCTCATTTCTCCTGCATACAACACATTGTTTACAGGGACTGATTTTTGCTTCCCAGACCTAATCACCCAAATTAAGACAAAATGTAACTGTTTATTTATTGGTGAATCATAAATTCTGCATGAAAAAGTTATACACAAGTATATTTGTATACATACGTTTATAAACGAGACCAAACAAATGAGACCCAATGAGTTGAGAAAACATAATTCATTTATATAATGACAAACACTAAGCAAACACTTCAAGATGAAGTAGTAGGCTCACACAGTTAACAAACAATCAACCTGTAAATCAGATATATACACAGCCTGATTTAGCATGTCTGAAATAGTTAGTATTAAATCCATAGTTGGTATATCATGCTGATTCACACTACCGATAAATAAACACTACCGATGTCTGGTTGCAAATTGAATCCTATGAACTATGATATTAATGACTGAATTGATTAATAACATTTAATTTATTATTTAATTGAGTAATTGATTTTTTTTTGCACTCACGCTTTTAGATTATGCCTCTAAATATAAAGAAAAGGTTTCATTGTAATTTACTGAAATTAATTCTTTCTGAAGGGCTCTTAAATGTCCCCTGACGTTAAGCACTAACACAAGTAATAATCATCCATCACGTCGACGAGCTGCCAGATGTAACCTTTGCTGATTTTAATCTAACATCCTACCACTTTCCATAACAATTTTTTCCCCTTAGAGAAAAGTGTAAAACATTTCAAACTCGGGCTCTAAGTTAGTTAGTTGTTACAGTGCTTGCTGATTGACAGTTTGAATGGAAACACTGTCACATGAGACAGTTTTGTAATGAAGAGTGCGAACCCTGTACTCAAGCATTTGATTAATTGGGTATGCGATTGCCTTCAGAGGTGTATTCTAAGACATCTTGTATGAGTTCAGAAAGAGCTTCCTGAGAGGTTGAGAGCCTCTTAAAGACTTTTATCATGTTCTTGATTAAACTTGACCTAGCTGTGACTCAGCACCTTAAGATTTGCTGACTCACCCGTCCACCACATCAAAGACGTTCCCTTTAGATTCTTCTGACACAACAGAGTGGAAACCTGTACTGTACAATCACTTCCTTTCTTAATCATTCAGGCGTTCTGTGAGCACACACCATGTAAAACCTTGAATAGGCCTAGAAATACAGAGTGAACGCAGCATTCAGTAGACCCCTCTCCGTATAGGTTAACAGTAATGCTAAGCACACTGAGTGCTGTCAGTGCTTTAACGGTGATGCTGAGAGCAGCAGAGTTTTCAAAGTGATTTTGAAAGCTTCTCGAGTGTGTGAGGCAGCCTACGGGTCACTGTCACACTTTAGAACTATCACCTAACCACAGGAAACCGAGAATAGACGAGGAACTCTGTCTTTGATGTTCTTATTAGGGTTAGATAGCAAGGTGGAAAATTGATTAAAATGCAAGGAAAAACAGAGAGAGAGAAAAAAAAGAGGGAGAGAGAATATCCTACATCAGAATTGATGAGAAGGCAGGTAGAGGTAGAAAAAATGGAGAGAAATAGTGAGAAAGTGAAGGAGTACTTCTCAAAGATGAATGAGCATAAGGACAGTGATAGATAACACGCTGACAGGCTTAATTTGTTGCTGCGGTGGGGGGTCAGGGGCTCTGGAATGTAGGTTGTGTGTGTGCAACGTGTCTGAAATGTATGGTTGGCAACCAAGAACCAGATATAATCCAGAGCCTAATGCCACTAGAGTCTAATTCCATTTTTGATACCATTATGACGTCCAGTTTTGTTATGGGTTCTGCACCCTTCTGCCAATGTGGATGAAAACACTGACCGTACTAAACCACTCTGATAAATAATGCTAAGACAATAAATGAACAACACATATTGCTAATGTGATGCCTGCACTGGTCGTACACTACAACAGACACACAGCATGATCAGTGTGCACTCTCAGAAAAAAAGGTACAGTGCTGTCACTGGGGCGGTACCCTAAGGTACAAAAATGAAAAGGTACATCTTTGTACCTTACTCACCCCTAAATGGTACATATTAATACCTTAAAAGGTACATATCAGTACTTTAAGAGAGCATATTAGTACCTTAAAGGTACATATTAGTACTTTAAAGGTATATGTTAGTACATTTTCGGTTTTGTACCTTAGGGTACCACCCCAGTGACAGCAATGTACCTTTTTTTCTGACGGTGACTGATCAAATGACTGATAGTAGACTGTTTTAGTAGAAGAATGAATGAATGAATGAATGAATGGGAGCAATTCATCACTTATTCTGACTGGCTGTTTGTTCATATAACAATGTGTAATTAAAGACACACTGAGAACAGAATTGCATACTAATTAGGGGTTGCCAGAATCATAATCATACACTGTTTGTTCGTCGGCCAGAGGAGACCTGGCACCCCGACTGAGCCTGGTTTCTCCCAAGGTTTTTTTCTCCATTCTGGCCCTGAAGGAGTTTTGGTTCCCTGTCCCCATTGCCTCTGGCTTTTGGCTTGCTCAGTTGGGGACACTTAAATTTCAACTATATTACCGATCTGCCCGAATTGATATGACAATTGAAATTAGCCGGATAACATCACCGTTTTCACCAGAGCGGCTGTACAGCTGAATCAAATTCTGTTGCATTATTTTCCTGTTAACACTGTGAAGCTGTTTTGAAACAATTGGTATTGTGAAAAAGCGCTATATAAATAAAGGTGACTTGACTTGACTTGATGAAGAGATAGGCTCGTCTGCAGCGATGCGTGCTTCAGTAGCGCTGTCGTATCGGACTATAGCATGACATAGCCCATAACAGGGTGTCTACAGATATGAACAAATTAAATGTAAGATTTAACAACACCTTTTTAATGCCAACTCATGTGAAACTTAAGACCAAACCTATGATGGAAATACACATTATATTATATACGTATATGTAATATTTAATGCATTTAATGCAAAAAGAAAACACCCAAGCAAAGCATTTTGTTAACTGTAGTGGACATTATGTTTTAGTGATTTTTTTCTGACAGAGTTTTCAGAAAAAGAGCACATTCAGGGATTTTCAGAGGTTTCACCATGACCACTCCCTCTTCTGTATCTAAATATGACTGGCACTGACTGAATGATCAAATTTTACATTTTTATGGAAATATTATTATCATTTAAATCTGACTAATTTTCAAATAGTTTGTTGTTTATCAATAACTCAGGAAATTGTTATGGGGTTTCAAAATCAGAATGTTGACTTACTAAACTTATGTTATTAAACAGGACCTCTATTTCATATGTCCACTGTAGTGGACATCAGAGCAGCTTAAAAGCACCTCAAGCATGAAAATCAGGCATTTTGGTGGTAATAACTATTTATTCTGAAGAAATATTGTTATCAGTGCTCTATCAGCTTAAAAATATATATTTATCAAAAATGTACTATAGGGCTGTTACCAATCAAATTAAATAATTTACAGTGCAAAACTACAACTGCAAAAAAATTATGAGATTAATGTTTTAAATAAAATTTTGAATGGGCCTATACAAATAAGAAATGTTTAAATATACTTTTAAATACACTAAACCACCCGTAGCCATTCTGCATAACACGCTCTCACGTTTATTGTTTTTAGCATTGTTGCGAGGAATAAAATTTACATGTGGTTTCAACAACCAGATGCATTTAGACTTTAGTTTTGACTGTAATGCGGCCCAGATCACCTCCTGAAGTGGCTTTTAATATTTGTTAATAGGCACCAATCACTATAGGAATCGTTATCCTGAACGTTAAGTGGAATCTGAATCAGAACAAGAATTGTTAAATTCCTTGTTTCCCATCCCTAATTCTAGCATCTGTGAAAAGGTCACAGTAAAGACCAAATATTTACAGTGATGACTGTGAAATCCCAAAGCATTCAGCTGAATATACAAGGCATCTGTCAGGGTCTAGATGGATGCATCTGTCTGTAAGTCATCAGTCTGTAAGTGATGCCTTTTATTTAAGAACTATGACAAGGACAGTTCAGTATATGGGCGGCTGAACTGTCATGGGCAGCTATAATCACTACTAGCAATATCAAACCATGCAGAGCTGCGAAATATAGATTCCTATGATACAACCACTTTCAAACATATCACCTGTTTGATTTTAAACAATACAGAAATGTCACTGCATATAAACAAACTGCCAAGCTATGTTATGCAAAGCCTTGTCTATGAAATTGGAATGACGCACTCTTGTATTTGAATAGTGTTGCAGCAGAATGCAGAATTAAATCACCACAGATGTCATCTCGTGGTGAAGAAAAAAAGAAAAAAAAAAATTCACCAATGAGAAATATCATTAGGTTTCCTGAATACCCAGCTGAATCTAGTCATGGTCCAGTAAACTGTGAGCTGAAATTTCATTTCACTGTTGGTTTGTGTATGTTTTCATTAATAACACACATACTGGGAGAGAAATTATGAAAATATGAGTTTAGAGGAATATTACTTCCATTTAAGCGATTTTATTTCCAGCCTCATTATGGCATCAACAAAGTATGAAATTTAGTTTGCAAATATTATTTCTGCTGAGACTTCCTTACCACTTGATGCAGAAGAATTTGCATGTTTAGATAAACAAAATAATAAAATCAAAAGCTCCCATCCCAGGAGTCCCCTAATACTCCTGACAAAAACAATGACTTGCAGACTAAAACAATTGATGAGCTTGAGACTCATTGGCATTCTGTGAGTGTTTAACAGGTCTTACCCCAACCTCCCTTTTTTAATCAGCACGTCGGGAGTGTTCATTGCCATTTTAATAATTAAATCTTTAAAATACAACTGGATATGGGTAATTATCTACTAAGTCTCATTAGGGCTGCTTTTGACTGATCTGAAGAAGGTAGGTGTATATATGTATCTGTTCATGTTTTGCAGACAAGGGAGGGTAAAGCACTCATGTCATAATGAGAACAAAATGATATGCTAGGTGTCTAATTGTGTTGTCCACAATTATCTTTATGTCTGGTAGTAAAGATAATGATTTCATAAGAGACACATCCCAACACACTCTACAACAGCTGACTTATCAAAATGAGTTATAAGAAATGTGACAAGTGTTTGTCTGTGCAAAACTCATTACGCCATGATGCAAGGGTGTTATGGGAGGTTACCGGAGCATTGCTATGTGGTTTCTAGGGACTTTGGGGTCGTTGCTAGGCCAAAATCAAAAGAGCCAACCCCAGGTCTCATATTCTAGTCCCTACATGTATGTCTTATACGAGTCATTGCTTGGAAAAACACAAAAGTTCAAAAGCAATAAGTTAACAGATGAATACTATACTGGTTAACAGACTTATATAAAAACTTTATTTCATTTTTATCTTTTTTTCTATTGTATTTGTCCTATTGTTTGTAATTTAATTTTTATTGTATTACTGACTGTTTACTTGTCTTCAACAACTGTTTGAGGACTTCCATTCATCACTAATACTAGGCTAACTAATGTATGTTTCTTTTGCTGTATTTAAATATTGAGTATTGTATTGAGAATTGTGAAATTCACTGATCTAAAATGGTGATCTCATAGCAACCTTATTTCCAGTATATAAGATTTAGGCCATAATGTCCACTCTGATTCAGGTTAAATAATTACAATACTGACAAACTGTAATTGTGAGAGCTTATTACAAACAGAAGCTAAAAACCAACCAGCACTCTTTGAAATTGCTCACCCTGGCAAAAACACATGACACAGGTATATAATGCAGTTTATCTGTATCTGTTGAGCAGAACAAAAGAAATGAAATATAAGCCCGACATGTGCGTAATCGCCCTTGGGGCCACCGGAAGCCTTTGTTTCAGATGAAACTCAAACAGATACATATTTTTCTGCATTTTTCGTCTAGTTACTCATTACAGTGATAACCTCCACCAAGCTTTACTACGACCCATAAAAAACAAGGCAGCTTATTCAAATACTAGTAACTGCAGATCAAAAAAAAAAAAAAAAATTTAATAACATGTTTAATTACCATAAATAAGCTTAATGCTACAATAATGTGTTTGTTAGACTTGGAGATCTAAAAACATGGAAGGTGCTGATTCACCGTCCATTTAGCAGCTTACACTGTGTACCACAACAGGGAGACTTCAGACTGAGCCAGAGTCATCTGGCTAATGGGCTTGTGGCTCCCAGGAATTCATGGACTTTCAAAGATCAGATGCATCTCTTGCTATATATTTTTATCCGGTCATTCTTGGATAGCTTGTGCTTGGGCCCAGGTAACGTGTCCACATGCACGAGTGGATAGCTATTAAATGACAATGACTAAATGACTATATGTACTGGATGGATGTACCTTGTGTCCTTGGCTATTTTCCACCTCTCTCTGCAAGTCCTGACAGGCCGACACGCTCGACCTAATGCACAGCGGTGGTAATGGCTGTGTGAATCGCATAGAGAGCATGGACGAATCAGAGCATGGAGAACCTCCCTAAAACACTGATAGCAGCTCTCTGAACCCAGCTGTTTATCTGACTGTGTCTCAGAGCAGCAAATCACCATGGAAATACACACATATACAAGACTTCCTCAAACAGACAAGGTTATTCAGATAAGAGTACTGCCCAAAGGGCTTAAAGCAAGAGAAAGATGGCATGGTAAACTCATTCCCTCGACTACTCAGAGTTCAATTTAGACTTTTAGACTATTGCAGAGAACTCCCAGGATGTTTTACTGCTCCAAAGAACTCCATCTCTCAGCTGTCACACTGCTAACCAGCAGAGGAACCTGCTGTCCAAACTGGCTCCAGGTTCAATCTCTGCACACACATGTTGGTTTCACTATATTAGTGAGGATGTATATGTGGTCACTTTATATGGATTTATATAGAGGTGATGATATTTGCTAACACTAACCCTCACACAAACCTGTTGATATCAGTAAATTTAAAGCAAAACATGATTTAGCTGCTGATTTATGATGAGACTTACAAATTGTGAGGACCACAAGGCAAAGTCTTTTAATGTTTTCATATTTATACACTACTGTTCAAAATGTTGGGGTTGGTAAGATTTTTAAATGTTTCAGAAAGAAGTCTCTTATACACAACAAGGCTGTATTTATACATAATACACTAAAGACAGCAATCCTGTGAGAATTTAAAATACCTGTTTTGTATTTGAATACGTTTTAAAATGTAATTTATTACTCTGATGGCAAAGCAGACTTTTCAGCAGCCATTTCACCAGTATTTGCCAGTATATGTTACATGATCCTTTAGTGAGTTTTTATAACAAATGTAAGAGTCTTTAATGTCAGCTTTGATCAATTTAATGCATCCTTGCTGGGGTTCAAAAAATTCCAGCTAATGAACGATGACAGCCAAAGAGAACCCATTCTGCTTTAAAGAGCTCCAGCATTTAAAGAATCAGACGACAAACATTCATTGGTGTGGATGCTGATATAGTTACTATTATAATGATCATAATAGCTATTGTTCTTGGTGTGAATGGGCTTTAGGAGCGCCACCCAAGCATTTACTTTTTGACCTTTCAACTTTCTCTGTTCAATACCTGTCACATATGCTCTGTGTCTGTCCTTGGACTTTTATGTTGAAGTGTTTCCTGTTGATTAGTCTCCCCAGGTGTATCTTGTTTCCTCGTTACTGTTAAGCTTGTTTGCCCCTCTGTAAATATAGCCCTGTGTTTCATTTGCTCTCTGTCAGTTGTTGAATGTTATGGTTCCTGTTGTCAGTTACATTTTGGTCCTTGTGGTCCTTGTGTTTGTTACTTGTTTCTTTATTAAAACCCTGCATGTAGATCCATGCCTCAGCCTGCTCTCAGTCCAGTTCTCCGGATGTAACGGAACAACTGACTGCTTTTAATGGATCAAGCAGGTGATCATTCTGGTAAGCATTCTTTGCGCCATTTACCAGAATGGCCACCCCATTGAGGACTATGTAGAGGAGTTTTTAACATGCTGCCACCTTGCTCCCTTGGATGAAGACATGCTGATGGAATGTTTCTGGAGTGGGCTGGACGATGACATCGGCCAACTGATGCCAGGGGGAGGTCCTAGCTGGACCCTGGCACAGTATTTGGACTTTGCTCTGCGTCTGTGTGGACTTTGCTCTCTGGCTGGAGGAGGATCTGACCATGGAGCTTGGACCACTGTGGATCTCAACTGTCATGGCATCCACGCCCAAGTCTTCAACCATCATGGTCATCACGCCCATCGTCCAGAGCCCGGTGACGTCCCCTGTCTCCGTCCAGAGCCCAGAGATGGCTCCAGCCCATGACCAGAGCCCAAAGAGGAGTCCGCCTCCTGTCACGAGTCCCAAGAGGACTCCGCCCTCCTGTCCATGCTCCACGGTCCAGGTCCGCCCATGCTCCCAGGCCTATCTATGCCATGCCAGGGTCCTTGTCCTGTTCCGCTCCACGGGCCTGGCCCTCCATCCCAAACATGGTTTGTTTAGTTTTTTTCTGGATTGTGGAGCATCTGGAATCCACTCCTTAAAGAGGGGATGGGGGGCTCTATCACAGGCTCTGTGTCTGTCCTTGGACTTCTACGTTGAAGTGTTACCTGTGCTTTATTTTGTAGCTATTTGTAGTTTTTCATGTTGATTAGTCTCCACAGGTGTATCTTGTTTCCTCGTTACTGTTGTTAAGCTTGTTTGCCCTTGTGTGTGTATATATAGCTCTGTGTTTCATTTGCGCTCTGTCAGTTGATTAAGCAAATTAAACAATACAAAAATGCATTCAAATATTAATATTTATTAAGTTTAACATATATTTCTCCATGCTAAACATTCCTCATGTATCTGTAATATACAAACCCAATTCCAAAAAAGTTGGGACACTGTACAATTTGTGAATAAAAAGGAATGCAATAATTTACAAATCTCATAAACTTATATTTTATTCACAATAGAATATAGATAACATATCAAATGTTGAAATTGAGACATTTTGAAATGTCATGCCAAATATTGGCTCATTTTGGATTTCATGAGAGCTACACATTCCAAAAAAGTTGGGACAGGTAGCAATAAGAGGCCAGAAAAGTTAAATGTACATATAAGGAACAGCTGGAGGACCAATGTGCAACTTATTAGGTCAATTGGCAACATGATTGGGTATACAAAGAGCCTCTCAGAGGAGTGGCAGTGTCTCTCAGAAGTCAAGATGGGCAGAGGATCAACAATTCCCCCAATGCTGCGGCCAAAAATAGTGGAGCAATATCAGAAAGGAGTTTCTCAGAGAAAAATTGCAAAGCGTTTGAAGTTATCATCATCTACAGTGCATAATATCATCCAAAGATTCAGAGAATCTGGAACAATCTCTGTGCGTAAGGGTCAAGGCTGGAAAACCATACTGGATGCCTGTGATCTTCGGGCCCTTAGACGGCACTGCATCACATACAGTAATGCTACTGTAATGGAAATTACAACATGGGCTCAGGAATACTTCCAGAAAACATTGTCGGTGAACACAATCCACCGTGCCATTCGCCGTTGCCGGCTAAAACTCTATAGGTCAAAAAAGAAGCCATATCTAAACATGATCCAGAAGCGCAGACGTTTTCTCTGGGCCAAGGCTCATTTAAAATGGACTGTGGCAAAGTGGAAAACTGTTCTGTGGTCAGACCAATCAAAATTTGAAGTTCTTTTTGGAAAACTGGGATTCCATGTCATCCGGACTAAAGAGGACAAGGACAACCCAAGTTGTTATCAGCGCTCAGTTCAGAAGCCTGCATCTCTGATGGTATGGGGTTGCATGAGTGCGTGTGGCATGGGCAGCTTACACATCTGGAAAGGCACCATCAATGCTGAAAGGTATATCCAAGTTCTAGAACAACATATGCTCCCATCCAGACGTCGTCTCTTTCAGGGAAGACCTTGCATTTTCCAACATGACAATGCCAGACCACATACTGCATCAATTACAACATCATGGCTGCGTAGAAGGAGGATCCGGGTACTGAAATGGCCAGCCTGCAGTCCAGATCTTTCACCCATAGAAAACATTTGGCGCATCATAAAGAGGAAGATGCAACAAAGAAGACCTAAGACAGTTGAGCAACTAGAAGCCTGTATTAGACAAGAATGGGACAACATTCCTATTCCTAAACTTGAGCAACTTGTCTCCTCAGTCCCCAGACGTTTGCAGACTGTTATAAAAAGAAGAGGGGATGCCACACAGTGGGAAACATGGCCTTGTCCCAACTTTTTTGAGATGTGTTGATGCCATGAAATTTAAAATCAACTTATTTTTCCCTTAAAATTATACATTTTCTCAGTTTAGACATTTGATATGTCATCTATGTTGTAATGAAATTTGAAACTTCCACATCATTGCATTCTGTTTTTATTCACAATTTGTACAGCGTCCCAACTTTTTTGGAATCGGGTTTGGACTTAAGAGCAATGAATTCACTTTTCTGCAGCACCACATGGTCTTCAGGGTGCCTTTTGATGAGACTGTCAGACTGTCAAATGACTATGTGTTTTTTATATGATTTCAGAATGGCTTCTTGATCCTGTTACACTGAATGATCCCTTACAAACTGCATTTTTGGGACAAAAGCCCTGGTTATTTAAATATTTAAAAAACAAAACAAACAATAAGACATAGTCCTTTTAATATAACACAGCCAACACTTATTTGAAAATGCCAAGAAAACTTTTTTTTTTTTTTTTTAACATGGTATTATTTTAAGATAATGGCAAAATCAAAGTCCGGACCATTACGCTGAATGACAGTTTTACACTGGAATATTACTTTCCCCATATGTTGATATTTTATTTTGACAAAAGTTATTTGAAATATTAAAATAGACACTTTACTTGTATTTAACATTTTTATGTAAAAATGACTTTGTAAACTTAATCTGATGTGGACACCAAAAATTGTGACGTCTCGTCTTATATACACAAATATATACACCCATATACACAAATATTCAGAAAGACACACTCTCAGTACACATTTCTAATTTGCTGAGCTGGAAATCAAGGATTTGTGAGAGGTGTAAAAGCAATCAGCACTGCACCCTATGATTCACAAGCAGCCCAAAGTATGAATAATAACTGAGAATTAATTTAATTACATCTTCCATTTTGATCTAGTCAATTCTGCAATATATATGCAGCAAAAATACGTTTTGATCAAATATTATGTATAATACATCAATTATGATAATAAGAACATATTTAACAAAGTGTAAAAATTATTGTGATTTTAATGGTAAAAGATGGGAATTTACCATTCTTTTTTAGGTTTTTTTCTGTAAGTACATAAGGGTTTTATATTACATCGAATGTTGTTTAATGTTTATTGCATTTTTTAAATTTCATGTGTGTGTTTAGTGTTTGTGCGAATGACATGTGTACCTTCTATACAAGTATTGTCTTCCTCAGCTTGTGGAAAAGCTGTTTGTGAAGAGCTTTGATTCATGTTTGGTGGTTGTCAGTATATACCAAAGGTACATAACATATTAGTATTTCAGTATTTTAAAAAAAAAAAAAAATTTACTGTAAATTTAACTTAAATCTGTAAAACCTAAAATGTTGTCAAGGTATTTTTACGGTAAATTTCTGGAAACCATAGCAGCTAGTTTTTTTACTGAAAATTGAATGTAATAAAAAAAAAAAAAAAAAATGTATTTAAAAATGTTCTCAGGGACACTGAGTGCTCACTTCACATAAATATAAACCAGTATGTGGATGTATGCAATTCTCAATTTCACAAGGTGGCTGTCTGAGCAGTTTTCAACCCTTTCATCAATTTTACATTAAGACATTTAAAAAAATAAGTGTATATAGTAGATTGAAAAAAGTGTCCTGTAAAGACTTCAGAAGTTTGGGATTGTGTATTTTCGATGGCTAACTTTAGACATTCTACTAACTACAAGTAACTTTGCAGCTACATGTCAACTACCAGTCAGAGTATTAGCTGACTGTCTGCTTAATATCTGCTAACACTTTATTTTGATGTTGCATCAAGAGACATTCTACTGACTGTAAGTATCTTTGCAAGTACATGTCAACTTATTCTACTAATACTCTAATGAGAGTTACTATAGTTGACATGTAGTTGCAAAGTTTTGTCTAAAGTGGACTATCGAAATAAAGTGTAACCTTGGACTGTATTAGCTGGAAGAGTCACTCTTGAGGGCCCTACGGCAGTGACCAGAGCAGGGTGAGGGATTTAGATATAAACAACCTCCTGACGCTAAGTCATAATCCTTCACACATCCCTATCAGGATTCAAACCAACAACCTTCCAAATGCCAAATGCTGCTTTCCCAAATAGCTCCCACTAATTTAAACACCATTCTCTCCTCCTTCAATTGTAAAGTGTTCAGATCATTTTGCTGAGATTACAGCTAAACAGAATGCAATGCACACGATGAGCCACTTTAGTTATTTTCCAGCCCATTTGGCACAACAATCCATGCGGCTCTCCAGCAAAAACTTCATTCAAAAATGACTTATTAGCAGACAACAAACAACACTATGCCATAGACTACACAAACACACACAGCTTAATCAAACGAAATTTAAATCAGGACTTTCTGTAGACGTCTACAAACTTCTGCTGCGCTTATTTTGATATAAAACCAACCCTAACATTAAGATTATATATAATATTATTACTCACAATATTATAGTACTATTATAATACATTATTATGAATATATTTATTATATAAATACTTATTATCATGTTATTATTATCATAATATATTATCCTTTATAATAATAATAATGTACATATACATATATATATATATATATATATATATATATATATATATATATATATATATATATATATATATATATATATATATATATACACACACACACACACACATATATAAACACTATAAATTAGAATACAAATAAAATGTGTGCCATTTCTTTAAAAAATACAGACATTATTAATGTCATCTTTAAATGACTAAATACATCTTTCATGAGGCTAAGGCTAATAAGGCAGAAATAAATTCTATAGCTTAATAAAAGTTACAATATTTAACATATATAAACACTGCTGCAAAACAGCTTCATTGCATCTTCTATATGCGTATCACTTCTGAACTGCTGTTACAATGACTCCTACCTGGTGTATGAAGACCTGGGCAGTGCGAGGACTAAGCAGCAGAATGGCCCGTCTGAGCGTGTCCCGGTAACGGTTCAGCTCCTCCATCCTCATCGTGCTGAACAGGGTAGAAAAGACCTTTGTCACATTCCGGTCAACCTGCTGCAGAGACACATCCAAACCCATTCGAGACGCCTGGTCCAGAAATCCACGCATTCCCCGCACATCTGAAACAGGCAGAGCGTGAGAAAAAGCACAAGACGGTGGTTAAAAACCAAGACTCTTCTGCAATGAGCTAAAAACAGTATTTAAGATGAAGAGTGAGATGAAACTAGATCAAATAGACTGAACATTTGATTTAAGATCAGAGGTTTCCTGACAGAATAACTTCAGACCTAATTGTACATTTGCTTTAGAGATATTATGCTGAAAGGGATAGCAAGATCTGTAAAAATATCAAATTTTGTTTTTACTTTTGAAAAGAAAGTCTCTGCTCTGCTCTGGAAATCTAAGGAGTATAGGAGAAAAAAAATTAAAAATCCTGTTCTGTTGCCATTTTGCAGATCACGGATGTCAAGTGACGTTGTGCTCAGTCTACTGAAGTGGCTTTCTGATGGCTTAATCGTCTGGCATTGAGCTTTCAAACCATCTACTCACAGAAAGGACACAAGAACCGTCCTCTGAGAGGGTCAACATGTGAGAATGAGATTTTAAGGTCCAATTAGAGCTATATAGACCAATCATAAAAATGCAAGAACACTTCAACTTAACTGTGTACATTTATGGTCTTCATTTCGAGCTGTAATTACATTTTCATAGCATGACATTGAAGCAGTCAGAATGTTGTGAAGAGCTATAACTTGTCTGCATCTTCTACACTTTCCCTTTCGTCTTTTATTCACTGCTTGTTGGAAAAAAAAAGGAGAAGAAACAGAACACTTTCAAGAACCTGTCAAAGTAAGGAATAAAAACAGACTGATAAAAAGCATTAAGAGGAGCAGAAAATGTTTAGCCCGTCTTCAAATTTCAGGGTGTTGACAGCTTCTTTGTCTCCCCTGCAAACAAATCTGAAACTGTGTATGTATAAGCTAGTTTTTAAGATATAAGATTTTGCAGTTGACACCAAGTGGCAAAACAGCACCAGACCAAAATAAAATCAAATGTATAAAAAAAAAAAAAAAAAAAAAAAATATATATATATATATATATATATATATATATATATATATATATATATATATATATATATATATATATATATATATATATATATATATATATATATATATATATATATATATATATATATATATATATATATATATATATATATATATATATATATATATATATATATATATGTATATATATATATATATATATATATATATATATATATATATATATATATATATATATATATATGTATATATATATATATATATATATATATATATATATATATATATATATATATATATATATATATATATATATATATATATATATATATATATATATATATATATATATATATATATATATATATATATATATATATATATATATATATATATATATAGATTAACTACATGACAAAGGCTGACTATGAAAATTGATTTCCTAAATGCACAAACAACAACAACAGGAGTACAATTGATCAGCGAATCCATATTTACTAGCCTGGTTAAAACCAGACCATTCTCAGTAGTAACTGAGTTATGGTCTGGCAAAGCTTCGTAGACAAATCATTTCCAAAAGGGCGTCACCAACAGACGTCGCGCGAATGCCTCTGGCCGCAATTGGATAGACCTAAAACCAATCAGAGCGATGAAGATGACGTATGCAGAGCGACGGAGAAACATCTGAGACTCTGACAGCAATTTTCTGTTTTTAACGAAAAGGAAAAGTTTAAATCACTTAAAACAGACGCGATAGCTGATTCGAACGAGTGATGTTCCACGGCGGCATCCATCTTTGTAATGTACAAAATCTGCTTCACCGTCTCTGCGCTGCCGTCATCGTGTAAAGCCCGCCCCAACGTTTCTGATTGGTCCCTCGATTTCGAGGGATTAGAAATGGGCTTGAATGGGCTCTATGCCACACTAACTTGCAGAGCAAATCTAAATTTGCCGGAAGTTGTCTGGGTTTTCCCAGGTTACATATTTACTGTACAATTTTAACAATATGTAGACTCAGAGAGCACAAAGGGAGAACAGTTAAACACCAGTTTATTGTGATGGCAGAGAGAATGACCAACAAGGAGATATCTGATGTAAATAGCGGGATGATATAGGATGGTAAGTTATCTGATTGTAATAGTCCTTTCCTGGAATATAGCAGAGCGGGTGAATGATGGGGGAGAGCACACACCTCAGTTACCGATGAGCAGGAGGGAACCACGATGACAGAGAAGGGCACGGAGATGAAGGAGCAAGGCGATGGAGAAGGTGACAGGAAGTGGAGATCGTGGAACGCTGGAGAAGGAACAGGAATCTTCGTAGAATCGTCAATAACATGTAAGTAGCGTAAAGGGTGTCAGTCTAGTATCCGCTTGGGAGAATAGACAATGAGTGTGACGAGGTGTGTGCTTAAGTAGTCCATGGCTGATAAGCAACAGGTGCAGGTGATTAGTATTTAGGTGACAATGATCGTTGTGAGGGAGTGACGGTGGAACCTGGTATGTCCGTGACAATAATATTCTGGGTTATATTTTCTTTTATCCTGTGTTATTTTGTTTGTTCATATTTTTTATGGATGAGGGCATGTCACGCAACCTGGTGACATCTGTCTAATTTTACTACTTGTTTGGATGTGAAAAGCTATTTTAAGAGATATTTTTGTCTTCCATCTTAAAAGTGCTTATTTTCCAATCCTAACTATCAACAATTACGATTAGTTGCAGTTGTTTTCTTGCTTCCTAACAGAGCTGTGAGCCATTTTTGGGTTGACAACCACTGTTGTAAAACAAAAAATTCTGGTTAAGCAAAAATAATCACTGATTTTTATCTCAGTTTACGCAGCATAACAAACAGTGCTCCAGCCAATAGCCGACAAGAATGATTTGGGGGTGGAAATCATTCTTGTCGGCTATTGGCTGGAGCACTGTTAATTATGTTTCGTGGTCCAGACTGCACCAGTTTGTTTTTGTTGCCGTTTTTGGAGCTTGTGGCGACTACAGAGCGTTTTTTACAGTGTGTTCAGGGGACAGGCAGCTAGCGGATAGCGAGGAGATGTTTGCTGTATGTGACAAAAAAAATTTTGGCCTAAAAAACGCATGACATCGCTTAGAGCACCTTTAATCAACTTTTAAAACATTTCCTGTCACATATAATGAGCTATATCTGCATTCATTGTATGATATATATTTTTTTTTGTTTGTTAATAATAATTATCAAATGTATAAATTGATATTGCCTGTCCTTTTTTCCATGTCTGACATCAAGTCTATCTTTTGCTTCAGGCATTAATTTATTCAGACAGCCACACAGTCCAGTTTTCAGGGTTATATTGCAACACAGGAAAGCTAATCGGACATCTAGAATGATTAAACACCGCATTATTTTGCACGTGTGTGTGTGTGTGTGTGTGTGTGTGTACTTGATATAGGCTACTTGATTATAGCTCACACTCTGCATTGCGGTATACTACAACCTACAAACAGTTTCCATGTGTAACTGTCGTAGGCCAGCAAGAGCTGTGCGTGTAAACCACACTCCCCTGATCTCAAAAGGCACCCTAGCGACTGACGCTGCGGTCTTTAGCCTCCTTGCCGCCCGCCTCTCGCGCCGGAGACCACGGTTTCGAATCCCGCTCGGAGCAGGTTGAGTAGGACCGGTTACGCATGACAAATGACCATCTAAAAATTACATGGCCCACAACGGCCTCGGTGTGCTCTCAAAACAACAACCAATAAGAAAGTCTAATCATTTGAGCTCTTGAGCAAAGAAGTTGGACTAAATACACTAATGAAAACCCTTTCAGCATAATTGAGAATAATCTTAGTAAGCTAGTATTATTTTTTACATGTAAATTGTTCTTATTCTCAATTCAAAAGCCTGCATGTCATCTTCATGTATTTTAGCATTTAAAGGGATAGTTCACCCAGAAAAGAAAATTTGTTGTTAATTTACTCATCCTCAGGCTGTCCAAGATGTTGGTGAAATGAGTAGAACAGTAGAACTGTTTTTGTTCAGGGGCAGCCCTACTAATTTCACATATTTTCGAACCAGCATATCACAAAGGGAATTCTGGGTTGAGCGAGTGGCGGTGAGCGGAATAAGCTCACATGCTCTGATAGGCCGATCATTTCGCTTCTTAAGACCTCAATGTATCGTCAGGAGATGTGGGTATTCATTTTGTTTTGTATCCATATGCTTTTTTGAATTTCAAAGAGATGGCACCCATTGACTTCCATTCTATGAATCACAGAAGACTATGGTTTCAGGTAAAAATCTTCTTTACTGTTCTACTGAAGAAAAAAACTCACACCTACATCTTAGATGGCCTGAGGATGAGTAAACTATAGAGAACTATCCCTTTAAATATGCAAAGAGGACAATGAAAACATGACAAATCATTAAAATATATATATACATATAACATTTTTATAATAGTAGTATAATGACATTTTTTTTTTTATTGTAATATTATGAAACTATTATTGTATGAAATATATAATTAAAGAACACATTTTCTTTCATGATCCGAGACCATGTAATATTTAGAAAATGAATTAGTGACCGGATGAATTAATACCTCCTCAGCCAACAGAGACAGAAGTGTAATGAAGCATGTGTTAGCGCTATAAAAAGAAAATTATCTAAAAAAAAAAATCTGACTGTTGAAACTAGAAAAGGGTAAGAAATAAAGTTGATATAAACTGTGAGGACTTCTTGAGCAGCTCCCTGATAACGGTCATTTTAACCTGCAGGTGATTGATTAGCACTAGATTTAGTAGCATTAGCAGTGCTTCAGTAGACACCCAATGAGCAAAGATTATTCACAATCATTTCCAGCAGCTGTTATTTCTGTTGAAGACTTAGAAATACATTTGGCAGTTTAAGAGCAGGACTAAAGCATGCTTCCTACATTAACAAAGCATGATTGAGAAGATAACGCCAGATTTGGAAATGGTGCTATATTAGCTAAGTAGTCCAGGTAATGGTAAATGTCACTTCACACCGTTATATAGCTGATGAATGAACTCCAGTAAATACTGGATGAACTGAATTAGAAGCTTTTGTACATTTGGATACACTGAAAATGTTTAATTAATCTCAATGGTTAAACAATCAACATTATATTTTATATTCAACATTATATAAAGAACATGTTATTTTATCAACCTAAACCAATTTGATTAATTTATGCATGTCAAAATGTTGAAGTTGAAGTTGAAGTTTATTTGTCATTACACATGTACAAGTACAGTATAACGAAATGAAGTTTGGAGCAAGCCTCCGGGCCGCAGCCGATTATTCAGGCGCCGCCCTACGCTCTCCAGAAATACAAGAATGCAATTTAGCAACCATTACATAGCAAACACAACAAAACATAAACATAAACATAAACATAAACATGACACAGTACACGTGGTCACGTGGTGGGATTTTTTGTATGGAGTGGGAGAGGAGATAGATAACAGACAGGCAGACGGATGGAGCGGGGAGGGAATAAGGTCGGGTATGTATGGTGCGAGTGAGTCTGAGATTGTGTTGTGTGAGAATGTTAGCCATAACTTCAGATGTTTTCGAGTTCAGTTCTATGGTTTGTCCTTGAAGGGAGATAAGGCAGTGCACAGGGGAAGATAGCAGACAGCTGCCCGGCTGACCTCCCAACCGAGAGATAGGGACCAAGTGAGGTTCGTTGGGCTAGTTGATTAGGTCAGGCAAATACAATTTATTATTTTTAATCCATTTGATGATCTTCGTAATTTGTCCGGATCATAATCAATCAATCAGATCTGGTCCTCAGCATTCGCGTCCGGTCTGTGCAGTTTCCCAGACACATTACGTCCAGCCTCATGGCCAGACCGGTTACAGTCCGTAAAAGTTCACCGATCTGACCCCGATAGAGCCCACTCTACCCTGCGTATCCGCAGTCCGGACTGCGTTATTACGGTTCAGTTCCTCAATTCCTATCACTTTCTGATCTAATTCCTTCAGACGGTCACACACAACCCGAAGCATTCCTTAATTTCCACAGATAGCGGCTGGGTGAATTTGCTTGCAGCTGTCTTACCAATCTTCCGATAGGTCAGGGCAATCCCAAAGCCAAAGAATAGGAACCCCGCCAACAATAATCCAATCATGTATAAATCTTCCGCATCCTCCACGGACAGAGCCTCCAGGCACAGGACTTGCCAGTTGTTCCATGCGCCCTCACGTGCCCTGCGGCAAAGGTCCCGTCCGGGCAGGTGGGTTCTCCCGGGGCACCCTTCCTTAGTGAGAAAATCTTGTCGATTGCGCTGATTGACCAGTTAATCAATTCCATTTCAGTATTTTCAAGAGTCCAGCAAAGCAGCAGTCAGAGAGAAAGAGAAGAGACGAAACACTAGACAAAACAAAACAGCGCGAGAGCCAGCAGGGAACAGAGAGAAAACACGTCTGCACGGATAGAAGGACAGAAAGGAAGGGGTGTGACTGTGATGTCTCACTATCTATGCAAATACTTGCACATGCTATATACTGAACCACACTTTACAAATGAATACCATTACCTACACTCTAAAAAATGCTGGGTTATTTTTTAACCCCCTAACTGTCACCGTCCCGCTCGCGGGATGCTTGGTGCTCTTATTTTTAAATCACATTTTTTTTCATAACACATATTTTAGTAGTCATCATAAATTAGGTATCATTTACGAACTTACAAACTCAAAATTCATCCTGTGAAACCGTTTTGAAATTGGATGTTGCGTTACCATGGAAATGGTACTTCAAATGCTTTTATCTGGCTCTTCTTCTAGTGGGAGGTGTCAGGTTTCATATTACAAAATTTATTTTAACTTTATAGTCAAAACCTTTTCTAATCTTGATAAAACACATTGTGGTCCATATTTGGTGACTGTTTGTGACAGAATTGATATTTGGACAGAAATGTATTAATTAGTTACAGGAGAATGCAAAAAATATATATATATTTTATATAAAATAAAAATATTTAGTACAGTACATTCGATTTACAGTAAATTTAAACTTCCACAACTTTCTTTGAAGTGCTTTCACTTCAGCAATAATCTGCCAAATGTCTTCTTTAAAACAAGACCAGTCATAGGTCTTATATTCCAAAGCATTCTTGAATTGAAACCATTTGAGTTTGGACGGTGCATTTTCACTGTGACAGGGTTCAGCTTGTTAGGTCAATTTATTGGGTTATTTTTTATATTTTTACCCAGGTGTTAGGTAGTTTTTCTGTAACTCAGAGGCTGGATCATTTTTTCTGTCACTACAAATGATGAAGCGCTGGGGTGCCAATAAAAAGATTATTGTTTTTAACCCAGGAGTGTATGATTAAGGAGGTCACAATAATGCATCACTTAATCACCATTTGCTAACCAATCAAATTCAATCAGTAAATGTCATATGCTCTTTTCTTGATGTTTGTGACTTTGGTGTGACCAAACAAGTGAGCCATCAATATTCCCAACCAGCAAACACACCAGACACAACAGTTCAATTTCAAGTTTCAGAATACCATTGTAATTCAATCATCACAGCTGTAGCTACAAACTAAAAGCGAAAATTCAGTCTCTTGACGAGACGGTCTCAGAAATATATAAATAAAAGATGTAGAAACCTGTGGAAAGAAAGAGATGAGAGAAGTCTTTTGAGAAACAAATTGGATTTGCTTAAAGAGCATAATTATACATATCTAAAGACATACAAGCTGCCATCTCACTGGGTGAGACACGGGGTAAAGAGGGGTGCAGGGAATCAATGGAGCTCTAACAATGACCGGTTCAACGTTCCTCTGTTGCTTCATTTGTAATGAAAATACTGGGTTCATCTTGATTAAAGCAGCAGTAAACAGTGTAACAAATCTACAGCCATGTCATGATGTAATCAACAAAATCTTGAATAGAACACATCTATCTTACAAAGAACTGCAGTCTGATAAGCAATATCTTGCTAAGCTAAATTAATGTGGAGCTATTATCACAATATATTCAGCAGAATATTACTGAGGAATAAGATGTTAATCATTAATTTACACATCAGAGGACTTAAAATCACAACAACAAACACCGTAGTAGACCTAAATTACTTCAGCATTTCATAATAACCATTCACTAATTTAGTATTTTATAAATGCATCTTTACAAGATGACGTACATTGTGATGAATGGACTGCAGGATGCTTGATCTTTGCATTAAAGGTCATCGACCGCAACCTTTCAAAAGATGCGTTTAATTGGTTCAGCATAGGGTTAGGAGTTATGAAACCTCATGATTCGATCCTCTACAAGGGCATCTAGACAGTTGCTAGGAGATGGCAAAATCATTTTAGCTGTAGGGGTTAGTTGTAACGCATGGTTTAAAACTTTCCACACATGCCAGAATGACGAAATCTCATGTATTTACTAGTTCCCATATCAACATTATTTAGAGAAAAAGTTAAAAACTTAAAAGTTAAAAAAATTAAAACATCCTTGGAAGATATCATTGAACATTTATTTAACCATAGCAAAAGTACATTTCTTACTTGCGTTTATCTCTGTTTTTGTGTTTATTTAAAATAAGACAAATCTGAAATTATTGTAATCTTTTATCTGTTATTTAACAGTTGAGATGGTTCTTTAATGCTGATCTAACAGCAGAAGACACGAGCCGTGGTCACAGTTGTTCAGATGGGGTGTGTTGTAACACTGCGTTACAATGAGCCCCTATTAGAACGACGCTATTATATTCTATACTTTTATGAATTCTTTTGAGAAACCATGAGAAAAGGGTGAATAAAGACTGAGAGTCAATTATTCAGAAATTATTCATTATTATTATGTAATAATGCAATGATGTGGAAGTTTCAAATTTCAATATTTTATTAAGAATACAACATAGATGACATATCAAATGTCTAAACTGAGAAAATGTATCATTTTAAGGGAAAAATAAGTTGATTTTAAATTTCATGGCATCAACACATCTCAAAAAAGTTGGGACAAGGCCATGTTTCCCACTGTGTGGCATCCCCTCTTCTTTTTATAACAGTCTGCAAACGTCTGGGGACTGAGGAGACAAGTTGCTCAAGTTTAGGAATAGGAATGTTGTCCCATTCTTGTCTAATACAGGCTCCTAGTTGCTCAACTGTCTTAGGTCTTCTTTCTCGCATCTTCCTCTTTATGATGCGCCAAATGTTTTCTATGGGTGAAAGATCTGGACTGCAGGCTGGCCATTTCATTACCCGGATCCTCCTTCTACGCAGCCATGATGTTGTAATTGATGCAGTATGTGGTCTGGCATTGTCATGTTGGAAAATGCAAGGTCTTCCCTGAAAGAGACGACGTCTGGATGGGAGCATATGTTGTTCTAGAACTTGGATATACCTTTCAGCATTGATGGTGCCTTTCCAGATGTGTAAGCTGCCCATGCCACACGCACTCATGCAACCCCATACCATCAGAGATGCAGGCTTCTGAACTGAGCGCTGAGAACAACTTGGGTTGTCCTTGTCCTCTTTAGTCCGGATGACATGGCATCCCAGTTTTCCAAAAAGAACTTCAAATTTTGATTGGTCTGACCACAGAACAGTTTTCCACTTTGCCACAGTCCATTTTAAATGAGCCTTGGCCCAGAGAAAACGCCTGCGCTTCTGGATCATGTTTAGATATGGCTTCTTTTTTGACCTATAGAGTTTTAGCCGGCAACGGCGAATGGTACGGTGGATTGTGTTCACCGACAATGTTTTCTGGAAGTATTCCTGAGCCCATGTTGTGATTTCCATTACAGTAGCATTCCTGTATGTGATGCAGTGCCGTCTAAGGGCCGAAGATCACGGGCATCCAGTATGGTTTTCCAGCCTTGACCCTTACGCACAGAGATTGTTTCAGATTCTCTGAATCTTTGGATGATATTATGCACTGTAGATGATGATAACTTCAAACGCTTTGCAATTTTTCTCTGAGAAACTCCTTTCTGATATTGCTCCACTATTTTTGGCCGCAGCATTGGGGGAATTGTTGATCCTCTGCCCATCTTGACTTCTGAGAGACACTGCCACTCTGAGAGGCTCTTTTTATACCCAATCATGTTGCCAATTGACCTAATAAGTTGTAAATTGGTCCTCCAGCTGTTCCTTATATGTACATTTAACTTTTCCGGCCTCTTATTGCTACCTGTCCCAGCTTTTTTGGAATGTGTAGCTCTCATGAAATCCAAAATGAGCCAATATTTGGCATGACATTTCAAAATGTCTCACTTTCAACATTTGATATGTTATCTATATTCTGTTGTGAATAAAATATAAGTTTATGAGATTTGTAAATTATTGCATTCCTTTTTTATTCACAATTTGTACAGTGTCCCAACTTTTTCGGGTTTGTATGCTGTATAGCTGTATTTAGTGACGTGTTTGTGGTCAAACTCAAAAATTAGTAGAATTTTAATGATTAAAAAATGCCATTATTTTATTTTAAAATGTTAGTAATTGTATTTTATTGACAAAATATTTTAGTTTGTCTTGGATATTTTTTTATTATATCAGGTAACATTTTAAGCTGTTATTTGGTCATGTTACATTGTACCCCATCTATGGGGCATGTTGTCACATTTCACTTCCATTCTTTCAGGGTAAATCAAGAAAAAAGTACACACTGTATTAATGAAACAAAACCACATAATTGTACTAGACGTGTGAAATTAATGTGGGAAAAAATAAATACTCTGAACCCCAAGTGGATTTACACAAACTGAGACTAGTCAAAAAGCGTTAGGTTGTGCCCCACTCTCCCCTATTTTCTTTTCATGATTCTGTTTGTGTCTCCATCCTCCTGCCTGCTGTACAGCGATCCAGGGGCCAGAGTGTGAGTATTACTCATGAAGGCCATGGGGAGCACTCTTCCCAGAGAGACTTGGAATACTTATGTCCTAATAAATGAGAGAGGGTTTGGTTGACACACTGTTGATTGGGTCCACGTGACAGCACTGCGGAATCTACACAGTTGCTCATTTAACAGTCTATGACATGAACTGTCCAGAGACATGCCCTGAATGTAAAACAAAGTTTCTGTGTATCTCTCTTCCTCTATATCTCATTTAGAGATGGGTTCTCCTTGTATTGAAGAGGAAGCCAATTAAAAAGGTTCACCATCCTCTTGTTTGAAAGCAGGACACAGTAACACAAACTACATTATTACCCCAATGTTCTAACAAAAGAGAAAGACTTCAGCATTAACCACTGCATTTTCACAAAGTTCACCAGGAGGCCACAAGAGCACATCCAGAACATTATAAATAAATGGCAAAAATACAAAACAGATGGCTTGTAAAATCTTACTGTGACGAATTACAACCAGGTTTTTTTTAAAAACAAAACAAAAAAACAACAACAACAAAAACCATCCAAACAAAACTACAATAACAACTGACAAAAAATCGTGTGGGTGGTTGCAATGAGAGCACGATGAATGGAATATAATTAACAAACCGTCTTTAATCAAAATCCAAGGAAACGCAGAGGAGAATAACAATGAGCAAAGATACACAACGCAAACTATTCTGAACACAGAACCAAGATGATTATCTTGATGGTTCTACAGATTATTTAATCAGATTTTCCTGTGGTGTGAGGTATGTTAAGAGTGACTGAGTGCCACGATCTCAAATTGTAAATATGTTAAATATTTATGATCAGAAATCCTGTTGTGTGGGGGATCCCAGAGAACAAATGAGCGAGCGCTCTGGAGATTATCACGTGAAACAAAGCGAGCTGACGGAAGACTCACCTCCAGCTCGCGCTGTAACACATAAAGTCCATGTTCACACTGTCTCCATGACTCCATGATCTAAACATTGCCCCCTTCCCCGTGAATTTTCTGCATGAAGCCATTTCTTCTTGCTGGTCAACAGCCATGTTTGATGCGAGAGATTTTGCGAGATTTTCCGTGTTTTCAGATGGGACTCTGGTTGTTTTTGAACGGAATCTGTTAGTGTGTGGCGTGCTTTTCTGATCACATCGCGGCACTCCACACACTAGAGGAACAAAATTCTATGCTGAATCTATGATTTCTTATCACCATGTTTGTGGTCTCTCACATTTTGAATATCTTATAAGATTTAAAAACTCTTTTAGCATGGCCCCAGCCAAGGAGGCTAATTAATGGAACTCGAAACAGGTGCATAGCATAACCAGTGTCCATAGAAACAAACAAGGAAAGCCAAACTAAAACACAAAGTAACTAACATAACTGTGGTATAGGCCTATGAATATGTTCATATTTATTTTCCACTGAAGATGTGTTATAATAGCAACACTATGAATTGAAATGGAATGATTTCACTCAATTATCCAATAGATTTTATAATAAGTAGGCTAAAGAAAATGTAAACGTACTTCTAAGTTCATGGACATTTATAATAACAACCCTATGAATAACCCTATGAATTAAGTATCGGTAACACTTTACAATAAAGTTTCATTAGTCAATATTAGTTATCTACTTTAGTTAATTAACATGAACTAAGAATTAACAACACTTCTACAGCATTTATTAATCGTATTAATGTTAATTTCAACATTTATACATTATTAAAATCACAAATTGTATTTGCACACTGAACTAACAATGAACGACTGTATTTTTATTAACTAACATTAACAAAGATGAATAAATACTGTAAAAATTTATTGCTTAATTGTTAGTTCATGTTAGTTAATACATTAACTAATGTTAACAAATGAGACCGAAGTATTAAACAAAAAAATTCAAAAAACAAACAATATTTTTGAATGTTAAAAGCATTAATGTGTCCAAAAATGCCTCATTAAAAAAACAGACCCAAAATGTTTGATATTCAACACAACGCAGTGTCATGAGTGTCAACCGCAAATCTGACTAAATATTACAAATACTGACATTCAACTGAAATTACAAAATTAAGAAGACCATAGTCATTTACTAAATGTGTTTGTGCCATCCATGGTCAAAAGAAAAAAATCAAAAAAGATTCTTATACACTGAAATATTTAAATAATTACTCATTATATTATTAATATTCAATAGTACTAACAACATTTACATATTTAAAACTAAGGCAAAAGTCATCATCATCAGAGAGAAAAAAAATGACTTCTCAGAACAGGTGGTGCTGTAGATGAAAGATGCTAGTGAATAAAGCAAAAGGACACATAAATCAGCGGCATGCTAAAATTAAAGGGACACTCGTAAACAGTGGGACTGCTCAGCTAAAACCAAAACATCAATAAAACTGAGAACTTGCTTACAAAACCAACTTTCACAGGTCTGTGGGCCAGCTTACTGTTGTTTATAAATTACACAACAAAAAGATCTCAATATTAAGACGTTTTATAGACTCACTTTATGGAGGCTGGACGTACACAAAAATACTGTAAATAGGGGATAAAACAGCTCAAGAGAGAATCAGTTGCCAAGAAACTGACAGTCCCTCTGTAATAACCTAAAGCTGCTTTTCCACCATCGGGCCAAACCCTACTCATTGCTTAATTGTTCCATTCCATGCAGATACAACCCAGCCAGTACGAATATGGTTTCATATTAGCGATTGTTCGAAGTGGTAGGCCACGTAAACGGGTTCAATGCATGCTGAGGCGCACAGTGCACAGAAGTCGCCAACTTTCTGCAGAGTCAATAGCTGCAGACCTCCAAACTTCGTGTGGTCTTCAGATTAGCTCAAGAACAGTGTGTAGAGAGCTTCATGGAATGGGTTTCCATGTCTGAGCAGCTGCATCCAAGCCTTACATCACCAAGTGCAATGCAAAGCGTCGGATGCAGTGGTGTAAAGCATGCTGTCACTGGGCTCTAGAGCAGTGGAGACATGTTCTCTGGAGTGACGAATCACACTTCTCTGTCTGGCAATCTGATGGACAAGTCTGGGTTTGGCGGTTGCCAGGAGAACGGTACTTGCATGACTGCATTGTGCCAAGTGTAAAGTTTGGTGGAGGGAGGGGGTTATGATGTGGGGTTGTTTTTCAGGGGTTGGGCTTGGCCCCTTAGCTCCAGTGAAAGGAACTCTTAATGCTTCAGCATACCAAGACATTTTGGACAATTTCATGCTCCCAACTTTGTGGGAACAGTTTGAGGATGGTCCCTTCCTGTTCCAACATGACTGCACACCAGTGCACAAAGCAAAGTCCATAAAGACATTTGGTGTGGAGGAACTTGACTGGCCTGCACAGAGTTCTCAACCAGATATAACACCTTTGGGATGAATTAGAGCGGAGACTACAAGCCAGGCCTTCTCATCCAACATCAGTGCCTGAACTCACAAATGCACTTCTAGAAGAATGGTCAAAAATTCCCATAAACACATTCATAAACCTTGTGGAAAGCCTTCCCAGAAGAGTTGAAGCTGTTATAGCTGCAAAGGGTGGGCCAACTCCATATTAAACCCTATAGATTAAGAATGGGATGCCATTAAAGTTCATGTGCATGTAAAGGCCAAAACTTATATAGCCAAAAGCAATATAGTATATTTGGCAGTTGTGTATGTGCAGGTAATGCAAGAGTTTACAGATGATATGAGATGTAAATAACGACTGCATTATGGCGGATGATCAGAAATTTATTTTAATTTTATTATTAACTTACTGAGCATGGCCAGCTACAGAGAAATTGGTAGCCAGGCAACAGACAAGCGACCAATAATGTGTGGCAACATCACTACATGCATTCTAACCACCACATATGAACTTTTTATAAAGCCAAGGTTCATGCATGCAGATACTATATCTCTCACTTCTAACACTCACAAACTGTTGAGCCACTTTTCTGGTATTTCATCCCCCTGAATAGGAGTAACAGCTCTCTCAGATCAGTTTTCAGGTTTCAGGTTGTGGGTATATTTAACACACCCACAGCCTGTGGTTTTCAATTTGTACTGCCAGTGTCCCTGCACCAGCATGAGAGAAGTTCTCAGATTAATTATTTTCTCTCTTTTACATGCAGATTCATAATGTAAGATAATTTACGCCCTGTTCGTTAAATGTCACTGCGTTTTTGCTGGTCTAAAACCAGCTCTCAATGTATCTATTTTTAATATAGAATGTGCTGTGCACATTAGCATATTTTAATGAATTTTGGTTTTTGAAAAGTTTAAAAGGCAAAGATTTTGGTACGGTGGGTATTGTCCCAACAAAAAAGTTGCGAGACAAGTGCATAATCTATGCCTAATTTTTTCAAGCCATCTCAGTTAAAAAAAAAAAAAAAAAAAAAAAAATTATAATAGAAGCATTGAGTATTATGTTTTCATCCGTTTAATGAAAGCATAGATCTTGAGAATCACTTCAACGATTCAGTTTTGTCCTTTACATCATCTAAAACGCCAGGAAACAATGCAGAAAGACTTCAATTTCATTATTTAAAGGCACAATATGTCGATTTTTAGATTAAAATATTCAAAAATCACAAGAACAATGTTATATACTTACATTATCCCCAACATTTCCAACAATATTTAAATCCAGAAGAATCCACAATTTTAACCAGCACACGGACAGTGTCAGTGCGCTGCCTGTCAATGACGCCATATCCGCATTTCCCTCGATTTCCAGTTTTACTTTTGTAGAAACCATGGAACCACCAAAGACAATTTAATACATTATGTGTTTTATTAGACAGGTGAGCAACTGTTTGGATACATTTAATCAACAGAAAACAAATCATTGTTATATAGCTCTTATTGTTTGAATCACTTGTTTTATGGCTCACTACTCCACATACACAACGGAAAGAGCGGAAGTGGCCGACTGCAGTGCATAATAAAAGCTCTGCTGGCCTTGAACCCGATGTGCATCGCAGGTGTCTTTCATTACAATTTGCTCCAGTGGCCTCATTCAAATAATACATAAACATGATTTCATGAGTCTGTTGGATTCCTTTCCATCGCCTGTGAAGATGAAGACGACAACTCCCATGAATCCACACTCATTAAAAGAATCATCAAGCTACGCCTTTGTTTTAATTAAGCACCCTCTAGCGGCGAAAATTACATATTGTGCCTTTAATTCCATTGTAATATCCATTGTATTATTATTTGATTATACAAAAGTGGACAAATATAGACAGACTAAATGACAGGCAACCAGGCAGATGGATGGACAGACAGACAGACAGAGAGATAGAACAATATGGACAGACACAGACAGCAACTCTATATAAAAACAAATAAACAACAAAATGTCCCTAACAACCTACGCCCTTGCCAAGAAGCCTGTTATCGGTGTGTCAAGTATTTCACATCCAGAGTGACTGGAGGGTTTCATGTTCAGTACTGTGAGCTCTGTACCATGATCTGTACCAATCATGTTATACGTCTCGATTGGGGCTTTTCCTCTGACCTCTGCGATATTGTTTGAAGGATGTTACTTGCTCCAGGGTGCTTGGTGGTCTGACTCATCTCAGCCTACTGTCTGAACCTGCCGGAAGCCAAATTCAGTTGCAGTTATAGCCTTAGCATAAATGCTGAGCTAAAGCGCAGTGTAGTTGCATCTATTCTGAAACAGATCTTAGCCATGTGGACCACAAGGGAGCTCTGCTTTGACTGGGGAGATCAAAATGCCCCATAGTGGTTGTGAGTTGCATTTCATCATGACTTTTGACATCCTGTTAGCATAGCAAACCACCCATTCAAAGCAAGGAGAGAGCTACATGGGCTACAGACTTGCTTGGGATAATGGGGACTTTAAGAAGACAAGATGGGAACAAAAGGAGATGTGGCCTGCATGCTGGTTATAGTTCACTTAAAAATGAAAATTCTGTTATCACTTATTTTTCCACACAATAACAATGAATACAAGCACTTCAAAAAAGCTTCAAAAAGCACCATAAAAGTAATCCATCTCATTTGTGCACTACATTCCAAGTCTTATGAAACAATATAACAGCCTTGTGTGAGGAATAAACCATAATTTAACTAGTTTTTCACTGATAATGTTCCCTTCCAGCAAACTGTTATACAGTAATCATTGAGCTGAATTAGAGAATCAGATCAGACCATGAACACATCATTCAGACAGTTGCTGTGAACTAGATCAACAATTCATTGAAAAGACTCAAAGGACTGATTCATTCACAGATCAAACATTAATATTTTTCTCATGAAGCTATAGAATGAATGTCAAGTTTCGTTTGTTTTCATCCTCAAACAAAGATGACATATGGCTTCAAAAGATTTGAAATAAACAGCAGTGCAGTTCTATTTTAATGATGCTTTTATAATGTTTTGTCTCAAAACAGCAATGTGGCGAGGCGAGGGACCGTGAGAGCGGGCCGGTGGCGAATGATGATGAGCGTTAGCTGTGCGTCACACCGTAAAAGGAGGAGCGACGACAGTGTAAGACGAGAGAGGACCAGGCCTGGACTTTATGTTGCGTTTTGTTTTGTATGTGGGCGGCAGTCGGCCGTGAGGGGCTGCCGCCGTTATTATGTTGTGTTTTTGTTTTGTATATAGGCGGCAGTCGTCCGTGAGGGGCTGCTGCCGTCATTGTATTTTGTTTGTTTATTTTTGATTAAAGTTTTTAAATGTTCGCCGGTTCCCGCCTCCTTCTTCCCTGATCTTTGAACACGTAGAAATAGAAATTTCTGTCATGAAACTCTAGATGTTGCAGGCTAATAGGTCCTTAACTCAACCAGCTTGTAATCACACCATTCTCTATAGGGCACAGATGATTGGTTGCTGCTGTATCAGTAGCCAATGAGCTTGCATGCTCAATCTTCAAATACTTGGTTAGCATTTGCTGTAGCAGTGCAGCAAGCTTTTAGAAATCCTCCACCTTCCCCAGCTCCACCTGTATAGATCTGCTACGGGTAATTCATGTACGCTATATTGTACAGCAGCATCGATAACAAACAGATCTATTCTGCCAAGACCAAATATATCAACATTGTCATACCTATTACCATGCCAAACACTGAGAGTTGTCATGACAGAAGTACATTTCTTCAAAAAGTCTCTCTCTCTCTTTCTCTCTCTGAGCGGATGCTGGGGGTGAGTGGGCGCAGTTTGCTGTGAGAGTATTGCTGAGTGAGTTTTACCTGCTTTCTCTTAACTTTTATACTGTTTCTGTTTCAAAGTTTTTGGATTATATATTTTCTACATTTGGGATTGTATAACATAGGATAGGTAGAGTCTTTTGGGTGAAAAGAAAATCGCTGCTATCCAGTGTTTGCTGGGTGGCAATGGCATCTTCAGAACGGGTGTTTTTCTGGACAATATTGAAAAAGTAAACAGTATTGTGCAGAATGGTATTGTTATACAAGATGCCCTCATTTCCGTAATGCAGCTGCTTCAATCGGCCAAAAAGTTACTCTGTCCAACGTTTTCCCGTTCATTAAAGTTGAACTTTTGCTTACAGAGCTCTCAAGGCATGGCAAAGTAGTGTCCCAAATGAAAAAGATCCCACTTGGCTGTAAATCATCGCTATTCAAGCATGTTGTTTGTTTTACCTGTCAGGTTTATATGGTTTTGAAGAATGATGCAGATGAATTGAATGTGGTTTTCAAATTTAGAATCGATGGGTATGATTATGTGGTTTTTGCCACCTCTGATATTTTGAAATGTTTCCGATGTGGAAAAGAGGGCCACGTTAGGAATGCATGTACTGAGAAAGTTAACGCTGATGAAATTGTGGATAATGAAAGGATGGGTGGGAGTGCTGAAGCTGGGACTAGTGCTGTTTCTGGTAGGGAAGTTATGAGTGTGGAGGGTGGGAGAAGTGCTGAGAATGAGGAAGCTTCGGAGAGTTTAGGGGAACACATTGGTGGTACAATGATAGGTGCAGGCAATGTAGAAAATGAAACTGATGTGTCTCATGAGGATGTATCTGCTGTGGCAGAATCTATTGAGGCTGAAGACAGTTTGGACACTGAGATGGTGAGGGATGAAACAAAACAAATGAGCACTGGTCAGGTGACAGTAGACTCAGCTAATAAAAATGATGACACTGAATGCAGCACAGTTGAGGACTCTGATTTTGAGGCAACAGTTAGCAGGAATAGACCAGACTACCAAGGTGGTTACACATTTGGAAAAATAAGATAATTCCAACAAAAAACAAAGAATATGAAAAATATTCAGGTGGCGGAATATTTCCCTGACCGCAAAATGTTCATAGATTCAGTTGTAACAATGAGGTGTGACAGTGAGGAGCATTTCACTACTCATAGATCTATTAGGAATTAGGGCATAAGGAACATTGGTTCGATCTCGGTTTTTAAACCTTTCACAAATGGATGCCCAGTCTTGAGCAAAAAAATGGTCACATTTGTTGCATTCATACTCCAAAGATGGGCAGGAGCTAACAGAACCCTCCGAAATGAGAGGGAGAGCAGTACGGTTCTATGCTGGACTGTACAGCAGTGAGTATGCTGAGGATGATGGTTTGTCTGCTTACTTCTACAAAGGTCTACCCAGTGTTTCAGAGAGCTCAAAAGATCTGAAGAGGCTGCTGTGTGAGCAGGAGCTGCTCATTGCTTTGAAAGAGATGGAGGGGGGTAAAGCCCCTGGCATAGATGGACTGTGGAGTTTTACAGAGAGTTCTGGGCAGTTTTGGGTAATGACCTGTTGGCTGTTCTCAATGAGAGCCTAACTGAGGGGTTGTTGCCTTTAAGCTGCAGAAGAGCAGTGATTAAGTTGCTGCCTAAGAAAGACAATCTACAAGAAATAAAGAACTGGAGACCAGTGAGCTTGCTATGCTCTGACCTGAAAATATTCTCTAAAACTTTGGCTAGTAGGCTGAAAAAGGTGATGGGGGAAGTCATTCATGTTGATCAGACCTATTGCATTCCAAGAAGATCTATTTTAGATAATGTTTGCCTTATACGGGATATTTTAAATGCTTGCAAACTTTCTAATGCTGATTTGGGTCTTGTTGCTATTGATCAAGAAAAAGCGTTTGACAGAGTCGAGCACAGATATCTCTGGAAAACTTTAGATGCTTTTGATTTTGGATTGGATTTTATTCATATGATCAAAGTTGTGTACCAGGATGTTGAAAGTGTTTTGAAAATCAATGGTGGTTTGAGTGCCCCTTTTAAGGTTTTTAGGGGTATTAGACAGGGTTGTGCGCTATCAGGAATGTTATATTATCTGGCTATTGAGCCTTTGCTGAATAAATTGTTCAGAAATTGAAAGTTTTCCTTTGCATTATGACGATATACATCTGTGGCGAGGCGAGGGACCGTGAGAGCGGGCCGGTGGCGAATGTTAATGAGCGTCAGCTGTGCGCCACACCGGTCTCGTCTCATGGAGGAGTGACGGGAGTATAAAAGGAGGAGCGACGACAGTGTAAGACGAGAGAGGACCAGGCCTGGATTTTATGTTGTGTTTTTGTTTTGTATGTAGGCGGCAGTCGGCCGTGAGGGGCTGCCGCCGTTATTGTGTTTCGGGTTTTGTTTTGTTTTTAGGCGGCAGTCGGCCGTGAGGGGCTGCCGCCATTATTGTGTTTCGGGTTTTGTTTTGTTTTTAGGCGGCAGTCGTCCATGAGGGGCTGCCGCCGACATTATGTTTTGTTTATTTTGGATTAAAGTTTTTAAATGTCCGCCGGTTCCCGCCTCCTCCTTCCCTGAACGTTTCATTGCATTACAACACCATCAGATCTCAGCATATGCTGATGATATTGTAATCATGGTTAAGGGGCAGCGAGATATTAGCCAAATGGAGGGTATTATACAAGGTTTTGGAACTATCTCAGCTGCTAAAGTAAATTGGGATAAGAGTGAGGTATTGGCTTTAGGAAAATGGGACCAGGGTCTACCAATTTTACCTGATAAAATAACCTGGAAAAAGGATAGTAGAGACCTGGGATGGAATAGTAGAGAAAATGGTAGGTAGATATGTTATTATCTCAGCTGCGACACATTTTTGTGGATTTTTTTTGGGATTGCTTGCACTGGATTCCACAAGGTGTATTGTTTCTACCTAAAGATGAAGGTGGACAAAGTTTGGTGCATCTACCAAGCAGAATGGCAACATTTCGTCTACAATTCATTCAGAGATTTTTAACAAGACCTGCTGACTTGGTGTGGAGGAATGTGACTAAGGTTATTCTACAAAGAGTGGATTTGATGTTGGACTCTTTTTTATGGATTACAGGCACCTAAATGGCGTATCTCCTTTTTATTGTGGACTTTTTAAAGTCTGGGGACTCTACTTTTGAGAAAAAAGGACAATTCAGAATCATTATTTTGGCTTTTGGAGGAGCCCCTTGTCAAGGGGGCTTGTCTAGACATAACGGATGAGGTGCCAGGCCTCATTCAGAAGTTGTGTGCCTCTAGAACTGTGAAGCTGAGGCAAATTGTCAGTGTGGCTGGCCCTGACTTAAGTGATATTACAGCAGTAGCCCTTTTACTGGGGCACAAGTCAATTTGCCATACAAGAACAATAGTAGAACTGTGGAGGAAGAGGCACACAGATAAGGAAAATCACACTACTCATGGACTTTGATAAAGGCTTTGAGGTTCCTGATACAAAAGATCCTGTTCCAAACATCAGGATTACTCCGGACTTGAAGGGCACGTCAGGTCCTTTGCTAGACCTTCACAAGCTGCAAGATTTGCAAGATTTGATATAGTGGAGAGGAAGGCTTTATATCAATGTTGTGTTCAAGTTTTTAATAGAGCTGCTTTAAATGGGAGAGTTGATACAGTTTGGAAGGAAAAGCTAAGAATGGGTGAAAAAAACAAAACCGTTTTGGAGAGTGTTTTACAAACCACCATTAATTAAAAAAATCTGGAGATTTACAATGGAGAATTTTAAACAGTTTTGTGGCAGTTAATGCATTTATTTCTGTTATTAATCTGAGTGTTAATTATCAGTGTGTGTTTTGTGGTTTAAGGGAAACAAATAACTTTTTGGTTTGTTGAGTCAAATGTTTCTAAAATTTTGAGAAAAGTTCACGCATAATGCTTTTATTTTTGGGGCAGGGTATAGACTTTATAAACTTTGTGATTGGTCAAGCAAAACTTGCAATTTATGTAAATAGGAAGATTATGTGCCAAGAAATTAGGTGTCTTTAAAGCCTATGTTAATTCTAGAATTGTTGTTGATTTTAAGTACTATAATTTAATGAATGATAAGACATCTTTTGAAATGCAGTGTTGCCATAAGAATATTTTCTGTGCTGTGATGGAGGGGGATTTATCTTTTTTCTTTATTCTTGCATTGAGGTGTATAGCTTAGATTTAGATTTTTTTTGGAATTTGTGTAATTGATTGTATAGAATAAAGTGTATAGAGGCCCCCTCCCGTTTGTTTGTTTGTTTGCATTGTATAGGAAAATAATGGAAAGAAATCAGGCTAAGCCAAAGAATTCTTTGTTAAAATGAATCGTTTCAGAGCCTGCAGCACTGCAGAGGAGACTGTTACAGTTTAAGTGTTAATTGGTGTCAGTAGTAAGTACAAACATTTTTTATGAGGGAGCTTTATTCTTGACCTTCCTCAACAAACCCGAAAAATGTATTGTGGTTTTCAGGAAACAATATACTCCACACAAGACCCGACAATGAACAAGCAACTTACAGTTAAAGCTGCAGAACTAAAGACCTTATTAATGTAAACTGCAAATGCTGTAGAAAATGCTTGTCAGCATATTCTGGGAACACTGAAACCCATAAATACATTTTACTGTCATATAGGACTAGAAAACAGAGAAGAATAATCATCAGCTAATGTGTTTTGAGCCTGGTATCTTAATGGCAGGTTAGGATTCAGGCACAAAACCAGGGTTGAGACTAGGAAGTGTTGTAACAGATCTCGCGAATAACTCCTCGCTCTTTCTCTAGAATTGTCTTCTGATTTGTACAGAAACCTGCCATTTTCACTACAATGATAATTACGAAGCACGCCCAGCACCTACACACAGTTTTTGCCTCATCGCCATGACAACGGTCAGAATACGTCAGAGTTTCACGAGTTCACACTTACATATAATTTATAGAGAGTAAATTTAAATGCGCATTTGGCGTGCTGTCCGGGGGGAGGGCTTCGAGTTCAGACTTTGGCCCGAACCCAGAGTACCCTCCCGTATGTAAGTGGTTAGAACTAAAAAAAAAAAGCAAAATGTGGAGAATGGGTGGTGGAGGGATGCTGATAAACTGTCAACAAAATGGAGGTAAGACGGCTGCGTATACATCTCTTTTGTTGATTAGCTGAGTACTTTCCAACTGTGTCAATTATCTGAACATGCTCCTCCCGAACCTTGTTAATAAAACATCATTTGTTGGCGTTTGTTGGGAAATCATACCACACTGCTCAGACATTCCACGACCCAACAAACGCCGACTGAACATGTTCAGTTGGGTGAAAACAAACTCCGACCAACGGCAACAGACAGCAACAGGGGTAACACACTGAACCAACAAACTCTGACAGACTTGTTTGTTGGTGTTTGTTGGCGTTTGTCTGTGTGGTGTGAATTGGCCTTTAGGGTAAACGTTAAAGAGCAAACTTCAGTCTTGGGCTGGATTACAATTTGAGAGAGGTCAGGTTAAAAGTTATTTGTTAAAGAGGTCTGACATAGAGACAATTCTGGATTGACAGCCAAATTCAATTCCCATAAAGCTGAACGTCACTGGCTCAATGAAGGAATCAGAAGGTTATCCTAGTCCATGTTTTATATACCCTGAAAGTTTCATGGTTTTCAAAACACTACAGTGCTGAAGCTAGTTAACAACTGACAGTCTGCCTTTTAGTCTGCCAGAGTCCACCTGCTCACATCAAATTTTAACTTCAGAGCTGATGTCTTTTACATTATTACATTTTTTGAAGAAGAAGAAGAATTGTTAATGGACAGCATAGTTTTTTCCTCTGAAATTGCTATGGACCAAAATATCATTATGTATTGTGAATTCCAGCTGATGTGTCAAAGAACAACATCAATGTGACCCCTGCCCTCCTATCATTGACCTCCAACAACTGGAGATGGGTGTCACAAAGGTTCAACTTCACTCACCGTACTCGCTGTCATAGAAAACAATGAACTTGTGCCAGCGCAGTTCAGAGACGAGCGTGATCATGACATCATTTAGACGCACAGGAGGGCGTGCGGCCAGAGTGTAGCGCTCTCCGTCGGGGCTGGGATTGAGCTGGCACTCAGCGCGGGGTGTGCCGTCTCCGTTCCTCTGAATGAACAGGTGAGGTATGTGCATGGCGTCCGTGAGAGATTGTAGCGCATTGGCTGCAGCACATCCCGTTGACGACACCAATGCCAGTATCCCCTGATTCATGAGCTCGCAGGCTAGAAAATGAAAGAACAAAAAAAACTGTGAGGTTAGAGAATTAGAGGGTCTATGTGTCATAGGCACTACTTTACAACAGTTAAGCACATTGACCATAATAGAACTTATGTTATGGTCCATTTTCATCAACCAGTGGCAATTAATGCAGCAAATGTCAGGGTGATCCCGCAGAGAACAGGTGGGATAATGTGTCCAGATTTCACAGGGCAAATGTAATTCTCTTCAGTGTATTGCCATATGCTGCTAATTCATTGCCTCTGTTGAACATCAGTGTAACAATTTCTCAAGGAAATCTAGTTAAAGTGGACATAAATAATTTATGACATATGACATTTAATAGATGTTGCCATCTGAGAGCCGCAGGCTAAGAAACATATGTTTATACATATAGCTACCCTTGTTTTTTTATAATGATAAAAAAGTGGATTTCTAATCCAAGGCTGTTCCAGGGTGTATATCTGACAATGTGCCCATTTAAAAAGGGCATTTTGGCAGAGAAAAATGGTAGTAATATTCCCAGCTTTGTACGCTACAGCATTGTTTCCCATATTGTATATGAGAACAGCACAAAAACATTACATTTCCGCACAAATGTATCTTGGGAAAGAGATACAATATACGTCACAGAACATTTGACTTCATTCTTCATTTAGAAGATTATTTCATATTTTTTTCTCATATTTATACAAATCAAAAGTAGTTAGAGTACTTTGTCGTATTTATTTGCACTGTAATAAATATTTTATTATAGATCCCAAAAAGGGGGACTGTAAATTAATTTTGTCTAGTGAGAGCACAAAAAGTTTTACAACTGCAGGAGCTGGAAAATCAATTATTAATAAAACCAAAAAACATTCAAAATGCACCGAGCCCACTGTACGGAGAGCGGCTAATGGAGTTGGAATTATTCTCCAAGTGAGAAATAAAACCCGATAGTTTCTGTAACTTTCACATAATAACTGTTTGTCCACGTGTCCCCAGAGAGGCCGTGTGCTAGTTTCATTAAAGCAAAGCCTGGATTCAGATTAGCTGATCGCAAAGGTTTAAAAAAAAAAACAGCTCTTTAAAGACGTGGGCAGATCAATGGATTACAAATCCCAAAGAAAATTAGAGGAAACACAATGATTTTTTTTTTCTTTCTTTCTTTTCTGCAGAGAAACTAATTACTGTTTTTTCTAAGAAGCTGAACAAATAATTTTGCACAAAGCTACCAGAGAAAACACTCAGTAAACATCTGAACAAACACAATTTACATTGTTATTCCAATGAATGGACGCACCATAACTGAATACAAAATCCTAAATCACTTACAGTTCCCCAGGTGAAAAAGATGTACTATTAAATGTATTAAAAACACATTATAGTATATTTGTATTGTACTAAAAACATACTCAAGCACATTTTTAATGCATTTAATAGTACATATTTTTCACCTGGGTCCATAATAGGCTTTACATACAGGGTCCTGAACACAATCCAAAATTCTGTTTTTCAACATTACATTTCTCCCAAACGTTCCTTGTGTTAAAGAAATAAGCTTTTAGAAATAATGAACTTGTATGAACTGAAAATCTCCAACATGTGGACTCCATGTGGTTTAAAACAGTACAGAAAAGACACTTGTTATGCAAGTTAATTTATTTATGGTCAAAAAAACCTGAGGAAAACCGTAAACCATCCACAAGCCTTAGACTGTACAGAGTTAATATTAAATGCCGTTGTTTAGTTTAAGACCTGAACATGACACACAGTGTACTTTAACACAACATTTATCTAAGTCAACATGGAAAAACACACCGAATAAAGCTTTGAAATGTAATATGACTCATATCTTACAGATAAATGTGTCTGTTCATGAGTTATGAGCTTCTTATCTCTCCATAACTATGCAAATAGTGCAACAAAAAAAAAAAAAAATGTCTGTGTGCATAATAGAGCTATGGATAAATATAGGTGTGAAAAGCCTGATAGATAAAACCATTTTCTAATTCACATCACAGAACATTATTTCCTTATCCAGAGAGAAAAAGATGAAAAGACTGATAGGGTTAGAAAGAATAAGAAAAAAGGTTTGTCTAGAGGAAAAGAAAACTTCTGCCTCCATGTTATGCCGTCAAGATAGAGCTGATAGACAACGCAGAAACAGTCGCAATTCCATCAATCAACCAGACAACATCCCCAAACTTCAGGGCAAGAGAAACGTCCACAACCTGCAGGGCACAGCAAAACACGCCAAGGGAAACCTATAAGTCATGTGAGAATGGTCATTAAACCATCTGATGTGGAAATTCGCACTGGCAGGCGCTGTTCGCTGGTCCATGAATTCTACATCTATACATTCTTACACATCATGGCGATGACAACCGGGCAAAAAAAAAAAAAAAAAAAAAAAAAAAAAAAAAAAAAAAAAAAAATCACCCTCATGTCGTTCCAAACCTGTAAAACTTTCTTTCTTCTGTGGAACATAAAATACTAGATTTTGAAGAATGTTTTTAATCCATACAATAAAAGGCAGTCTGTGAAAAAAAACAACTACATTCTTGCGAAATATCTCATTTTGTATTCCACAGAAGAAAGAGAAATCACACAGGTTTGAAACAACATAAGGGAGAGAAAATGATGATAGGAGATTCAACAGATAGTTCTCAGGCAATCAGAGAAGCAAGATGGAACAATAAAAACACGCATCAATACAGTGCGAGTAGAATTACATTAGAATTTAGTTTAATAATAACGCTGCTTCTCTCTCGCTAAATCCACACATAGCTTCTTATGCAGATTATGGCATATTATGACTAATACTCAATTACAGAGTCACGGTTTACGTACAGGGTGAACGGCACCATTCTTTGTAATCCCTGATTTCAGAATTTGAATCGGTGTCTCTGCATCGTTGATATAATGCATTTGAAAATGTATTTGTCATGCAGATTAGAGACTTTTATCACCAAACAGGATAAAAAAAAAAATTATCTCAAGGAATATATGGGAGCTCAAATCAGAACGCAGGAATAATTCATAATCTTATATTAACATTCGGCCAAATTAAATTAATTAATCCACAGCTCGCAGCACACCTCCAGAGTCTCCGTGTCATTGATTTGAAAAGCCCCCGTGTCGTAAGGTTTGCGATACGGCAATAGAGACAGTTGATGGGTGATTCTCTTTCCAGAAATGACATAAGTCGTGCTGCCAGGATGATTTCACACTACCGGTCAGATGTTTTCATTGGTCTTTGTGTGCAGAGAAACAGATGCTGAAGGTGTTGTGGATGGGCTTCTTGTCTCTGGTTTGATAAGTAAAACTGTGGCCTTTACGCACAGTCCATCAGTCTATGATTGGAGCTTCAAGACTGAATTTGGAAAAGACAAAGATACTGTAACACAGTGTGTGTGTATTCAGTATGTGTAGGAGTGTGTGTATGAACAGTATGTGTGTAAGGAGGTATGTCCACTGGATAAGCTTAAAAGATTACCAGACCACAAACATCAACCCCTACAAAATCCCATAATCCTGTTGGAATTGGCATCATCAAAGTCATTCAGTGCACTGTACTATCCAAAGGAAAACGATCCTCCATCTGTACATAATGGAAAAGCCTACAATAAGCATTTTTATCCTAAAAACACACATTAAATCACAAATGTGCAGATTTGAAGAAAAAAAATTATCAAACTTGACCGATATCAATAACTTGACTTCAGGAAATTTCAGGAAAAAAAATTCCTAAAAAAGTTTTTACGCTTGCTTGAGGTGGTTTTTGACTTGTGTGAAAAAGAGTGTGAATAATGGGTTATTTCACCTGATTTGGTGGCGCTGAAGAAAAATGTATCATAAAGTTAATCATAAAATTACTATTGTTTTGCATTGTTTTGTTAATGAGTCCAGTTATTAATAATAGTACATGTTTGTTTATTGGAAATTTAACAGTGAAGCGCTGAGCTTGAATTGATATGCAGAAAAATATACTTTAACAACAATGTCAAAACCACATTTTTATAAGGAACATTTTAATATTCCACTCTTATTAAAATGTACTGTTGTTCTTCTATAGTATCATGCTGAACTAAAAGGAGCACTCTTTACTTGTTTTCTGTGTAATTCAGTCACAATTTGAAGAAAAGTTTTAGTTTTTCATGAGACTTTGTGACTTCCTACTTTTTTCCATATATTAAAGGGGTCATGAACTGGCTTTTTAATTTTTTTTATACTGTTGTCTGAGGTCAACTAATAATGTTTGCATGGTTTTTACATTCAAAAACATCATAATGAATAAGTAATAGGCTATTTTCTGCCCTGCTTTTGAGGCTCTCTCCTGGAACGCTCGGTTTTTATGGATGTGCCGCACTGAAGACTTGAAAGTAAACGCCCACGGCTAGGATTGGATAAGATTTGCATATTTAATGAGGAGCTTCAGTACATGTGGGAATTGTTTTGAAAGTGTGTGGGGAAACGACAACCAGAAAGATTTGTCCCACAGGGCACGCAAAATGTCTTTATCAAACAAACCCGATTTATCTCTCATCCACCCGCTATTGATTGGAATGTTATTTTTGTATTACTTGGCCCGCTCGATGTCTGAAAAACACATAGCCCCGGGACGTTGGGCTCTACATGTCCGAGTCTGATCACACAATGACAACACCACAAATAAAGGATTCTCCAGCCTTTGACAATGTGCTAAGGTATTTTCAGTTAGACACGTACACATAATCAATACAATCTGTAACAATGCAATACTATCACATATAAAAACATGTTTTACTCACATAAGTGTGTTGCACTATTCCTGTCGGATCCAATATAGAAGGCTAATATAGAAGTCTCGACCTGTATCTTGTTTACAAACGATTCTGCTGTGAAATGAAGCGAACAAACGTGCAATGTCTTACACACGTGAGCTGGAACCGACATGTTAATTGCTCTTAACGCGATCCGTTTAGCTCCACGAGTCGGTAGGCGGGCTTGAGGCGGCGTTTCACCACACTCTGACGTCACAGGTTGACGTATTCTGAGACTGAGCGTTTGCTGGGTTAATAAAAGCTTTTCTTTGACCAACAAGGACGTTTTCAGCTCTGAAACTTACAGGATATTCTTTTATCACAATGAACTTTTATATATCAAAAGCTCAAGGGAAAGTTGATTTCTCAATTCATGACCCCTTTAAGTGTCTAATAAGTCAAATAAGTGTTCCTATGCCACCACCTACTGGTTATATAGTGGTAATTTCATGTCTTTTTTAAAAATAAAAGTGATTTTTTTTTTTTGCCATAAAGTGACCTTCACCTTTAAAGTTTTAGTTTTACAAATCAAACTAAAAATAATATTAAAATTGGATAATATTTAGAGCTTTGAAGTGCTGGGAAAAGTGTGAAACACTTGAAAAAGTGCTTGAATTTCATTCTCAAAAGGTTGTAAGAACCCTGAAATTAATTATGTAAAAAAAAAAGAAAAGATTTTGACTATTTCTTCCACAATACCATGGGGTGTTACTACATTAAATCCATAGTGAATGTTTATGACTTGTGGACTGAAACCCCTGAATGTTTCAAAATGGCCCGTGTATGAGCTCGCGCTGCGCTGTCTATTATTGCTCCGAGCTGATGAACGGTCCGTGCAGCGCAACTCAAACGAGTAGCGCAGTTCCGTTCCGCTTTCGTTTCGTTTGCAGTTCGATGTTTCTCATATGTAACAGAAATGGCAGCTCTTAATATCTTATCTTTGGACAACGCGGTGGTCGCACCAGTGCAACCTCTAACTAAATTCAGACGCACCAGCAGGAAAAAAGGTCGCAAAATGAGACCATTTAGTCGCAGTCTGGAGCCCTGTGTTAACTGAGGCCTGTAGAGTCTGAGGTAAATGTCTTCTACTTGTGAATAATCTTCCTCACTGTAGAATGATGGACTTCAAATTGTTTGGAAATAGCCCTGTAACCCTTCGCAGATTGATGGCAGCAACAACTGCTTCTCTAAGATCATTGCTGATGCCTTTCCTCTGCATTGTGTTAACACACACCTGAATGCTCCAGACCAGCAAACTGCCAGAATTTCAGCTTTTATAGAGGTAATCAGACTTGCAGGTGATCAATTAATCAAAGGCATTTGATTAGCAGTGCCTGACCGTTATTTACCCTCTTAATTCTTATGTTAACAGTAAGGGTGTCTTAACTTTGTCACCCATAGCTTTTCCATTTTGGCTTTATTTTTGCTAAATAAATAATGACACCATGTGATATGTCGTGTTGTTGTTCATCTGAGATTTTATTTTCCAAATTAAGACCTGACAAGGACCAGATTTTTTTTTTATTATGTCCCGATACAGAAAACCATGGAATTCAATAGGGTGTCCTAACTTTTTCACATGACTGTATGTTTACAAAGAAAAACATGGGGAAGGCAGAACAGTTCTGGGTTTTTGCATTTAGAAAAAGTAAGACGCAAGGCCTTGAGAGATGTTTTTGTATAATTTGGACTTTGCACCACATTTTCAGCCTTGTCATACACGAGACTGCAAATGACGCGAAAGGCAAGCACGGCGGTCAAACACGTCTGTCTAGAGCATGTTTACATAGAAAAACAACAAAAAAAACAAGTACAAAATGATACATTTTTAGACACAATAATAGTTATTTTGTCTGTTTTGGCTCAAAGAGTTTCAAACAAAGCTACAGCAGAAACGCTGCAATACTGATCAACATATAGTTGTGGTGTTTCCATCCTGAATGATTCTTTCATTTGATTTTTGAACAAATCAGTGAATCACTTAATGACTCATTCATAAAAGAGTCATGTTTAATTCCTGAACGAATCAGTGTTTTAGAACGAGACGGTTGACTGAATAATTCAATGATTCACTTGTGAAACCAGTAGCTTACTGCCATAAGAATGTCATTTTCAGAGAGAGATTTTACAGTTTTTAGTTCGATTGGAAGCATAAACACAGACAAGCAAAGTGACACAAACAATGTAAATTCCTGGCACTCTTAGAATGTATGGAAGTATTCATTTTTGAACCATCAAAAAATTGATTTAGACATGTACATTTGAGAAATGTCATCAGTGTTTATACCAAACAAGAAGAAGGGGAGCGCAGGGCACAACCTAACGCGGGGTTAGTTGAAACACGCATGGTTTAAAACTTTCCACACATGCCAGGATGCCGAAACTTTGTGTATTTACTAATTGCCATATCAACATTATTTAGAGAAAAAATTGCACCAAAATTAAAAAAAAAAAAATTGGAAGATAATCACTGAACATTTATTTAACCATAGCAAAAGTACATTTCTTACTTGCGTTTATCTCTGTTTTTGTGTTTATTTAAAATAAGACAAATCTGAAATTATTGTAATCTTTTATCTGTTATTTAACAGTTGAGATGGTTCTTTAATGCTGATCTAACAGCAGAAGACACGAGCCGTGGTCACAGTTGTTCAGATGGGGTGTGTTGTAACACTGCGTTACAATGAGCCCCTATTAGAACGACGCTATTATATTCTATACTTTTATGAATTCTTCTGAGAAACCATGAGAAAAGGGTGAATAAAGACTGAGAAGAAATTATTCATTATTATTATGTTTTTAACTCTGTTGTACAGCTGTTTAGCGACGTGTTTGTTGTCAAACTAATTTTTTTAAATATTTTTAATGATTAAAAATGCCATTGTTTTATTTTTTCAAAAGTGAATAATTGTATTTTATTGACAAAATATTTTAGTTTGTTTTAGATTTTTATTATTATTATTATTATTATTATTATTATTATTATTATTATATCATGTAACATTTTAAACATTTGGTCATGTTACATTGTACCCCACCTATGGAGCATGTTGTCACAAGTCACTCCCATTCGTTCATTCAGGGTAAATCAAGAAAAAAGTATACACTGTATTAATGAAACAAAACCACATAATTGTACTAGACGTGTGAAATTAATGTGGGAAAAACAAATACTCTGAACCCCAAGTGGATTTACACAAACTGATAGTCAAAAAGAGTTAGGTTGTGCCCCGCTCTCCCTAATCATCTATATCTACAGTATTATCACAACAAAACGAACAGTTTGGCTTCTTATACACATTTGGTTTGCTTCCTGTGCTCAAAGATACTGTATAGAAGATATTATATACTGTGCTGGAAGAAACTGACTTTATTTTATTGTAATCATAAAGAATGTCAAACATTTAGCTCCATACTAATTTTATGATTATTATTATTATTATTAGTAGTAGTAGTAGTAGTAGTAGTAGTAGTAGTAGTAGTAGTAATAGTAGTATTAATTTACCAGTAATTCACATATGAGAGTATTTCTGTTTTATTCCCCTGTAAGTTGGCTGTGATTTTCCACAGGTTTTGACCTAAAGTCCCATTTCCTTCCATGGATGAATGGAAGCAAAACTCTTCTGTACAAAAGAGGATAAGGATGAAAAGAAGGTGCAATTGGGGAGGATACAGAGAGAGAAAGGAAGAGCTAATTCACTGCATTATTCTCCATCATCCACACATCTTTCCCAACACTCCATCTCCTCTTCATACTAAAACCTAGTGCCAACAGGGAGATACAGGGTGAAAAGAGAGCCTCTGTCGAGCAGACAGCCCGGCACTAAGTCCTTCCTGACTTTGTCAGAGTGAGTTATTCATATTGTCCCGCCCTGTCCTGTGTCCTTCATTAATACATAATGTGTAGCACCTGCAATTATGCACAGAAAAGCTATTTCAGGTTTGATGCTCTGAATTACAACAGGCCAGGAAGCAGCCTTGAAAATACGCTTGCCGCTTGTCTCAGAAATGTTACATTAAAAATGAGTTATTGACATTTTACCTTGCCAGATGCTAGTCATTTTTTCCTCCCAGTAAACAGAAATGCAGTACAGTCTGGATTGAGCTTCAAATAATGAAAAACATTCCTTTTCAAACTTAGTTTATTTTGAATGTTTCCTTTTTAAGGTTTAAAGTTTACTTCTTTTATTTCTGTAAAAGGTACAAGAGAAAATCCTAAGAAAAAATACTTAAGTCAATACTTAAGTACTATTCTTGGAGGACAACCTGAAGACACTTAAGCGAGATTCTCAATCCGTGTGACTCCTCTGAGATGTCCCAGTACACCTTACAGTGGAAATAACAGGACAGCAGCCTAATCTCTTCCACTTGAGTTCTGCTCTCTAGAAATCAATGATGGTAGAGTAGCTAGTGTGTCCCAGAAGAACAAAGCACAACAGTGTTTCAGAGGCAGCTAAACAACATTGGCTGTCCTTGTGAAAGCTGCAGAATGTCCTGGCTGCACATTACAAAATCATTCAACAGCCACTACGGTTTTATGCTGGTCTATTTCTATTGCTGGTCATCATCGTCATACTTCTAGTCAGAATATGAGTCTGATACTGCTCCATTGGGCTGTGATTATGGGGCGTGTTTCAACCGAACCATCAAATGGACAGACCTACAACCAATCAGAGCAACAGAGTAAGTGACGCATGTTGACTTGCGTAAACGTCGCAAAGTTGTCAACAGAACAGAGTGTAAACGATCTTTGCTGGTGTTGTAAAAAGAATTTCAGGATACAGGGAGTACTTGCCAACACGATCATCATTTATGAAAGAAATAGTAAAGGTGAATACATATACAAACAAGTTCTCCGTTTAGGATTAGAACAAATTCAACCCAAGCGCTCTTTGTTGACGTTGGTGATTACGTTACTGTTGATCATCTGTCCATCATCGTATAAAGCCCACCCTGACAATTTGATTTGTTCAAACAGCTTTGGTTCGAGCATAGTTGCTCCACAACGGATCATGTCCAGACATTCGGCTTTGGGGCATTCTTCCTTCAGATGAATACAATCAAAGTTATATTAAAAAATGTCCTGGCTCTTCCAAGCATTATAATGGCAGTGAATGGCAGCGCAAAATTTAAAGCCCAAAAAGTGCATCCATCCATTATAAAAGTAATCCATACGGCTCCGGGGGGTTAATAAAGGCCTACTTATGAAAAAGCGCAACTAGTGTAAGCATTTTGAACTGCGAGAGGCGTTACACTTTCTTCGTAAATTAAATACGGAAGGCAGTCTGCCGGAAGCTAGATATTTTACTTTATAAAGTTTTAAATATAGATATTTTTCTTACAAAAAAGCATCATTTCACTTCAGAGGGCCTTTATTAACCCCCCGGAGCCGTGTGGATTACTTTTATAATGGATGCATGCACTTTTTTGGGCTTCAAATTTTGCCATACTACCATTATAATGCTTGGATTAGCCAGGACATTTTTAATACAACTCTGATTGTAATCGTCTGAAAGAAGAATGTCATACACACCTAGGATGGCTTGAGGGTGAGTAAATCATGGGGTCATTTTCATTTTTGAGTGAACTATCCCTTTAAGGTAGTTGCATGTACTGCAATCAGGCAAAACACAATATATGCTGGTGACAAATCATGCTGATTTCTATTATGTGAAATGATCTTATGTAGATTAGAATCAACCAACCAAATTTATGAGATTGTAGGATTGAAAATAATCAAAGATATTTGATTTTTGAAAATGAACAAAGACATTTGCTTTACTGTTTTCAACCCCCATCTTTCTTACCAGAAGGGCCATCTGGAATTCCTAAAGACAAAGAAATGCTGAAGGCCTGTAGGCCAAATGTCACACCTGTAGCACCGTGGGGGAAGCTTGGTCTGATTGGTCAGTTTTGAATGTCTCACATTAGGGTTTCAGTCACATGGTCAAGGAATAGATAAAAGAAGATTGTAACTGTTGTTCTCTCTCTTTTATTCTCTGGCTCTCTCTTCTTGGGGGCCTTCTCTTTGGCTCTTCTCTTCTTTGCTCTCTTCTCTTCTTTGTCTCTCTCTCCCCCTCTCTCTCTCTATCCCTCAGGTAACATTCATGCTGGGTACGATTAATGGTATAAGTTTTTATCATCTCATACATTTATTTTGTAACTATTTTATGTAACCATAACTAGATTTTGTCATTAAATTCTTTCAATTACAAATGATGTGCTAACTAGTTTTGATTTGGTATTGACTTTGAAGTCACATTATAGCAACGCTCTCCCACATATTTTGCTATTGTAACTGCGCTTACTCTCCGTCATTGGTATAAGCTGCAGTGGGTGGTTATAGACGAGAAATGTACAGTTTTCTATCATCTTGCTGATAACATTTCTTTAGTCATTCGGCAACCCTGCAGTCAGAACCACTGTAGGCGATCCACCCTTACAAGATGATACCCATCCAATATTTTGACCTTTATCATACAACCATCAAATCAGATCATTTTAAAGTCAACATTAAAAGAGCATTCAAAACCGTTCCACCAATGCGATGTATTCCTCAGTGAAACAAGATGTTCAAAAAGACAAACAAACAAATTAAGAGAATAGAGCACATTTCGAATTCAGGTTGACTTTGAATGGTCAGGCCCGGTCTACAGAAGATGTCTGTCTACACTTGTGCTTGCTTTGAGTATGTGTGTCTATTTTCATCTATAAATCACCACACTGTGGCAGATTATTTTGTTAATTAGCATCGTTATTCTATCACAGCTGGAATGCTAATTGCTCTTCTGGTTGCAGAAGCCTGTACTGTGACGGACCAGTCCTTTAAATGTGAAAGCTCTCTCTGGGGCTCAATCACATCACTGTTCCATGTTAAATCCACACCCAGATTGCAAAAAAAAATTCCCATATTCCAACACCCATTCATTTCCTTCAGAAAGTCATCAGACATTAACCAGTTGTTTAAAATTTTCTCTGAAGTTACAAAAACAATTTTCAACTAGTGCTGTCAATCGATTAAAAACTAATTAATTGCAAATTTTTCTGTAATTAATAAACAAAGTTTTTAATATTACAGTAATTTGAAAGCTATCAATTTCAACATTTATTAGGCTTTAATTTAAGTTAACTTAAAACAATCTTTACATAAACCCATTATAATAAATGGCATATTTACCTGTGGCCTTCATATATAATCAATATACAGAAGTTAAATAAAGTTACCAAACACTTTACAGTCTTAACTGCATCCGTCATCATTATATATATATATATATATATATATATATATATATATATATATATATATATATATATATATATATATATATATATATATATATATATATATATATATATATATACACACACACACACACACCTAAAGGATTATTAGGAACACCTGCTCAATTTCTCATTAATGCAATTATCTAATCAACCAATCACATGGCAGTTGCTTCAATGCATTTAGGGGTGTGGTCCTGGTCAAGACAATCTCCTGAACTCCAAACTGAATGTCAGAATGGGAAAGAAAGGTGATTTAAGCAATTTTGAGCGTGGCATGGTTGTTGGCGCCAGATGGGCCGGTCTGAGTATTCCACAATCTGCTCAGTTACTGGGATTTTCTAGGGTTTACAAAGAATGGTGTGAAAAGGGAAAAACATCCAGTATGTGGCAGTACTGTGGGCGAAAATGTCTTGTTGATGCTAGAGGTCAGAGGAGAATGGGCCAACTGATTCAAGCTGATAGAAGAGCAACTTTGACTGAAATAACCACTCGTTACAACCGAGGTATGCAGCAAAGCATTTGTGAAGCCACAACACGCACAACCTTGAGGCGGATGGGCTACAACAGCAGAAAACCCCACTGGGTACCACTCATCTCCACTACAAATAGGAAAAAGAGGCTACAATTTGCACGAGCTCACCAAAATCGGACAGTTGAAGACTGGAAAAATGTTGCCTGGTCTGATGAGTCTCGATTTCTGTTGAGACATTCAGATGGTAGAGTCAGAATTTGGCGTAAACAGAATGAGAACATGGATCCATCATGCCTTTTATCACCACTGGTAGCGCGATTTATTGTAATGTTTTGTTCCCAAAAGTGGCAGACATGTTACTTGTTCAGATGACATTTTCCAGTGAAAATTCTTATTTAGAAGACGTAGAATCTGTGATTCTGAAGTACAGTATCTACACTGGTGTGGTGACTGACAGCAAAGCCGCACATAAAACATTAGATTCATCCGCGCTGAGGAGCCGCGCCGATGAAACTCACGTACTGATGATAACTCTGCAAATAACTGCAACTGCAGGTTTCAAACAGAGATGGCGACACAGAGGCAAAACTTACGGACTGCAGCTTTAACACGTTAAACTGAAAAAATTAATTGCATGCGTTAACGCACTCATTTTGACAGGACTATTTTCAACATACATTTTAAATTGCATTTTCTTTGTCCATTTGCCTATCGCTGTTCCTTATCATTTTGTCAAATGCTTTTCTTTATCCAGTTGTCAATTGAGTTAAAAAACGAAAAACATAACTTTTTATTTTAATAGTACATTATTGAGGGCAACCAATCAGCTTTAGACTCAATTTTAAGAGCCACCCTCTCTCCTCCCTACATGCCACTCAAAGTTGATGCAAGATGGACTGTTGTTATATTCTCCACGTTACAACTGTCCTTTTTACCCCTATACGTTCTTTGACCTTCAACAAATCAAAAGTTAACTCAAGTGTTGCTAAACAAGTAACCACGCTTGACAAATTCGATGGTCTCTATAGCCCTTGAAAAGCATTCTGTTATTGAAGCACCATGCAAGTTGGTGCAAACGTGACCTCTGCTAGTTAATTTTAGGATCATCTTGGCACTCAAGATCTTCAAAGCTCAGCTGATCAGAGACTTCCCACGGCTGGCTTCTGTTCTCTCAGCGGTAACCGTGGTGAAGGAGCTAAGCACACACTTTCTGCTAAAGTGTGGGTGACTGGTCACTTGGCGTCCTATCGAGGAACGTTATTGAAAAGACCTTTGGGGACGATCCAGGCTGGATTTATTGCGCTGCTAATTTTCTTTTTTTAGGTGGTAAAAATAAGAAAATAAAGATTCTGAAGTGCATTTCTGCTTAAAACTCTACAGTTTCATCATCACAATGCTGATTCAATCAGACTTAAGACAATAAACAAGAGAAAAGAGAAAGCAGAGAGTAAGAAAAAAAAACAGACCTCAAAGAAGAAATAATGAAGACTCGAATAGAAACAAGGCCTGTGGATGAAAAGTACAGAAAAAAAGTTATGAATGATCAATAAATATACCTCAGTCTCACTGTAGACGGCAGAAGAAAAGAGTGAAAAGATAAATCCAGTTGTGTTTGATTTAAAGTCACTAAAGGCTTCAGCAAACAGTAGCACTAGAGAACAGATAAGCACTGTCATCTCTGAAATCAATGTCTGAAGACTGTGACATTACAAGAAGCATCAATAAATGTTGTCTCGGGGGACTTCAGTTTAGACTCACATAAACACTCTGCTCACTTACACTCAGATGGGCCTGTGGATTACAGAAAAGTTGCCATTAGATGACAAAATGTCATGGGATTGTGTTTGCTGAGCTTGTACAAACATCATAATGTAGAAATCCTGAAGACAAAAAAACATCTGATATAAGCTTTAGTGAAGCATGACCTGATGGAGAGAGAGAATGAAAGAGAGGGTCAAAAATGGCATAGCAGATGGTTGCTGAAATTTCAATCTGTAGTATCTTCGGGGCCATATGTTCAAAAAAAGTCCCCAAAATGTGACTCCAGTTTGAATTCATGTAACATTTACGTCTGAAGGCTGATGTGATGCCGTTTGCTCTTGAGACCTGGAGAGATTCTTACTCTGTTTTAAATGCATGGAATATTGAAAACAGAGCAAAGGTGTCACTCTTTCTTTCTCTCGCTCCCCCTTTCATCAGGTATATCTTCTCTCCTCTCACTCTCTCTCTCTCATCTTTGGTCTGACATTAACTTTCAAAGGATCCAGTCTATAGTAGAAGGAGAGGTAGTCAAATGTCACAGAGTATTTGATGGACAATCCGCCTCCCTTTAAATCATTGTTGCACCTGTCTTAAAGGGATAGTACAAAAGAACCTGTTCTATACAATTCTGTCATTAGCGGCTTTTCCACCGTTGGGCCGAACGGTTCTTAGAATGGTAAGGAACGGTTCCAGTTGTGTTTCCACTTGAGCCTGGTACGGCACGGCACGATTACAAACCATTCTCTGCCTGGAAAACTGCACGGTTGCCTAACCAATGGTGGAAAAGTGGCTATTGTTTCCTCACCTACATACCTTTCCAAACCCGCATGCTGTAATTTTTCCATGGAACAAAAATCGAGAAATCTTTCTCTAGCTCTTTTCTACACATCAACAGTTCATCCTTGACAAAACAACACCATAAAAGTAGACTTGTGCCCTACATTCCAAGTTTTTCCAAGGCATACAATGACTTCTTTAAACTAATTTAATTTGTAATTCACTAAAAATGACACACATGAGAACCAATGACATCTGATGATGTTGTGATGTTCATCAAAAGCTACAGCAGATGGTATGTTTTCACTAAATGATGATGAACATTTTGTAGTCTTTTCCTCATCCAAAGCAAACATATGGCTTCAGAAGCCTAAGAATACAGAACTTTCATGGTGCTTTTTTTTTTTGGATTTTGACAGATGTTGCTCTCACCCAAACCTTCTAGCTGCAGCCTGTCATCAGCGAGACCGTTTTGCAAGAATGACTGGGATCCCATACTGTTTTAAAAAGTCACTATGACATCAACAAAAGAATTAATAAAAAGTTACATCTTTGAAAGTCTGCTCTGAGGTTTGTTTACTGCAAAAACGCCAACAGGAGTTAGCTGCAAGTAATCTTCCGTAATCACTGACTCATTCCTGCTAGATCATTTGTTTGGACTTGTGTAATTGAACCCACCATAATGAATGTCTGCCAAACTCCCAAGATAAATCAGGAGGCATGCCAGCATTTTAAATGGATAAATAAACAATGTCACATTCTAATCTATCTACTTTCACGACTCCAGAGCTCTGATATGACTGTCATATAATTTCAAGCGAGTCATATAATGGAGTTCAACATACTAATGTAGCGCATCACGTAAACTGCAGCCGTCACACTGAAGCCGTCTTTGGGGGACAAAAAGTCTCACTTATGAGGTTAGAATAGTCCCACATTTGGTGATAACCGTAACACTTACCTCAAAAGATAAGAGTCATGGAAAGATATGCTGATGCACTTACTGTGCTATTAGGTTTACTGGATGAAATGAGGAAGCAAAGTTTTTTAAATGTGTTTTGATACCCTTAAGGTTGTCATATTTCCCTGGTTAAATAAACATTACATTACAAAGAAAAAAAAAATACAATTCTACTTTGTATTTTTACATTAGCAAAGTAATTAATTTTCCATTTATTAAAACCAAGAATAAATCTCATCAATTTAGTGTTTTAGCATTATTACATGTATTGCAAAACAATTACTAAAGGCTGTAACAATTTAAACAATATGTTTAATTTGTGAACTCATGTTCAGCTATTCTTAGTCTTTAAAATACTTTTTAATTTATTTGCAGATTATCAGTCATAGATATGACGATGTACGAAGCTGATTGGTCACTATGTTTTCAGGCCATTTCATTTCGATGTGGCAAAGCGATGTTAAGTGGTTGCGTTTTTAACTTTAAAATGTAACTTTTAAATTAACTTTTTAATTTGTCTTCCCATTAACGGCATTTTGATCATTCAGACCGATTCGCGAATCCGCACGAAAACAAGAGGTGGGATTTATCGCACAAACCAATCAATATCCAATCACATCCAACGGAAACGGTATTCCCTGATGGCTGTGGCCTCTTTCAGCAGGACAATACTGGCACAAAGCAGAAATGGTTCAGGAATGGTTTGAGGAGCACAACAATGAGTTTGAGGTGTTGACTTGGCTTCCAAATTCCCCAGAATTTAATCCAACTGAGCATCTGTGTGATGTGCTGAACAAACACACTCTCAGAAAAAAAGGTACAGTGTCACTGGGGCGGTACCCTAAGGTACAGCAATGAAAAGGTACATCTTTGTATCTTACTCACCCCTAAATGGTACATATTAATACCTTAAAAGGTACATATCAGTACTTTATAAGTGTGTATTAGTACCTTAAAGGTACATATTAGTACCTCTTCGGTTTTGTACCTTAGGGTACCGCCCCAGTGACAGCAATGTACCTTTTTTTTTCTGACAGTGCAGAAGATCCATAGAGGCCCCACATCGCAACTTACAGGACTTAAAGGATCTGCTGCTAACATCTTGGTGCCATGGTGACGTGTTGTAAATCCAGCAGATACGATTCTATGAATTTGCTTTGCAAATTAACATGGTGGTGCTCATCGCGTTATAGATCAGCTTACATCATTATAAAGGTTTAAAATAATAATACAGTGATGCGTTCTAAAATAATGGGTGATGCGTTCTAAAACAAAACTCTGGGGGGGTCAGCATGTGAAAGGGTTAAATGTCAAAGCTTTTCTTAATCTTGTCTTGCTTTTCAAGAAAAACATAAACATCCAAAAACAAGATTTATTTACTTGAGAAGAAAAATTCTGTCAAATACTGTAGGTTTGTTTATCTTACCCTAGTGGCATAGCCCTCACTTAGATTTAGGCTTTATATAAGGAAAAAAAAGGAAAACAAAATCTGCTAATAGAGTGAAAAAATAAACTTAAATCAAGATCAAAACAAGTTTTAATATCTTATGCAATTTTGGTTCTCAAGCTAGTTTTTAATTACAAAAATACTGATTAATGATTAATGTTTGTTTTATACTTTTATACTTATATATTGTTTTATGTTTTATACTTTGGGTTTGGGTTGTTTAGGGTTAGGACACTTGAAAGTGTCCCACAATGCATCAGGACACACAAGTGTCATCACCCCCACACTTAATTAAATTAAGGAAAACTAGTTTAGGTCAGTACAACAAGAATACAAAAGTTACCGTGCCACTACCAATAGCACATGTTAGTATGCTACAGACAATTTTGTGTATTATTATATTGAATGTATAGGATGAGGAAGTAAGAATATAAGCAATAACAAGTAATTCTCTTTACTGAAAAACACATAAAATAAAAATTGTACTTTCAATTTACAAATTTAAGTGGATTTAACAATCATATTAATTTGACATATATATATATATATATATATATATATATAAATAATGATATTTAGATGTTTCTACTGAGAACAAAAATACATTAATGGTTAGGTTTTTTTGTTTGTTTTGGGTTGTTTAGGGTTTATTTAAATTTAATCTTTAACAAAATAATTTGAACAAGCAGCAAAAACATTTTTGAGTGCACCTTCTCTGGCTCTCAAATATAAGTATTGTATAAGACTGACTCCAGTTGATGTTATGGGCTTCAAATCCCCCAAAAAAAAAAACAACCTCACTCTGCTGGACAAACACACCATCTGACATTTAGGCCTGGAGGAAGCAAGAGGCTGAGCTTGAAATTATTCATTTTGAGTTTTCTGTCAGACCCAAAAACTAAGGAACATAATATGCTACTTCTGTTCTGTGTGCGAGAAAGACCCTGCATGTTTCTTCTTTACTTTTGTCTCTCTGTTTTTAATCTTGCTAGGTAAATTTACAGAATTAAAACTATTTCACTTAGTCTTGTTTCATCATTTTATAGTCTTTGATCAATCTTGTGATGCCATCTGAAAGGCATCTAAATGTTGTCTTCCGTTCTTGTCAAAAAGTTCTCTTGGCTAGCCAGCAGATCTGGGAAAAACATTATCATGTCTGCTCGATTGGCTGATTATTAGGCAGAGTTTAAGAAACAGCTCCCTGCTGAGGTATTTCTCGCTGCGCGTCATACTAACAGTTTTTCGGACACAAATTGCAAGGCATATTGACGAATTCATTTCCATCCAATAGAGCTTCTACGGAAGCTGAATGTAAATTTTTCAGTGTTTAACTCATTTTAAAAGAGTTTAAAATCATGTATACTCACTCAAATCATATCAGTAGCCTAAAAGCAGTGTTATTTTACCATGAGATCACGTGACCAGTCAAATGCTTGTACTAAATTTCTAATCATTTTATTAATTTGTTACTGGACTACAGAAAAGGCTGCAAGTAGGCTATAAGCAGAATAACACGACACAAGGTTGGATCTATAGGACATCAAATTAATATTGCGAGTATCTCCCCCCCAACCCCCATTTCCTGTAGATCGGACTCACTGTACCCTCAGTGTAACTTATAAAACATTAATATGTTTTGATGCGTTTATTTATTTCCACCCTCCAAGGCCTTAATGGACTTTGTAATAGCGATGGCTGGGCTGATGCCCATTAGTACCAGGGCTTAATGTTTGCTCACAGAAGCATGTGGGCCGCATTTAAAGTCTGGCAGGATGTGAGCATTGGCTTGACTTTGCTTGGCTAACGGCAGGTATACACATTTGAGGCTAATGAATCTCTCTCCCTGCGTTTTAGCATGTCTGTTCTCCTTAGAGGGCAATGAAGCTTAAAGCTACAGAACACAGCATCTGGGTGATATGCTTTTTAGTGTAAGGCTGTTTGCACATTCATTTGTGAAAGGATTATAAGCCATTTTAACATTAGCAGAACATGCTAATGCATCTGTTTTCAGGTTGCAGCTAAGATGTGAACAACTTCTGTGAGAATTCAACATCACTGTGCACATTTTATTAGCTGTACTGGCCCTTTTAAACATACAAAAAATTGGAATTACACAGTATTTATCAAATAATAGAAGCAGCTATTGTCATGTAACCGTCCAAAAACTAGTATAAGGAGACAACCGAGAAACTAAGTATAGTGGAGTATAATGAAGTGATCTTAAGGTATAAATGATATAGATGGTATACCATTATCTTTGAAAATAAACAATAAAAATGACCACATACACAGACACACACACGTATGTGTGTGTGCGTGTATGTATATATATATATATATATATATATATATATATATATATATATATATATATATATATATATATATATATATATATATATATATATATATATATATATATATATATATATAGAGAGAGAGAGAGAGAGAGAGAGAGAGAGAGAGAGAGAGAGAGAGAGAGAGAGAGAGAGAGAGAGAGAGAGAGAGAGAGAGAGAGAACAAACACAAATCCTATAATGAAAAAAAAAAACTTCTGACGGTTTGGAAGAACCTCTGGCTATTATTAATGTAATGACACTGACAAAAATAATGGAATTCTTCAGAGTCATAACCTAAAATAATCAGTATTCCTTGTGCTTTGATCCGTGATGAATATTTAAGCATGTGTATGTTGATGATTCTTATTTGCATTAATGGGGATATTTCAAAAGTTCCACATGTCTTATTGCACTTAGGGGAGTTTAATTTTAGAAAACCGCCCACAGATCTGCGTCAGGTACTTTTATTACTGCGGAAAAACTCAAATTCGACTATTACCGTGGCGGTAAGCAGCACTTAGGGACGGCTTATTAAAGAGCGGAAACCTGATGAGTATAATTAGCTCATATGTTTCCCTCGACAGATGCGCTGGGGACATTAATGCGTTACTAAAATCACTCTTGGATGCACGCTCACCACTGATTATGCCGATATTGTCACAAACAAATGCAGGCTGCATTTAAATGTACATTAAAGAGGACTGCGCCAATCATCATATAACGGGAGCAGGCTCGGACCAAATGTCAGATTAACACTATTTCTTTCATTAAAAAAACAAAACATTACATTAAATATAAATAATACAATGATAAAATGCCTAGAGAAATGAGGGACAATACTACAGCTATAATGCCCTTAGTCTAGATTTACAACTACTTGCAACAAATATTCTTCTCAGTATAATACTTCTCAGTAATGAGCATGAAAAAGAAAATTATAGCAAGTACAGGCCTCCAGACAGGTGTCTCTTTAGCTGTTGCACTTACCAGTGATCCTAAAGCGGCACTGTTGACATCTAAAATTAGAAGCAGAGCTGATGCTGATTCAGGCCATGCTCAGAGCCCAGGCTGTTTCAATTATGAGATGGGTATGCCCTATAGGTCACAGACTCAGACAGGATCTGTCACTAAAAACCCCTGAGTCAATGCTTCCGTCCTCGCCCACACGCACTGCTCCAGAGATGCATTACAGAGCAAGCAGAGAGTTTTAATGATCAGTGGAGATGCTAGGGGTGAGCTAGCATCAGTTTTGAATTAAACTTGCATTTGTATTTAACTTGAACATTCTTTGTAGTGTTTCTGTAGCTCTTACTGAATGATGGAGCATGGCGCTAGTAACACCATGGTACGCATAAACGTGTCTGTTCTCCTTTAGAGCCATGCGTTTAATCAAACTGAACTGAACAACTGACTCGAACCAAATCAAACTGAACTGAATCGACTCAACTAAACTGAACTGAATCGACTTCAGACTAAATTGCACTGAACTGTATTAAAATCGAATCAACATGAACTCAACCAAATCCAGGGGTGCTTCTCAACGATCAAATTGATAGATCCTCGTTTCCTCGCTCCTACTTCCTCCAGCCCGTGACCTGGAAACCGATCAACCTCAGCCATCTTGAAGGGCATCTAAATTCTCTAATTCCACCTTGAGAAAGTGAAGAATGAGGAGCAAGGACGCTTTCTGAGGAGTCATAAGTGAAGATACATAGGTGTATCCTTCTATCACATCCTAAGGTGGTGGAGCTAAGACGCAATGAAAGGAAACGAGGATGCACAAATAAGAAATGAAAAACACCCCAGCTGAACAAATGAACTGAATCAAAATCAAACTGAACTGAATCGAACCGACTTAAACTGCACTAAACTGTACTGAACAGAACCAAACCGAATCAACATGAACTGAACCAAATCAAGGGTGCATTTCCTGTACAATGATGTAACTTGCTGCTTAACTACCGTAGTATGATGCATTGTTGATGACGGGTAGATTAATGCACAGGCCAACTTAGGCTGAAGCCTAGGAGCCCATGGGATCTGGGGGCCTCTTTTCAGCGTTTTTTGCAAATATTTACTCCAATAAATTGCTAATTTTACTAGACGGAGGTTATAAAATAACAGGCAGTTGACGAGCACACAGTGCGCATCAAGGATTAATGTTACATCACCCTCAATATCACACGGATTTGGCATTTCCAATTAATGTATTAAATTACTATTATGCTAGTTTTATTTATTATTATTAATTGTAATTAATATTACAATTAATTTGCCCAACAGTTATTTCATAGCACATCACTGCATAACCAACACGCTGTGAGGATAATAAAAGATTAGAGAGATAAGCTCAATACAGCTCTATTTTTTTAAACATTTAGGTCTATTATACAATGACTTATAAGCAAAAAAAAAAAAAAAAAAACAAATTATATATATATATATATATATATATATATATATATATATATATATATATATATATATATATATATATATATATATATAAATAATTATTATTAACAGTGTATAATATATGTAAATTATTTATAATATATGTAAATATGTAAAAAAAGAACAGATTTATTCAAACACAGAGTTTTTAAAAACAACTTGCTTAACATGAAATACTTCTCATTTCACAATGGGCCACAAGAGAAATATTAAGAAAATAAATGAAGACTAAGGTTAAATACCGTTATCACAGACTGTCCTCCAAATAAAAAAATTATAATACATTTTTTTTTATTAACAACTACATCCACCCCACCCTTAAACCTACCCAGTGATTTATAGTGCATATACACTTTATGAGCACATGCATTCCCTGGGATCGAACCCACGATTGCATGATCATATGATTACACAATGTTGTATTTTGCTCTATCAATTGAGCTACGCAAAACCCCAAACATGATGCAAATAAAATGAAACAAAGCATTAAGATGAAAGTGTCCTGTTGTCGATAGGGGCGCAACTTTAGTAAACGCTCCTATGGGTCATATTTCATGAATTAAAATGAAAGTGTCCTGTTGTTGATAAGGGCACAACTTTACTAAACGCTCCTATGGGTCGTATTTCAGAGAAGTGACAAACGACCTATATAGGCGTATTGGTTGGAGGACATGTTGCGTTATCAGCATAATGTTGAAGTAGAGAATTCGTCTCTGGGAGAATATGCACCGCTAATGCAGCATCAGATCATATGCATAAAAGCGTGATACATTTTTACTTTCACTTTCTGCAGTAAGTCATTGACTGGAGTTTGAGACTTCTTCACCAACTCAACTCAGCATAACCTCAAAGCTCACCTCCATGGTTTAGAATGGAAATATTTCCAATATTTTAACGTGGCATTTTTCTTTATCACCAATTGCTCGCAATACGATTCACATTAATAATAAAATTAAGTAAATTATTAAATGGTTAAGTAAATGGTAATTGGTAAGCACAATTATATATTTTGAAATATATCCCTGGACATCTCAGCTTTGACAAAAAGTAGTCTTTAATAATGTCTAAATATACATATCCAAATGCAAAACCAAATGCAAGAAACTAATTATGTCTGAATCCAATGTTCCCAGCAACTAGAAATCCCTGAGCCCAGGGCCTGTGTAGACCTTAATCTGCCCCGGTTGAAGAAATCAACTAGCTAGTTACGACGTTTCCCAAAACCGTCCCGTCACAAATTTGTTGTTCAACCACGTTTGTTAATGATGTCACACAGGTGGTGGAGTAATACCTTCTTTTAATTAATTATTTGAATAACAGATATGGCACTAATTCTCTTTTTATAAAGTTTTTTGTACCTTATTTCCAGATTCAGTTATGACTCCTTCTTAAGTACTAGAGCACGCACGCACGTGCACTCTTCAAAATGGTGCTTTAAATCCCTTGATAAACTAAAAGACATAAATGACATTTGTATATATTCTGAACTGTAATGAACTGAAGGTTAGTTAAGACTGGCAATCACTGCTATTCACAAAATGAAGAATGAAAAAATTAAAAAAGATGGATAGGAGTAAAGACCTCCAGAGCCAAAATTGATAAATACTGATGGCCTAATGGTTAAAGATATGGGCTGCTGGTTTGAATCTGTTCTGCTCTGACACCCTTGAGCAAGACACATAACCTGACTTGGCTCCTGCAGAACTGTTCCTGTAATTAAATCTGTGTCTAACATGTCACATGGGATAAAAGCGTCTGCTAAATGACTAGTAACTAGGCAGGCATCAGACAATGACACACTAATGGCAGAGCATGTCTGTTTCATCACTGGTGGGTCTATAGCCCGAAACTGGCATCTCCTTGAAGACCACAGACAAGATTACAGGAAAGAAATGCTCTCTATAAGGTTGATGCCTACAGTTAGTACACTGATTTAAAAACGTGCAAAACCTTTGAATATAACCTGAATATTAGCCAAAAGCTTTTTTGCGTTCTTTGTGAAAACAACAATCTGCCACGGTCAGCACATCTGAAACAATCCCTCTGAGTGAAAGAGTAAAACTACACAGCCACAGGCAGTCCGAGCGATTCTCTCCAAATCATGCTTCCGTTTAAACTCATCCTGTGGTCACACAGTAAGCTCTCTGTACAAAACAGCTCAACTCAGCAAGATACCGGCATTTCTAAACACAGCGGATGAAGACAAATGTTTGCAGGCACCATAAGGTGTCTGCTCTTCCTGTTGTTTTTTTTTTTCTTCTTTTTTGCTCAAGCTAATGCAGCCCAGTTTGATAAATTATCAAGGGCTAAAAAACCGAATCAAACGCCATCTAATACGCTTGTTCATGGCACTTCAGAAAACAGTTGGAGATTTATGCCATTGAATGAATGCGGTCAGCCTTGGCATAAAAGGCCAGCGGGGGAGATCACATGAAGGAAGGGAGGAAGGGAATGGGCTAAATAGAATGACACCAAATAACATGTTACGGAGGGGAATGCAAAATCCCTCTGCGATCCCCAACGGCAAAGCACGAGCCGTTAAAACCAGAAGCAGAGCTCGAGGAAAATGGGCTGCAATTACTCTCAGAGAATAACACTGTCCAAATCAATCATTGCCAAAACCCAGACAGGTGTCAGGGAGAATGAGGCGCGGTCCGATCGGACACACGCTCTGACGCTCCAGTCACCTGAGAGTTTTGTCATAACAAACCCCCCAATCTTAATTGGGGAATGATTAACGAGCTTGTGGGAGACGTGTCCTTGAACGTGCCAGGGAAAGCAGACGACCGCATCAGTCCTCCAAGAACTGTTCTGAAAGCTCATGTTTACGGATTTCAGGGCCTCAAGAGTTTATATCTGAATCTACCTGAATGGGTCAAAATTGTTGAAATGGATGAGCTAATTACATAGTAAACAACTCAGCCACTCGGAAATAAGCACTTTCAGACACATCACAATCTAAATAACCTCAAAATGATGAGTCAGTGAGTGAGCCGGTTTTAGCAACCACTCAGCTCAAGTAAAGGTGCACCTTCATACCAGTGTCATTCATTACACTTACTGAGAACTGGATGCCTAATGGTCCAAATAAAGGTGTTTGAATTACTCTTATTATTTTGAAGCAACTGAACATTGGCTTATTGGCTGAGGGTTTGGGCCCATAGCTGAAGAAACACCCAGAAATGTGGTAATTAAAAATAATGACTTCCTGAAACATATCTCTAATATAAATGTTATATCAAAAGAGTGTGATTATTCTGCATACTTGCAGGATGCTTTTAATTATTTATTTTTCAAAATGCTGATGAGTTGTCTAAAGTGATTTTGGTCACTTTGCCTAGGGCTTGTGGGGAGGGGAGGGGAGGGGAGGGGGAACGACCTCACTTTCAAATCTTATAGTTTTATTCTTTATTTGTGGTTTTCACTCAAGCAAGGTTTTTAGTATCATATTAATAATTCCATGTTTACTGACTTTACAAATATTTTGAGTGAGGCATAATGAGAAATAATTTCCATCAGAAACATACAAGCGAGCTGTGCATAAAACAATTTCCTGAATACGTACTCATTTAGGATCAGTAATAAAAAGCCTTTATACTCTCAGCATGGATGATCAGTGCAGAAGCTACAGTATAAGCAGTGGATGGAAAGGTCATGGTTATAACCATTATTTGTGCCCTTCATCTACTCAGTCTTAACTGCATGTCTCGACTTCATGCCCCATAACTCCAGTTTATGGACCAGCCGGTCCAGTTCTGGTATAAAGATAAAATGAAGACGTCCTCACATTCCTGTCCAATCTTATAAAGTGGTTCTAATGGACATCAACATTATGGCTTTAATATTAGATAGTAAAATGGCACAGTAAAATATAAAATAAGGAAAATCAAGGCTTTATATATCATCTTTGCGTAATTTGTTCAATTTTATTTTTGGAGGTTTCAGACAAGCAGATGCATTGGAAATTGCACGCAGAGGTTTTCTATTTTAATATATTTTAAAATCTAATTTAATAAGCTGATTTTCAGCTCATTCTAGCAGGCTAATCATTCTAATATGCTGATTTGAAAGAAGAAGAAAAAACATACTGACCCTAATCTTTTTAACAAACATACAGAAAGACAAAAGAGTGTTGCAATGAATTCACAATCATGATTAGTGTGAAAGTATGAACATGACAATGCAAATATACAGTTATACAACGAGATATATGCTGTACACAGATCAGGTCTGCAGTGGTCAGTATCTATCAAAATGATCCAAGGAAGGAACAACAGTGAACCGGCGACAGGGTCATGGGTGGCCAAGGCTCACTGATGGACATCCTTATATATTTAACAGAATAAATAACATAATTGTCACATTTTAAGCAGGGATGAGGAGAGCATTGAGAATCCAAGTCCAGCAACATTTTATTCAAAAATCACAAACCAAAATAATCCAAAAACAGGGAAAGAGGAACATAATCCAAATAGAGGAACCACAGACATAATCCAGACAGGGGAATCCAGGAACACAACAGTCTACAACAGGAGTAGAGACAAAAACAACGACCAACCAAAAGACAACTGAAACTGAGGGGTATAAATACACAGGGAACACAAGGGCTAATGATAGACAGGTGTAGATGATTAGTTACTAATGAGGGTAACTACAGTAACAAAGGCTAAATCCGAAATCGCCCCCTATATAAAGTGCACTCATTCTATCCCACACTGCATAATAATGCTGCATCATATATCCAAAAAAACTAAAGTTCAGTTCATTTACATTTACGTGTGTGTGTGTGTGTGTGTGTGTGTGTGTGTGTGTGTGTGTGTGTGTGTGTGTGTGTGTGTGTGTGTGTGTGTGTGTGTGTGTGTGTGTGTGTGTGTGTGTGTGCGTGTGCATGTGTGATTCTAATTTATTGTGGTGGGTGCATATTTGGGAACTGTGAATGAAAGTTTGCAAAACAAATCTTGCTCCATCCTTTATCTTTACTCAAAGTAGTAAGAATGACAGACAATCTGCATTAATAGACTTTTAGGTAATACTACAGCACACAGCTGATTTACAGTAGTATTTCAGTAAGACCGTAATAACGTAAGTTAGCCAATTAGCCAGATACCTACACAATATGAAACACAATAAACACATTGTAGAGTACAGCGTCTTCTCAACATGATGCTATCCAGTATCAGCTGCAGTGTTTGAGGTTCAAGTTTTCCCTGGTGTCTGCGCACACAATAAGTGGACTACTGCATACTACTGCATACTACTGTTTCATCTTGACGTTAACAAACCAGCTTGGGATTCGTTTAATTGACAAAGAGTCGACTCTTACTTTTGAGAGACAATAACTTTTTATACGGCGCACTTTCAGATTTAAAACTTTGCAGGATGTTTTCATTCACTTAGAACTATATTACACACTACATGAAAGGTAATTTTCAAAAAAATTCATAATTTTAAAACAATACATATGAAAGCAACAGCACAGTTTAGCAGGAAGTGTTTGATTATTGCCTCAGCTCGCTCAGATATATGCTGTGTGCTCAACAATGTGACATTAAAAACTGAGATATAGCGTATCGTCATGCTATACCACTACTTGATGAAAAAGTAGCTTGTTACTGAACATTTTAAAAGTAGCATCAGACAACTACAGAACTCCAGTAACCCAGAAATATCAGTTCATGGGCCCTACAGTGTTAGAACACCTGCCTCAGACACAATGGCAGCAGGTAAAACAGGATGACGCCGTTTCACCTGAGAATCCAACTTACAAATTTTGGACCATGACCGCCTTATGACAGCCATAATCCATAAATAGCGGATTTAATGCACCATGGGCCTGTAACGACACTGATATCAAAAATACAGGAGTGTAAATCAGAGATTCACAGTTCACTGCCTTAAACTCACTCAAACAGTCATGTCATCAGGCTTATTCGTGCAGAAGATCTGGACCTCAGATTACAGGAGGACCGTATCTATGATTTGCTTAGGAATGAGCCGAGCGTGAATGTGATAAGGGCATTTGGATGAGTGAAAGTATGAAGCTATTTGTTAGAGAAGGACTCTGGCCTTATATACGCCCCTAACACCCAGTCTTTGATTCAAATCAGAGGTCTTCCAGGATGCCTCGTCACTTTAAATAGCTATGATGTGTCTACAATCTTCTCAATCTCTCCAGAGATGTTCTATAAACCTCAGATACAAAATAACTTGCTCTTTTATGAAGTAAATAATTTGATGTAGACTAAGAATTAACAAAATGGCAAAAGCCAGAACATTTCACATACAGAAAATGCATTTGGCAAGTCATTTCTGCAGACTGCTCTTAACCATGATATACTCAATTGAAATAAAACTTAGCTTAATGTCTACTTAATAAATGAAAAGTTGTATTTAAGAGCAAGATATATGAACATAGCCACATGGGATTGAACCCACAACTTTATGTTAGCATCTACAATCTTAAATGCTAAGCTACCACCTTAAAATGCTGCAGAATGTTCTCTATTGGTCTGTTAAGCTGTAATTTATCTTTCCCCCCCTTTTTACCATCTGTGTAGTAAATAACTAACCAAGAGGGGATCTAGCAAACTTTGCCAAAGCTAACCCACCTAAACATTATATTGACAATAAACATTAAAACTGCTATAAAACCTTGGTGAAAAGATTGTAAAAGAGATCATTTGTAGGTCAAAAGTTACAGGACAGATGCAAAGGTCTTTATTTTTTTTATGAAACATTCTTATTTACTTCATGCACTGATTCATAGTTTCCACTCTCCGAAGTATCTCCTGCTTAAACTGCTTTTGTTACTTTTCAAAAAGGCTATAGCGTGAAGAAATAAAGCAGGCAATGAATGATATTATTGGCCGGACCTACTGAACTTCCTTCACAGATGAATCAGTGTTTTGAGTCTGCATGAGATCTCATTTGTGAACAATCTGGGACATCTTATTCATGAATGAACTGAAGAAACAAGGCGTGAAGATCTGCTGACTGACAACTAAACTAAAGAGGCTACGATGTCATGTAAGCAAATACGGAGAGGAAATGAGCTGCAAGAATGGTGTGTAAAAATAACTGATGACCACAACTGAAATGACGTAAGGATGTTCTTTTCTAAAGCTTGATAAAGGTTGTATCAGAGACACAATTATTTGTTATGTTTAATGAATAATCCAACAGACCCCTCAAGATCTTAACAAGCAACGGTCTAAGAAGGCTCCGAGAAGTCTGCTTTCCACTGATCATTATAAACTTTTATTCCCTTGCCGACACTAGCCAGGTAACTTGTGAACCTCAGACACATTCCAGGTGGGGGAAGGTGGCCAGCACATGCAACAATACAGGCCATAGGAAACAAACACAATGCCCATAAAAAAGGACTTCTTTCCATTAATTCATAGACAAACCTTTCTATGAATAAACATGCATGTCTGCAGGACATTGTGTGTATTACAGCTGTTTTGTATATTGTCTTTTGTATTGTATACTGTTATATGTATACCTAGAGCTGTCAAGCAATAAAAAGTTTTTATCGATGTTAATCATTTTAACATGTAATTTTTCCCCATAACAAATGAATAAAATTAATGTGTTAAATCAACAGCCCTAGATAGAACTATTAGATAATGTTACCTTATTGGTATCATGCATCATACTAAAATAATTAATTAATTAATTAATTAAATTCTTTTAACTTTCTACCCATTGGTGTATATCACCTCCTCATAACATACATTGTTTGTTATATTAATCAGAGTATAAAGGGACACAAAACTTTATACTCTGTAATTTTAGCTTTCCTGTAGCTCAAACAATAAGAGCGTGGCGCTAGCAACGCCAAGGTCATGGGTTCGATTCCCAGGGAAAGCAAGAACTGACAAAATATAAAATGTGTACATTGAATGCAATGTAAGTCGCTTTGGATAAAAGCGTCTGCCAAATGCGTAAATGTAAATGTAAAACTGCCAGCCCACTCAGATCATACAAATGAGCCAGCTTCCAAACAAAGGAATTTTTCCTGCCTGAAATTACACCTTTTTCATTTGTCAAGCCAAACTCGAGAGGTGAGAAGTTTAAAGGGCACTATCTCAGTGACTCCTGCTCTCTTCTGGTTGCTGTTTGTGTGGAACAGACTGGAGTCCGGTCTGATCGCAACGCCACAGGGACCCCACTTTGCCCTGTAGGGCCTCAAAACATCAAGTCATGTTGTAACTTTTGACTCTCCCGAAAACAACAGTCAGACTAACATTGCTAAAGTTCATCATTCTTCAACCCAGACGAACCTGTAGCAACTTCACCACCATTGAACTACTGAACAATCAAAACGTTCTTCTGAAACTGCATATCCAGACACTCATAATGAGTTATAATTAATTATTAATATTTCCCTTGAGCTAATTTGCTACAAAGTGAAGACCAGATGTTGACAAAATGTGTCTTAGTATAATAAGTGTCTTATGCGGCCTTCACGTGCTATCGGAAATTTCATACTTCTCACTTCTGAAGACGTGATTACGAGGTCATCGCATTCAAATTTTGAACTTTCATGTTCAATTTTTTTAAACTAGGAAACTATTATTTATGATAATTCCGATAGCACATGAAGGCAGCATTAGTAAGATGTATATATTAACATTAAATTGCTTGTGAATGACTTTTGTGAATGAATCTTCAGACTAAATGATTCAATTACTTATTTTTTAAAGGAACAGTCACCTGTAAATGAAAATGTGGTCATCATGAACTCACCATCATGAGCTCCAAATGTACTTTCTTCACTGGAACACAAAAGAAGATATTTCAACTGTTTTTGTCCATATAATAAAAATCAGTGGGGTCTAAAACAACACAGAACCCTAATGACTTTCACTGTATGGACACTGTATGGGGAAACCTCTTGTGTGTTCCACATATGAAGGACATTCATACAGGTAAATAATGACAGAATTTTCATTTTCAAGTAGGCTAATACTTTATTAGTCAAAGAAAATCTTAAGAATCACTGGGAAAAATGAAAATCACCACAGGTCCACCAAACAAATAAATAAAACCATAATGCACTTCAAAGGGGAAAAACACATATGGCTGCCACTCTTCCAACACATCTACAGACCCACATTCTCACGCCATTTAGAAAATAACACAGTACACCAGAGCTCCAACATGAAGATGTCAAAGGAGTGTTCCTAGAATAGCTGATACAACAATAAGCAAAAGAGCAAAGAAATGGATAGGTCAAAGATAAGTCAGAGTGAAAAATAACTTGCTTCGCAGTACACAAGATACTACTGCTGAGACTGAGAAAGCAAACAAATGCACATGTTCATATTATTTTACGTGTGATCAATTAGTTGTTAATGTTGTTTGTTGTAGCAGCGGTCACTTTGACAAGGTATTACATAGTCCATGGACAGGTGTATGTGGGAGAGATTGACAGGAATTCAATGTAAACAGCAAACATTTAGCCATACATTTTCATTTCAACAAGAGCACTCACTTTCTGACAAATGGATTGATGGGGTAGTTGGAGTAGGTGTTTTAGAGTTAAAACCAAAGAGTGCTGTTCAACTCGAGTCAGCTAAAAAGAGAATGACCCACCCAACCCCGTAAAAATGATTTCACTGACTTGGCTAAATCCTTCATGAATTTTTTCTCTCTCACTCTCCAATCTTTTTGTTCCCGCTCTTGATTTTCTGTGCTGAAATTGCTGATATAGTCACTAGTGATATAGACACAGAGCATGTGAAACACAGATTTACTTCACTGGATCCACCTGTTCCCACCGGGTACTGCTGAACACTTTCATCCCAGTTCTTTTCAATTAGGTAGTGAAATTGAGGCAACGCTACTAACTCTGCTGTATTTTTCAGTGTCAATAGTAGCTGTTTTCAAAACACTTAAGCTTTTTTTAGTAACAAAAACTTTTAACAACAAGTAGAGATGTACAATTTATTTTTGTCACACACACGCACACGCAGAGAGAGAGAGAGAGAGAGAGAGAGAGAGAGAGAGAGAGAGAGAGAGAGAGATGTCCGATTAATCATTTCATTTGAGTTAAAAATGATTAAATGGTTCACTGGTTCATATGTAGAGCTTAGAAGTCAATTTATTGAATCGATTAGTTTAAACAGTTTGTGTTAATAAATTATTCAACGACTTACTAAATGCCTGTACATCACTCGCTGTGCTACATTTATATCTTTTAGTAGTGAAATATTTTGTCAAATTCTGCAGCTCTACACTATGTTTTCATTTCAGTCATATAGATTAGGATGTTTCTAGTTAGTTGTATTTAGTGTAAATATACTAAGGTCTAAGGTATAATTTAGTATTTATGCAATTATATTATGCTTTATTATATAAACTGTATGAGAATCAACAATTGTTAAATCTAAATATTTCATATTTTTATAGACTTCTATAGTGAGCAAATACTATTTTCTATCCCTTAATCTAAACCTTCCATTGAGAAGACATTGTAAGGACAGTTGGCTGCTCCCACAATGTAAATGATTTTAGTTTTTACTATCATTCTGGGGATATTTGGTTCCTACAGCACAGTAGGCACAACCTGACCGACACACACACTTTCCCTGAGGGATTCTATGTGCTGGTCCTAATCACTGAAGTTTCTGCAATAACAGTGGGCCAGGTAGAGTATTTACTGCATGTAAACAAATAATAAAAGAAATGTACCAGCAGGACGAAACTTTGTCCAAAAACATTCAGCACAGTCTCTGCTCATCGGCCAAATGTCAAAACATCTACATTGTCATTTCTTGTTGTCATTTCATCCAACTCCCTGTTGTACAAACCCGATTCCAAAAAAGTTGGGATACTGTACAACTGTGAATAAAAAAGGAATGCAATAATTTACAAATCTCATAAATTTATATTTTACTTACAATAGAATATAGATAACATATCAAATGTTGAAAGTGAGACATTTTGAAATGTCATGCCAAATATTGGCTCATTTTGGATTTCATGAGAGCTACACATTCCAAAAAAGTTGGGACAGGTAGCAATAAGAGGCCGGAAAAGTTAAATGTACATATAAGGAACAGCTGGAGGACCAATTTACAACTTATTAGGTCAATTGACAATATGATTGGGTATAAAAAGAGCCTCTCAGAGTGGCAGTGTCTCTCAGAAGTCAAGATGGGCAGAGGATCACCAATTCCCCCAATGCTGCGGCCAAAAATACTGGAGCAGTATCAGAAAGGAGTTTCTCAGAGAAAAATTGCAAAGAGTTTGAAGTTATCATCATCTACAGTGCATAATATCATCCAAAGATTCAGAGAATCTGGAACAATCTCTGCGTAAGGGTCAAGGCCGGAAAACCATACTGGATGCCTGTGATCTTCGGGCCCTTAGACGGCACTGCATCACATACAGGAATGCTACTGTTATGGAAATCACAACATGGGGTCGGGAAAACATTGTCGGTGAACACAATCCACCTTGCCATTCGCCATTGCCGGCTAAAACTCTATAGGTCAAAAAAGAAGCCATATCTAAACATGATCCAGAAGCGCAGGCGTTTTCTCTGGGCCAAGGCTCATTTAAAATGGACTGTGGCAAAGTGGAAAACTGTTCTGTGGTCAGACGAATCAAAATTTGAAGTTCTTTTTGGAAAACTGGGACACCATGTCATCCGGACTAAAGAGGACAAGGACAACCCAAGTTGTTCTCAGCGCTCAGTTCAGAAGCCTGCATCTCTGATGGTATGGGGTTGCATGAGTGCGTGTGGCATGGGCAGCTTACACATCTGGAAAGGCACCATCAATGCTGAAAGGTATATCCAAGTTCTAGAACAACATATGCTCCCATCCAGACGTCGTCTCTTTCAGGGAAGACCTTGCATTTTCCAACATGACAATGCCAGTCCACATACTGCATCAATTACAACATCATGGCTGCGTAGGAGGAGGATCTGGGTACTGAAATGGCCAGCCTGCAGTCCAGATCTTTCACCCATAGAAAACATTTGGCGCATCATAAAGAGGAAGATGCGAGAAAGAAGACCTAAGACAGTTGAGCAACTAGAAGCCTGTATTAGACAAGAATGGGACAACATTCCTATTCCTAAACTTGAGCAACTTGTCTCCTCAGTCCCCAGACGTTTGCAGACTGTTATAAAAAGAAGAGGGGGTGCCATGAAGGTCTTTGAGAGACTCATTAAAAACACCATTTGCGCCTTCATTCCTGACACTTTGGACCCTCTTCAGTTTGCCTATCGTCCCAATAGATCGACTGAAGATGCCATCTCTCATGTCCTCCACTCCTCCCTCACTCACATCGACAGCAAAAGTGGGAACTACGTAAGACTGCTATTTATTGACTATAGCTCAGCCTTTAACACCATAGTTCCCACCAAGCTAACCTCCAAACTCCTGGATCTCGGCCTGAATCCTTCTCTCTGCCACTGGATTGAGGACTTCCTCACTGGCAGGCCTCAGGTGGTGAGAATAGGCCAGTCCACCTCCACCTCCATCACCCTGAGTGTGGGAGCTCCACAGGGCTGTGTCCTGAGTCCCCTGCTCTACTCTCTCTACACGCATGACTGTTTGTCCACACACAGCTCCACCTCTATCATCAAATTTGCTGATGATACTGTTGTCCTGGGCCTCATTTCCAACAACAATGAGGCGGCATACTTGGACGAGGTGGAGCATCTAACATCATGGTGCCAGGACAACTGTCTCTCTCTGAATGTTGGCAAGACCAAAGAAATGATTGTGGACTTCAGGAAGAGACAGCAACGGACATACTCCCCCTCATGATCAGCGGGTCACCAGTAGAGAGAGTGAGCAGCTTCAAGTACCTGGGAGTAAACATCTCCGAGGACCTGACCTGGACTGCTCACATTCAGACACAGGTGAAAAAGCCAGGCAAAGACTGTACCACCTGCGCCAGCTGAGGAAATTCAGGGTTTCACCAGCTATCCTGAAAACTTTCTATTTAGGGGCGATAGAAAGTGTTTTAACTCAGTGCATCACAGCGTGGTATGGGAACAGCACCAGTCATGACCGCAAAGCCCTGCAAAGAGTAGTGCGCTTATCCGAGCGTATCTCAGGGTCAGCTCTCCCGTCTCTGCAGGACGTCTACACCAAACGCTGCAAAGGTAGAGCTACCAAGATCATCAAGGACTCTAATCACCCTGCAAACCCTCATTTCACGCTGCTACCATCTGGTAAGCGCTTCCGAAGCCTGATGGCCAAAACTGAGAGACTCAGGAGGAGCTTCTTCCCCCAGGCCATCAGACTCCTGAACTTAACATCACGTGACTTTCACGCCAGGATAAACATCGATACACTGACATTGCACTGCACTTTCTGTTCTCGTTGTTACTGTGTAACAACCTGTCATAAACCTGTTTGCACATTATACTCTTTATACATTTGTTAACCACATATTTATAAGTCTACAGTTTACTCACTGCAAAGTCTACTTCAATTATTTTATTCCACTTTATCCTTATTTGTTACCTTTTTTTTCTCTTGACTTGATTATTTATAATTCTACAGATATAGACATATATATATATATATAGATAGTACTTTTTTTTTATATCCTATTTCTATTATAATTTCTTCCTTGTGTTTTTAACTGTGAATTTGCACTGTCCATGGAGCGGACTTGTTTACATTTCACTGCCGGTTGTATATTCTGTATATAACTGTGTATGTGACAAATAAAACTCTTGAATCTTGAATCTTGAATCACACAGTGGGAAACATGGCCTTGTCCCAACTTTTTTGAGATGTGTTGATGCCATGAAATTTAAAATCAACTTATTTTCCCCTTAAAATTATACATTTTCTCAGTTTAAACATTTGATATGTCATCTATGTTGTATTCTGAATAAAATATTGAAATTTGAAACTTCCACATCATTGCATTCTGTTTTTATTCACAATTTGCACAGTGTCCCAACTTTTTGGAATCGGGTTTGTAGGAAGTTTGCTTGCTTCTATTCAGCAGATATTACAAATGCATGCAGAGATTAGTAACACTTTAGTTTAGGGTCTAATTTTCACTATGAAGTAGTTAGCATGCATATTTCTATGATACTGGCAGTTTATTAGTACTTCTAAAGCACATATTAATGCCTTATTGCATGACCATATTCTACATCCCCTAATAAATAACTACCCTACTAACAATTGATAAGCAGTAAGTACGAGTTTATTGAGGCAAAAAAATGTTATGCATCCTTGCTGAATACAAGTATTCATTTATTTAAAAAAGAAAGTTTAATTACCCCAAACCTTTGAACCTTCTTTCTGTTTGTCAGCCTCCACACTTTTCCTATTAAACATCTTTTAACTTTAACATACCACTCATCTAATGAATACACCAGCAGCACAAAGACAAAGTGCACAATAAAACAAATTAACAAAGCTTGTCATGGTGTGAGGAAAACAGGTGTTTGTAATACAGAGATTAAAAGATATGTGCTGCGTCCCAATTCACATACTATCCATACTAAATAGTATTCGAAAACAGAATTAGTATGTCCCAAATCATAGTATGTTGAAAAGAGTATTCCAAAGAGGCCCGGATGGTCTACTATTTCTGGTCAGAATTCGAAGTGTAGATCAACGCCCACTCTAACGGCTGATTTTGCCCACAATCCATTGCGAGTTGGACGAGGATTCGATTAGAACTACAAACGCGGATAAAAAGTGTTAAAAAACTACAAACATGATGGATGTGCGAGTCCAACGGTTAAGTAGAGAGGTTTAGATAAAGGGGTTTGAGTGATCAATTATCAGTATTTAACCCAACGAAAAGATATTTATTCAATGTTATCCACATTATATTTCACCTACAGCAGCATTGTGAACTTTTGTAATGATACATTTGGCCATTAACTTTTAAATGCACCATTATATAAACTGCAAACTTCTACATTACTCTCCGATACGGTAGGAAATTAAATTGAATGTGGAGGATTTGAACTGTGATGATGATTGCCAGGGTGACGGGATGCACATAAAGTAGTATGTCCCAAAGCTTGCATACTCTTCTGCTACACACTCAAAAGAATGTACTTTTTCTTCACAAAAAGAGTACATACTTTTAGGTCGTAGTATAAGTAGGGCGAATTGGGACGCAGCAATGGACTTTAAACCTGTCCAGAACATAATAAGAACCTCCAAAAGCCAAACAAACGAATCACTATCCAGCTCTGAGTGACTGACACTTCATCTTTGTAATAACCTTGGGCCGAGACAACAGCACAATGGAAAAGTGCCAGCTTTTATTGGATTTTCTGAACTGCAAAGCCCTGCAGTGAGCACCGGCCCAATTGTGCAGGAACTTCTTGTTTTCTTTTCCCCCCTCCGTTCTTCCGACATTTTTCACTTCTCTGTCTAATGGATGTCAAATTCTCTCTTTTCTTTCTCCTCTCTGTATAATACACACAAAAACAACTTGGTTGCATTAACAAGGAATGGAAAGCTCATTTTGAACGCTACAGGAGAGAAAAAAACACTAGTCAAAATGTCACAGAATATCACTCTTTAACTTTTCGGGTAAAATGTATTACTGCCTAGAGCAGCCATCAAACATTTACCACATGCAGTACTAGCACAATTATTTATTATAGTGATCATGACAAGCACTTCAACCAATCTCTGGTCATTTCATTCATCAACGTTCAGTGGCAGATCCCTTCAGCATGCACTAAAAGCTTTAAGTTTCTTTGTACTATAGAGGACAGCAGATTCACTTTTGATGTGTCTGCTGTGATTGGGTTTCAGAGTATCAGCCCTCATATGTCTCATCTGTAAAGGCTCCATTACTTTCTGTCTGACACAGTGATGTCTTTAGTTATGAGACCAGATAACATTATTCTCAGCACTCCACTGAGCACAATGCCTGGCCACTTAACATGTTACAGGTTTTCTGAGATCGCCAGACATCTTCTGTGACTTTTTTATTTATTTATTTTTTTACAAAATCTTAAAACTTACAGACCTCAATAAGCATTCACAAAACCAACTTAACCAAGACTGAATAAGTTCCAAAAATGACAGCATAGAGAATGTTTTGTGTTCCTTTTTTCTTAGGATCAGTAAAAGGCAGACTGAGTGAGAGTATTTTCCATTGCTCCATTCAATTTTTGCAGCAACATGGTCATTTTCAGCCGATCTTAAAGGTCAGGTCAGGCAATGAACCAATGGTTCAGATGAAAGGCCATTGATAAAAACTAATGATTCATACACACTTTTCGGCAACATAAACAAATATAACAGCCATTGGATCTCTGCCCTGAAGAAAGTCATGCTTTTTTCAACAACCGCTTCTATTTTCAGAATATATATCACTCACAGGAGAAAAAGACTCTTACATAAAAGTCGAAATTTAAAAGTGAACTTTGGTTATTTTTCTTTTGTTTTTCACATATTGCCACATATTTTTTTCTTTCACAAGAACAACTTTGAGCCGCTGTCTATGTAGACTTTAAAGTTATTTCTCTCAAGACAAAACCACATGTCCGAGGGCATTTTGAATTTGATTTTCAAAGGCAGGAAACAAACCTTCTGAAGAAATCAACGGATGGTAGGTAGGTAGGTAGGTAGGTAGGTAGGTAGGTAGATAGGTAGATAGGTAGATAGATAGATAGATAGATAGATAGATAGATAGATAGATAGATAGATAGATAGATAGATAGATAGATAGATAGATAGATAGATAGATAGATAGATAGATAATCACATTATGATGACTTTTGTCCACATTTTGCTATATTGTGGCCAGTCGCATCTGAAACCCTGCTGGATTCTTTGTATTTGACCCCAGGACTCCAGTGATTGATGTCACCTGCCTCAGACCTCCTTCTTCACTCCAAAGGCCCACATTACTCTTCTTTTCAGATAGAGAGTGGCAGTGAGAGCTTGTGTAACAATGAATGCTTGGAAATATGTTTTCCTGGGCCCAAACAGATTATGTGTCTGCAAACTCATAGGCCCTTATTCATCTCAAGGTTAGAGCTGTGACTCCTAGCACTCAGTCTTCAGAAAAAGAGGGATGAGGGAATAAAAGAGAGAGAAGGAACGAAAGGGCGAGTGAAGAAAAGTGTTGTTTTTAAGAGCGTCTCTGTCAGAAAATGCACATTATGTGCCGTCACATCCATCAGCGTGTGCGGTCCAGGCAGATGGAGCTAGATGAACACAAATGAGGGGATGCTGGAACATAAACCAGATAGCACATCAAACATCACTCATGGTAGAATCAGGCCTTGAAATGAATGGAATAAAATCCACTTTATATTTGACCCATTTGTACAAACTATTATGTAAAATATCCACGGCATGCTGGCATTAACATGTTCAGAGTGTGAACAGATATATGGATGTGTTAGACTGTTGATATGCAAAACGTTTTTTTGTTTTTTTTCTTCCATTATATGGTGGATTTTTATTACTCCAATTCAAACAATTTGAATGTCTTTAATACCGAGTTCTGTCATGATCTCAGCTGTTGCTGCTGTATCAGTAGCCAATGAGCTTGCATGCTCAACCTTCAAATACTCGAGTAGAATATGCCTTAGCAGTGCAGCGCGCTTTCAGAAACCCTCCACCTTCCCCAGCTCCACCTGTATAGATCTGCTACAGGTAATTCACGTATGCTCTATTGTACAGCAGCAGCATGTCTTACTTGCTCACAGCAGCGTGTCGTATATGTATTGGCAGTAGCAAGTCCCGTACTTGCTCTGCAGCAGCAGCAACAGTATCAGCAGCATAGCAGGTCTATTCCGCCAAGACCAAATATATCAACATTGTCATACCCATTACCATGCCAAACACTCTGAGAGTTGTCATGATAGAAATACAGTTATTTTTATTTAAATCAAGATAAAGCAAGCAAAATGAATTCTACCAGGGGCTAAGATGTGTACTCATCAAGCATCAAATTATTACTCTATCCGACTTATTTGTAAGTATGAACAGATTATTTGCAAGCATGAGCTTGTGAAATTGTTATTAAAAAATGATAGCCTGCAAGAAGCTTGCAATCCAAATTGTCTGTGCACTGATTTGCAACGAAAAGGAGCAAAAGAAAAAAAAAAAGATTATGGAGGAGGAAAGTGTTGAGGAGACACGTGGAGCAAGGATTGTGTGTTCTGCAAAGAGAGTTAGTGGCAAATAATAATTTAGCAATGTGCTGCTACTGCGTCAAGCAACTGTTTGTGCTTTGTTTCTGTTTTATATAATTGTAAATATATCTATTAAAATACTAATATTCAGGTCTATAACTCCCCGAACTTCCCGCTGCCCTGTATCTTGCTCTCTCATTGGCTGTAGGTCATTGCCAATGTAATTTTCACACAGCAAGATTTTGAATTGCCGACAGGTCCAGATATTTAGCATGCCAAATATCTCACGGGCGTCGGTGACTCGTCTACGATTCTCTCAGATCGCGTGTTTGATAGCTCACACTGCGTGATTGTCATTCCCACGAACGAGCACCGATTTGCCTATGATTTCTGCCATTTTGCAAAACCTGTCAGCGAGTGAAAATCGGGTCTAAAATCGTGCAGTGTGAATTCAGCAGAAGGGAAGGGAATAATGCAAAATACAGTTTCATAGCCATTTACTAATAATTATGTCCAGTAAATGTTGCTGCTACTAAGATTAAACATCCTTATACAAAAAACTATAAAAACATTCATCATTAAAAAAGGATCAATTATATATTTGGTCCTTAAATCCTATCATAACGTAAAAACACATTGCAATTTTAAAAGCAAAAAATAGTTTCTTTCTACTCATTTTAGGGTGAAGTGTGACCCAGACAGATTCTTAACAGGATTCGTGAGATTCACCCTTAAAAGCATGAAGGAAAACATCCACAGTATGCATGTAGAGCATCACACCAGTGCTGTCAGAAGAATCACAGCTGTGCAGGGACGTATGGCGTGACTCTTTGTCCCTGTGCGTGTGTGAGTGGGTATGTGCATGATGTTTATAACTACACCCAAACATAGCACAGATGTATTCCTAATGGCAAAGCAATGACTGTGAGGCCGTGCACGTGTGTGGAGGGCGAACAAAGGCTTAGGTCTATCAATTTAACATCAGTTTATTACAAGAATCCAGTGGCAATGCCACACATACACTCTCTCTCGCTTAAGCACTCGTTGGCCATTCTTTTTCTCTCTCTTTTCTGAAACACACACTCACAGAAGGGTAAAGTCCAGGGAGAAGGTCACAGACAGAGAAAATATTTGAAAAAGAAGCATCTTTATGAGTCTGTTCAGCAGTGACACTGAAGTTCATCTCTTTGGTTCCTTTGAAGTCTTTTTAAAAATCTGCTGTTCAAAAGAATGTAATGTAAAAAATCTAACAAAAAATAAATAAATAAAAATGTCTAAACAAAAAGGCAGACATGTCTCCTTGAAAAAAAGAGTCTTAAATGAGGTCCAGCAGTGTAATAGCGCTGGGTTATCACACTCCGACTTAATTAAGTTCAAGGAAACAGGAAAACGTTTTCTAGTTCGGAGGGTGCATAGTAATGGAATGGTCAAAGCAAATGAAACCTTTTTGAACATTTATTTAGTGAATCTGAGTTTTAACTGAATAATACCTAATCAAATTATAAGCACAGCCATTAAAGCCACCAAGACAATTAAAAGTCTGTAAATTATGTAATCATAAAATCTCTTTTGCAGGGCTGTAGAGTCATGATTCCTCCAGCGTGCCATTATGAAAATTCAGTAATTATTAAATTTAACAATTAGTGAAGAAGTCTTGCAAGGAAAAATGCTAACAATTCCTTCCATTTGAAATTAACATGACCCATGGCAACTGGATGTTAATTTTGCAAGTTTATGAAGGCCATGGAGCAATAACCTGATTAAACTATTCTTTTAAACAATACTTATAAGGAAAATTAGAATTAAATTCTCAAAAGCAGATGGGTTTATGATGCCGGTTGCACCACCAGTTACACTGCACCACCACAGAAAGAAAAAGTCTTTAATTTAAAAATATTGCTAATGTATAAGCATAAAATATATCATAAATATATATATTTAAATATCTTAATAAAAATTTATTTTTAATATGGTTTATCATTATTATTATTTAATGCTATAATGCATATTTAAAATAGTTTAAAGTAATGTAAAAATCTAAATAAATTTACTAGAGACTCAAAAATGTGTAAAATGAAAAAATTCAGAGAACATATCTTGAATTAAGTTTTATAGCATTTTTCTTACCTCATTGGCAATTACTACTACGGTGGCCCAGTAGTGCACAACACAACGAAATTTAAAAAGCATACGTAAGTTCACAACAACGAAATCAAGCCACAACATAACGGAAAAGCCACAACACAACAGAAACAAGCCACAACACAACGAAATCAAGCCACAACACAACAGAAACAAGCCATAACACAACAGAAACAAGCCACAACACAACGAAATCAAGCCACAACAGAAACAAGCCACAACACAACAGAAACAACAAGCCACAACACAACAGAAACAAGCCACAACACAACAGAAACAAGCCACAAACAACAACATAACAAACAAGCCATAACACAACAGAAACAAGCCACAAACACGAAATCAAGCCATAAACACAGAAAGCCATAACACAACAGAAACAAGCCACAACACAACGAAATCAAGCCACAACACAACAGAAACAAGCCATAACACAACAGAAACAAGCCATAACACAACAGAAACAAGCCACAACACAACGAAATCAAGCCATAACACAACAGAAACAAGCCATAACACAACAGAAACAAGCCACAACACAACAGAAACAAGCCACAACACAACGAAATCAAGCCATAACACAACAGAAACAAGCCATAACACAACAGAAACAAGCCACAACACAATGAAATCAAGCCACAACACAACAGAAACAAGCCACAACACAACAGAAACAAACGAAATCAAGCCACAACACAACGAAATCAAGCCACAACACAACAGAAACAAGCCACAACACAACAGAAACAAGCCACAACACAACAGAAACAAGCCACAACACAACAGAAACAAGCCACAACACAACAGAAACAAGCCACAACACAACAGAAACAAGCCACAACACAAGAAACAAGCCACAACACAACGAAATCAAGCCACAACACACAGAAAGCCAAGCCACAACACAACAGAAACAAGCCACAACACAACAGAAATCAAGCCACAACACAACAGAAACAAGCCACAACACAAAGAAACAAGCCACAACACAAAAATCAAGCCACAACACAACGAAATCAAGCCACAACACAACGAAATCAAGCCACAACACAACAGAAACAAGCCACAACACAACAGAAACAAGCCAAACACAATGAAACAAGCCACAACACAGAAATCAAGCCACAACACAACAGAAACAAGCCACAACACAACAGAAACAAGCCACAACACAACAGAAACAAGCCACAACACAACAGAAAAGCCACAAGCCACAACAACACAACGAAATCAAGCCACAACACAACAGAAACAAGCGAAACAACACAACAGAAACAAGCCACAACACAACAGAAACAAGCCACAACACACGAAACAAGCCACAACACAGAAACAAGCCACAACACAACAGAAACAAGCCACAACACAACAACACAACAGAAACAAGCCACAACATAACAGAAACAAGCCACAACACAACAGAAACAAGCCACAACACAACGAAATCAAGCCACAACACAACAGAAACAAGCCACAACACAACGAAATCAAGCCACAACACAACAGAAACAAGCCACAACACAACAGAAACAAGCCATAACACAACAGAAACAAGCCACAACACAATGAAATCAAGCCACAACACAACGAAATCAAGCCACAACACAACGAAATCAAGCCACAACACAACAGAAACAAGCCACACCACAAAACGAAATCAAGCCACAACACAACAGAAACAAGCCACACCACAACAGTTTTACCAATACAATCAAGCTGTGGAATTTTAATACAGTTTTTAAATGTTAAAAGTAATTTTAATTAATACAAATGAGACGTTCCCTTGGGCATCAAGCACTGTGGTAGCGGGTAAAAGCGTTCATGAGCATAAATATGCAGCTATAATGCATGTAGGTGATTTTGAATTGATATTTCATGTCGATATACAATGGTTATACACTTGACCATTGTTGAGTGTTTATATCTTTGTAAGACTGGCGAATCTATAGAGCAATGGCAAGGAAAACTAACTTTACCCCGAGAGTTCGTTGTGTTGTGAACTTGTGTTTGCTTTTTAAATTTCGTTGTGTTGTGCACTACTGGGCCACCGTATGTTTCTTGTTTAAAGCATAAAATCTTTGCCAGAAAAAAAAAAAAATAAAAATAAAAATAATATATATATATATATATATATATATATATATATATATATATATATATATATATATATATTTGGCAACAGAGTATGAACATTTAACCCAATTCAATATTTAGATTTTCTTTTTTTAAAACCTTATTATCTCAAATTTACCTTTGAAATATTTACCTTGTTCTAGAGTGTTTAGATTTTATTTTTACTGAAGGAAAAAAGAAAACCCTTTTCGGTGTAGAAAGGACTTTTTTATGTTTAGGCTATTTTTTAGTCTAAGGATGATGGGACTACCTTGGCAACAGAAGCGACAGCCTCACAGCAGCCAGACGCCCACAGGGGTTTTAGGGAGGACAACGTTTGCCCTGAGTGAAATGTGAACCAGCAAACATCTCATTCATGATTCAGGCTTCCTGCTCCCTGAACCACAGCTTTGAGGATTTCAGAAAACTCTGATTATGTCCCCAAGCTCCTCTAGCTGTCTCTGAGACGGCAGGTGATAGACGGAGCTTTTGCCAAACACAAAAAAATGTATATTTAATAACTTTGCTAGTGTCATAAAGCCATGGAAAGGTCCAAACCATAAGATAAATTGGCTAGTCCAGAAGCATCTAATATGTGGTTGCAAAGCAGAAATAAGAACATCAAATAGACAGATCAATCAGAGGATCTGTGCTCAGACTCAGAGAGAAAAAGGCTTTTCCCTCAGGCGAGCGGTTTGATGGAGGGAGCAGTTTAAGGAGAAATAGGCAGAGCGGCAGCATTGATGAAGGTAAGGGATGTTTATCTGCTGGACGGATGATAGAGGTTTCATGTCATCAAAGAGTACACAAAATTATCTACATTCCATTCATTGGAATTCATTTGAATCTAATAAAAGCAAAATCCACAGGAACTGGAAAGGACATGGTGTATGAATAAAAAATAAAAATAAGCTGTGTATTATTACTTTTAATACTGTTGTGGGTAGAATGGTGTAAAAATGACTAAACTATTACCTCTGTGAGTCTTGCCTTCTTGCTCTGCATATCAACTTAGTTTTGACAAACTTTGATGGCAATTAGCATGTATTTTTCCAACAATTATGCCCAGGAGATATTTGACATGAATAAACAGGCAAATTTATATGCATTTATATAAATTAAATAAATTGATTTACTGGCCATTTAGCTGCCAACCTTAAGAACTGCAACATAATACATGGGTTAAATTAAAAGGACACTCACTGCTTTTTTTATTTTTAGTTAGATAATGAATTGAATCAAGACAAACTGGGAGAAAAAAAGTGCAAATAGATATATGTTTTATAAGAGATAGCATTTAACAAATGACTTACAATGCTGTCTGTGAAAAAAAAAAAAAATAATCATGTCCTGTTCGAAATATTCATAGCTTATCAATGTCAGATTCCTCAATTCACCTGTTATTGTGAAGTGGACTCTAGACCTTATATTAGAAGTACATTATATTCTGCTATTCACTAGTGATCACAGAGGTCTCACCAATATTCCCCCTTAGCCTTTTTGTCTGTGTTACTGTAAGAGACATTCTCCAAATTCCATGTTTTGTCACTCCAAAATCAAGCATTATATATTTATATAGATGCTAGTTTGTTCAGCACATCCCACAGATGCGCGATAGAGATCTGGGGAATTTGGAAGCCAAGTCAACATCTCAAACTCATTGTTGTGCCCCTCAAACCATTCCTGAACCATTTTTGCTTTGTGGCAGGGCACATTATCCTGTTGAAAGAGGCCACAGTCACCAGGGAATACTGTTTCCATGAAAGGGTGTACATGGTCTGCACCAATGCTTAGGTAGGTGGTACGTGTCAAAGTAACATCCACATGGATGGCAGGACCCAAGGTTTCCCAGCAGAACATTGGCCAAAGCATCACACTGCCTCCGCCGGCTTGCCTTCTTCCCATAGTGCATCCTGGTGCCATGTGCTCCCCAGGTAAACGACGCACACGCTTGACGCTTTCGGCGGTGGACAGGGGTCAGCATGGGTCTGCGGCCAGTGTTGGGTTAACTAGTTACTAAGTAATTAGTTACTGTAATTTAATTACTTTTTCAAGGGAAAAGTTAAGTAAGGGATTACTCTTATTTGTTCTGTAATTTAATTACAGTTACTTTACGCAAATAAATTACAGAAATACGTGAAGCTGCGTCATTAACGTATTTTTCTCACGCAGTTAGATGAGCTTAGACGTCGTGAGTTTATCACAATCACACTGAGCATCTACAGCACCTGTAACCCTGGAAGGAGGACATTTCCATTCTAACTCTTTAACCCGATTCTGCTTCTCTGTTTGTGATCAGGCCATTTTAAGCCGTTAAACTCTGGGAAAGTTTTCAGTGATCCAGTAATCTCCTGTTCTGTCCTTCAATCCGTGCAGACGTGTTTTCTCTCTGCTCCCGCTGTGCTCTTGCGCTGTTTTGTTTTGTCTAGTGTTTCGTCTCTTCTTTTTCTCTCTGACTGCTGCTTTGCTGGACTCCTGAAAATACTGAAATGGAATTGATTAACTGGTCAATCAGCGCGATCGACAAGATTTTCTCACTAAGGAAGGGTGCCCCGGGAGAACCCACCTGCCCGGACGGGACCTTTCCTGTGCCTGGAGGCTCTGTCCGTGGAGGATGCGGAAGATTTATACATGATTGGATTATTGTTGGCGGGGTTCCTATTCTTTGGCTTTGGGATTGCCCTGACCTATCGGAAGATTGGTAAGACAGCTGCAAACAAATTCACCCAGCCGCTGTCTGTGGAAATTAAAGAATGCTTCGGGGTTGTGTGTGACCGTCTGAAGGAATTAGATCAGAAAGTGATAGGAATTGAGGAACTGAACCGTAACAACGCAGTCCGGACTGCGGATACGCAGGGGAGAGTGGGCTCCATCGGGGGTCAGATCGGTGAACTTTTACGGACTGTAACCGGTCTGGCCATGAGGCTGGACGTAATGTCTAGGGAAACTGCACAGACCGGACGCGAATGCTGAGGACCAGATCTGATTGATTGATTATGATCCGGACAAATTACCGAAGATCATCAAATGGATTAAAAAATAAAAAATTGTATTTGCCTGACCTAATCAACTACCCCAACGAACCTCACTTGTCCCTATCTCTCGGTTGGGAGGTCAGCCGGGCAGCTGTCTGCTATCTTCCCCTGTGCACTGCCTTATCTCCTTTCAAGGACAAACCATAGAACTGAACTCGAAAACATCTGAAGTTATGGCTAACATTCTCACACAACACAATCTCAGACTCACTCGCACCATACACAAACCTAACCCGATCCCACTACAACCGTCTGCCTGTCTTTATCTATCTCCTCCCCCAGTCCATACAAAAAAATCCCATCACGTGACCACGTGTACTGTGTCATGTTTATGTTTATGTTTATGTTTTGTTGATGTTTTGTTGTGTTTTGCTATGTAATGCTTGCTAAACTGCATTCTTGTATTTCTGGAGAGCGTGTGGCGGCGCCTGACTAATCGGCTGAGGCCCGGAGGCTTGCTCCAAACTCATTTCGTTATACTGTACTTGTACATGTGTAATGACAAATAAATAACTTGTAACTTGTAATCGAAATCATTCAAAGAGTGCAAAACAGCGCTAGTGTAAAGAAGGCCAGGCTGATTACATCACACATATCAGAGAGAATAGAGACTCATATTGTGTTTTTGGTGAATTATTAATTCCAGTGTGTGCGTTGCTTTAAAACACCTGTCGCATTCTGCGATTGTTTTTGAAAAGCGCAATTTTGGTGACGTACCGGAGTTGTACAGTAAGCGTGTGAGTGTCTGTTATACTGATGCACAAAGAACAAACCGCGTATGTACGCGCTCTCGATCACTGATCGCACGCTGCATTCATGTACAGGCATTTGCATTGTTTCCACACACACTCAGGAAGCATAATGTTTGATCTGTCATGTGTACATTGTTGTGATTAGTAATTGTAGGTTTATGCAGTTTTTGGCATCTCCATGTGGTCCTGTTCGGTATCGCAGCTTGACTCGTTGTTGTTGCTCTGTACACTAGTGTTAATTTTGTCACCTATTTTTAATTTAGTATTGTGCCAAATGTCCTTGTTAGTTTTAGTCATATTTAGTCATTCACATATCTTTTTTTGTTAGTCAAGTTTTAGTCGACTAAGTGTCTCATAATTTTAGTCAAAAGAAAACTACATGTAACTACATGTACGTACATGTGCACTTAGGCCATTTCCTTACATGTACATTTGCTTTTATGCCTAATTACATTCATTTTTGTTTTTTATGATGTGAAGGCCCACACACGCATGTGGCACAATAAAAAATATATAAAACCTGCATAATGTATGTGCCACAACACCATAGATAACTGGTTGATTTACAGTGTAGATGCCTAAAATCAGCATTAGCTTATGAGACGTTATGAGACTTATTACTCTGTGTGTGTTCCTGAAGAGTGCGTGCCATCAGCACTGACTCAGTAGCCCCTCGCAATGTTGTCATGACAACCGGTACACAATATTCACTTCATGAGGTTTTATTATTAGTATTATTGTATTATTTCTTATCATATAAAAGACGAGAGTCACGTTTGTTTCTATTAAGCCTAATTTCTCAAAATTATGTGTGCGTGCGCGTGTGTGTGCTTATCCTGGGTACCATGACAACAGTGCGAGTTATAGTAAGCATGAGCGCCGGCGCCTGCTGACGGCTCGCACGCACTCACAGGAACACGCACAGAGTAACGGCCGACTGAATAATGCGGTTTCCTTCTCGCAAAACCTTATAGTATGCCTCCTGAACACTTTCCACATATGGCGCACATCTCACTGTATAATTGCATGATACTTTTGTATAATTTTTGTAATGTTTTAACCTGGTCACTATTCACTGCCATTATAGAAAGGAGCGCGTGCAGGACTATTTTTAAAATTTCTGCTTTTGAGGTCCGAAAAAGATAGAAGTACAGGGTGAGTAAAAGATGGCTTTATTTTCATTTCAGGGTGAACTATCCCTTTAAGTTAACTTACCTGAATGGGTGGGTGGTTAGCCTTTAGATGTCGCTTAAGGTTGGTGGTGTTTTTCCCCCGATATTTTTTGTCCGCAGTGCTTCCCGTCAGTTATAATGACACAGTCTGACTTTTTGTCAATATCATTGTACGTAAAATGCGACCAAATATCGAGCCTCTACCTAGCACGTCGGCGGTGCTCGTGTTCGCTACTGTCCATGGGTGTTATAGTGTTCATGCATGTAGTTTTGTGATGCAGCCACAGGATGGCAGCAACAAGAGACCTGTACTTGATCAACAGCGCGACCTCATTCAGAATATTTTGAAGGCGTAACAGCTGAATATTCTATCTCATGATGGAAAAGTAGATTGTAGACGAAAATTAAGAGAGATTTTATCTTAGTTTTTATTTTATGCAAAACATTTTAGTCTCGTCTTTTTTCGTCAACAATGATGCATGTTAATTTAGTCTTGTCTCGTCTGAGGAAATTAACACTACTGTACACTGTGAATTCTGTAAAGGTTTTTTTTTTCTTTTTTTTTTCTCATGGGTGCTTAGGTGTGTATAAATTTATTATATAGTATAAGTGATATGGACTCCTTATGTTTGGTTATTTGGTGTCCTTTTGGATTCTCCAATGATACTAAAATACAGTTTTCTGATTGTTTACTTTGCTGGATACAGCAAATGATGACAAACTAATGTGTTTAATGAGATAAACAGCATATGCTTAATTTTATGATAAGTGTGGGATTAATCACACAACAAGAGTTATATATATAATCTCTGTTTGCAGTGCAGCAGACATTTCTCAGACTTTAGCAGCTCAAATTAGTCTTAAGCAATTAAGAGTGGAAAAAGCAAAGGTCCTAGTGTTGACATCCAGTTAGGCTGAATTAAATGGCAATGTGAAACAGCAGCAACATCATTACAATGGTCAGTGGTTAAGGCAGACTTAAAGAGATCCAACACATTCCTAGAAGCCTCATTACGGAGGATAAAAATGTGATATACATGTACTGCCTAATGTAGTTGAGGAACCACAATGTAAAATGGTAAATTCTTAAACCAGGGACACAATAAGACAATCCATATAATCCTCTTTATGGCCAGCAGTCTACCATTCTAATTAACATTATCTTGTAGTAAACTGCCTTTAATATTCTCAGTACAGTGCTAATGGGGTTGCCTGTCATATGAACTCCTCTAGGAACATAATGTAGACAAAATAAGGCACAAATGCATGCTGTTCATGCAATTCACATGATCCGCTTTAATCCGAGTCTACAGCGGATACATGCACCAATGATTTTAATGGAGCAAAGATCAATGTTCATTGTACAACAGGCACTGAAAACACAATTTTTATTCCTGCCCAGACACTGTGCTTCACTTTTTTATTGGATGGTATGTTTTTCAATCAGTGAATTTTTCAAGTCTGACTTCTCTATGCAGAATTGAGTGAGCTCTAAGATGGGTGGGACATTGCAATCGACAGCCAAAGATTGTTATACAGCTAATTTAGCTGTACTGTTTATCAGTAGTGTGAGAAGCAGCTTTGAGAACACAAAAAAAAAGAAAAGAAACAAGAGTACAAAAGCACCGGCTACCACTATCGAGTAATAATCATCTTTTTTTTTCTTACTTTTTACTGTATAACAGCAGACTCTGTATGTGCTGGTAAGCTAATATGATTTATTTTATTTCCCAAGACAAGAGACACATTTCACAACAGTATTTCGCATAAATTACACAGGTCTCAAAAACAGAACAATCTTTCATTTACGCCTCGTATTCTATTTCATTCTCTGTTGGGGCACTTTGTGTAAAGGGGCCCCCAAAGAGTGCCTGGATTAGCATAAACTGGCTCTCAGCTCACACGCACGGTGAAGGGTTGGCGTCTTTGATATCCAAGCTGATATCATGCTGCTCTGAGAAAATCAGTTGCTCCACAAAATTACATTGTTAGATTGCTAAGAATATTACAGTTCATATTATTCATAATATTACCATTCATTTGTATCACCAGCCAAATTGACTCAGTTAATGCTATTATGATATCTGACTGAGTATGATTAAACATAGCTATGCTCTTGAACTTTTCACTGGACAAGCAAGGTGACAGCAGTTCTGGCAGATTTATTTCCAGGTCAGCTGATCGGTGGGACTGATGAGTAACAGAAGGAAGGTTACTGAGGTCTCTGTCCTGTTTTGTCACCGCGGTACCCTCCAGCAAGTCGCTTCATCTCGCATCATATCAAGAGGACTGCGGTTTGTCTACTTCGGATAAAATTTCAATTTCAATTTTAGATATGTTCAAAGAGCTGAAGGCTGATAAAGCCTGGGATTTATAAACATTTCAAAGCTACTGGCCGAGCAACTGACTAGGCTCAAGCTCTTTAAAAATGCAGGGACATATTCTGTATTTGAATAAATAACCAGCAGGATTGCCATGTTTCATTTCTAAAACATTTCTAAATGTTATGCCGATTGCATTTACATTCTTGGCAGACACTTATACCAAAGTGACCAACAAGAAAGTGGATATATTGTGTACATTTCGATTACAAGAATAGGTACATAAAGAAAAGTCCCATGCACAGACATTTTAAAGGGCAGCAGCCCAAACCAAGATGATAACACACACACTTGGGTTTTCATGTTTGTAATGGAGACTTTCCATAGACAATGATTTTTATACTGCACAAACTGTATATTCTATAGCTCTAAACCAGGGGTGTCCAAAGTCCGGCCAGCAGGCCAAATGCGGCCCGGGGATGAATTTCAAACGGCACGCAGCTTTAAAATCTATTATATGTGGCCCACCATGCATAATTTACAAATCATGCAGTTTCACAATGTCAACACAAGGTGGCAGTACTAGATTTTAGGCCAGGGAAACGCACCAAAAGCATAATGAAATTTGTTCACAGCGCTACTCGCGAGCTCTGAGTCTGAACCAAGCGTGCCACACGAGTCCTGAAAACTGAAGCCAAAGCGTCTCGATCGCCCCCAGGTGACCGGAAGCAGTACAGATCATGAAGCCCACCCCCTCCATGAATTGTAATGGGACAGACAAACTAAACAATCAAATTACACTTCAAATGCATTTTCTCCAAAGATAGTTTCTGTCATATTTAAGCTGTTAGTGTTAGTTCAAGTGTTCGTTCTTTAAATAAGTTTGGTTTTAGTTAGTTATTTGATGCTATAAAAATGGAGGTGCGCAGTTGTGATTGACAGCTGAGTGAAGTAGTCACTGAGGCACTAATGGACATTTTTCGGGCCCTTCGAGAGGAGATTGGAGCTTTAACTTTAATTTCGACATTTCCATAACTGTTTATTTCTTTAAAGTTGTTGATTAGGCAGGAGTGTGGGCGGGACCTTGATATCATGGCTCATCTTCGCGCTCACTACTGAGCAGACTCGGGCTCCTAGTTGCTATTGCGCAGAAAACCAAGATGTCAGCGCCATATTTGAACACTGGCGGCTTCATACGTCAAAGGAAGAGAGTGAAGCTGCGTTGTCCATCTTTTTTTTTTAACAGTCTATGGTCTGAACAAATGTGCTTACTTGCTGGGTGTCTCAATCACACGACCACTAAACAGCCAGTGAGAAGTGTTCGAGTTCGGCGTAGAGGTATCCGGTACAAGCTGAAAATCTTGGTGATTTAATTTAGTTTAAAGCCAGTTGAAAAAGCACTGACTTAATACACTAACGTGCAAATCAGGAGAAATATTGAGCTGATCCAGTTAGAATACTTTTCAACCAACAATTAACCAACATTTATCATGGATTTACTGTGGCAAAACGAATATCTAATTTTATTTTATTATTGATGTTTTAAATGAGTAATAGAGGCCAAATTACAGAATTTATTTGTCACAGTTTTGTGCATTTGTATTTATATTAAATGCGTTTATAGACTAAATACCATAAAGACATTCTAAACATAGAAACAATATTAATCTTACAATCTTTTACCTGTGGTGATCGAAATAGACTACTTGTTAATTTAAATAAGAGTAGCGTTCTAACTAAACTAAAAGTTCACCTTTTAAAAACGAGGTTGTTAATTTTTACAGATACTGTTTGTATATTAAATTTACATCTATGTCCAAATTTCAATCTGGTGTCCTCATTGTGCTGGGGCACGTGCAGGGAAGGTAGTGCTCATGGGTTTGTCCAGTTAAAGGGGCGGGGTCCTGACGGCCGCACACGCTCCCCTCTTCGGTCCGCTTCTCCAGCGGCTCAGCTTCCCAAGGGCCACAGCATTTGAGTTGTGACTCAGGTGACTCACGGCTTGGCGGTGCTGGAATGACTCTCCACTCCCCTCTTGGACCTGCAAGGACACCAGAGTGCATACACGGGGAAAGAGACCAGTCTTTCGAGGACAGGCGCGCTCTGCTTTTAACAACGAGGCTTCATTCTATCCAGGTGTGCCTCATCACACACCACCAGTCCTCGCTGTTACAGCGCCCCTCCTCTCTCTCACACCCACTCCAGTCAGGAACCTGACGAAGGGCCCCGATTTAAGTGATGGGGTGGTGATGATAATAAGGGAGAGGCAACAGTTCCATCATGCAAGACAAATATATGATTACACAAGTCCCAGTCATCAAGTCTCAAGCCGCAGTGCACACAAACCAAGCAAGTCCAGTCAAGTCAAGTCAAGTGGCTCACCTCAAGCAAGTCAAGTCACATACCAAACAGAAACAAGTAGAGATTATATTGGCCTCGACCTAGTTTTTTTTTTTTTTTTTTTTACTTTCTTGGTTATACATTTATTTTATACTTTAATAATAATAATAACAACTACTACTAATAATAATAAATATAATTGTTCATTTTATTATTATTATTATTATTATTATTATTATTATTATTATTATACCAATTATACTAAATAAATAATATAAAAATATAATAATTCAAAAATATTATTATTAGAACACCAATTATATAAAAAATGTTGAAGCTAAAACAGTTGAAGGTAAATTCACAAGCATGATGCATTAATTATATTGGTGTTAAAGTAAATTTCATGTTTAACTTTGCTTATAGGGTACAACGGGCTAAAGGCTCCACGGGTAAAAGGCTCCTTTGATTTGATTTTCTTCTAAACCACTAGATGGCACAAAAACTTGCCTCGGCTCTTTGCAAAACATCCGCTTTTCAAGATGCGTGGAAATTTGTCTGATCACGGCAGCAGCGCAAAGTTGATTCTGTGCTCATTTGATCTAATATTTGATGTTTTTAAAAATGTTGAAGATTTAAGTAGCTAATAAGAATCGCTAAAAAGATTGAATATATTTTGAAACAAAGGTCTTGTTAATGTTTGTCAGTTTTGTTCAAGGTAATTAAAGCAACAGTTTTTCAATAACTGAAGAATATGTAAAAGTATGGTATTTGGGGTAAAAGGCCCCTGCTGTTGGGGCAAAAGGCACCATATTTAACATGATCATAAACAGCGGCTGACTTTAATTTATCATTTGTTGACATGATTAGATTCAGATTGTAAGTATCGTGATATTAAGTTGGGTGTCCACCTTATCTCTAGATAATCGCCATATTTATAATGAAACCATCAGATTTAAAAATGTGATATAATCATATCATATAATAAAATATCATTTATTGTCACAACTGTAAATCTATATTCAATTATTATGGATCTCCTTCAATGCTTTCAGAATCTTTACTTTTTAAATGATTTTGTTTCTATTTTTTTCAGATATATTTCTATATTAACAGATTTTAATAACAGCATATTTACTGATCTAAACTATTTTTTAAAGAGAAAATAGTTCAAACTTTGCTAAAGTGATTGTTTTGAACAAGTATTAATTTAGACATTATTAAAAACATTATTTTAGCTGAGGTATTTGTATTAATGCTGTGTGCCTTTTGCCCCATGCTGGTGAGTCTTTTACCCCATGTGTGGCCCCCCTCGACACCCCATACATTTTTAAGATTTTTAAATAAAAGAAACCACTTTTATGATTAATATTCACACAAAATCTGTTGCTCCATAAATGTTAAATACAAACATATATATTTTTCTGTATATCATACATTATAGGAGTAGTGAAAAGCACATTTCTCTTAAGGTGTGCCTTTAGCCCCGTTGTACCCAATGTGGGTGTGAAGCATTCAAATTATTCAACGGATTCGCTCAAAACGGCTGATTCAGTCTGGATATCACATTTGCAACCGCGCTTATACTCTGGAAATATTGCTTAATATCATATGTTATAAATATAAAAAATAACTGAATTTTGGGTGCATTTTATTACTTCTGGTGGCATTTTTCCACAACCCCCTGATAATGTCTGATCCTGCTTTAAGAGAAACATAGATCAAACAATGGTATCATTAGTTTTATATATTGTTTTCCATCATTAGAAAAAGTGACATATGCATTAAAGCTATGATTTGAAAGAGACTGTGGCAAATGTCGGTGAATTTACATCACATTAATTACAAAACATGCCATCATTAATTATCATTTTAATCTATTGACAGCCTTAAGATACATTTGAAAACATTATACCCTCTGTAGATTTAGCTCAGAGCGGTAGATTATTATAATTTCTTTTCAGTGCAGTGATCACTGGTGTTGGTAATTCCATTGCTTACATTTTGTTCATCAATTTATGTTGCAATGATTTATATAAAAAATTATTTAATTACTTTAGTTGTTATAAAGTCATTCTCGAGTCACACAGTTCAAGTCAAGTCATGAGTCATTGGATCTCAATTCAAAGTCAAGTCATTTTCTTTATTTAGTCAAGCAAGACTTAAGACCTTAAATTTGTGTGATATAAACAAGTCGTGTGACTCGAGCCCCCCACCTCTGATTATCATCATTTAAATCCGCTTTTGCATCAGCATCCAGTCTTACACACTCTGTGGCCATCATGATAGTCAGTGCACGTCTTGTTTTGTCTGTGGATGAGAACCAATCAACTTTGAGTGTGATTCATGGTTTCCTGTGATTGTGTTTACAGTCTAAGAACAATTACACCACCTCTGTGCATTGAAACATGTGAAAACACAGCTTTTCATGATAAGGTCCTTCAAATGCCCCTCGGTATGAAAATTACACCTTCTCTGAAGGAGCCGGAGAACTCCAGTCCATGAGGGGAAAGTGGCTTCCGCTCAACAAAACTTATAACTAATAGAAGTAAAATGGTTGAATTTACAAAGTGTCTGTACTGCCAAGACTGAGTACTGTGGTTCAAGTAACGTCAGAAATGAATGATTCATGATTGGTTCTGATTAAGCATCAGGGTGGCACAAGGTGAAGTTTACACTGAGAGTGGTTAGTTCACTCGTACTTGCCAAGTTTAATTTTGTGGATCTATTTAACACGTCACTATCAACAGCCAGAAGTGAACGTGTGACCCGACTAAATGTGCTCTTCAAACAATAAATGACAGCTTTATGTCATCGTGTGAAATACAGACTGACAGCAAGTGATTCACCATCACCATTTAGACAGAATGATAAAACAGGAAACTAGCTTGCTCTCTCTCCGCAAATGCATAAGTATATAAATAATGAAGCATTTTAATTTTAAACTTCAAGTGTGTGTGAGCACTAGTGCTTCTGTTAGTGTGGGTGATGGTATGATGAATGTTGTGGGCAAGACTGTTGGTATGACAAATGTTGCGTGTGTGTTGTGTGTGTGTGCTTGCAGTGGTTTCCTGCTGTGGGCAGCTCAGGATTAAAAGTGGATTAATGTAGTTTAGTAGCTCTAATCTGGCTCAAACCCTCCTGTGTTTGTCCACAAAGCTACAAGACACTAAATTCATGACCACGACTTTTGTATCCGTATAAAACTCCACTATGACAAACCAAACAGACAGAAACTACATTATTTCAGCACATTTACGGGGGGGAAAAGAAGCGGTGATGACAGCTACCTTGTACTGGAAGTTCTATCATGACAACTCTCTGAAGATTTTTAGCATTGTAATGGATATGACAATGTTAATGTATTTGGTATTGGCGGAATAGATCTGCTACGCTGCTGCTTGTTGATTATTACTGTAGGTTATTGCAAGCACAGAAACTTGCCACTGCGAGTACACACTCCGATACACTGCTGTGAGTATGTAAGACATACTACTGCTGCACAAATAGCATATATCAATGACCCATAGCAGATCTATACAGCTGGAGTTGGGGAAGGTGGAGGGTTTTAGACGAACTCTAAAAAAGCACGCTGCAAACTGCTATAGTGAATGGTAACCAGCCATTTAAATGTTGAGCAACAAGCTCATTAGCTGCAGATGTGAAAAGAACCAATTAGCTTGTGCCATAGACTTGAGTCTCAAGTCTGCGCAGTAGCAACTTGGAGCCCGAGTCTGCGCAGTAGTGAGCGCGAAGTGGAGCCGTGATATCAAGATCCTGCCCACACTCCCGCCTAATCCTAACTTTTTGAGAAATAAACAGTTATGGAATTGGAAGTTAAAGTTCCAATCTCCTCCCAAAGTTCCTGAAAATGTCAGTTGGTGCCTCAGTGACTACTTCTCTCAGAGAAGCTGTCAATCTCAGCTGTCAATCATGACGTCACACCCCCGTTTTTATAGCATCAAATAACTAACCTTATAAACCTTTAAAACCAAACTTAAAGAACGAACTAACATCAGCATACTAAAAACGGCCTGAAATGACAGAAACCATCTTTGGAAAAAATGTAAATGTAGAATATTTTATTGTATGAACATCTGAACATGCAATATATCATGCAAACATGCAAAAAAAAAAAAAGTTTTATTCGCTTCATGCATTCCTTTTTTATCAACATTTAAATATGGGTACGTTTAAAAAAAAAAAAAGCAACATTTTGAACAAAAAGCTGAGAAAATCATGTTTTTGTCAGACTACATCCAGATCAGATTCAGAGATATGATCAAACACAGATGGAGTAGATCCAGTCCATCATCACCCCTAATGCTTGCACAGTCCTATAGCTCGTCCTGGGTCGACATTTCATTCAGTAACATTAGACAGTTTTGATTTATATGCTGTTTAATGTTGATGATCGCATTATTTTACATATGCATTTGCTTACATACGATAGCTTGTTTTTTTGCGTTTCCTTCGCCTGTGTTTTGATCGGGAAAATTCTGTGTTTGGCAGGGAAGCGTTTCGTCACGCATATATAGCCTAAGTGCAACGCAGCATGGCGGCGGCGTGTGAGCGTTTGATGCAGCCAGACCTGCAAACATGATCTGATTTGCCTTCAAAAAAACTCAGAAATTCATTATCTCACTACGAATGTCATTTATATTTGTGAACTGACGCTTTATATAAACAACGTCCTCAAAGCCCCTGATTTACAGCGCTTGATGTCTATCATGGATCAATCAGTTACCAATAAGTTTATCGTGGATACTATACAACAACTGAAAGCTGAATTATCACACTTTGACGCAAAAATGGACAATATTCAGTCAAGTTTAACGTCGATCCATGGCTCTCTTACAACATTAAGTGAGCATGTAGCGGTGCTTGAACACAGGGGCAGCTCCAATGAGGACAAATTATCCGACATACAAATATGCCTGAAGTCACGCGAGGGTGAAAATTCCTACCTGCGGGATAAACTTGATGCTGAAAACCGAAGCAGGGCCTACAATCTTCGCTTCATTCATGTTCCTGAAAAAGCTGAGGGTAAAAACATCTACGGATTTATCGGAGGCCTAATTCAGCAGCTTGAGAACTTCCTGGTACCTCCAGTTCTAGAGCGGCTTCACCGCTCACCTATGCATCATTTGCAGAACCGGAAGAATTTTGCTCCGAGACCTATCCTGGTAAAAGTCCTCAGTCTTCAGGATAAGTTTAAAATCCTTCGACTTGCCCGTGAAAAAGATGAACTCAAGTACAAAGGCAAATGTGTTCATATCTTCCCCGATTTCAGTACCAGTCTTCTCCAAAAGCGTTAGGAGTTTGATGCTATAAAAAAGAAACTACGTGAACTTAACATGGATTACTCCTTGCATTATCCTGCCATGCTCAAGATCACATCTGATGGTAAATCGGTACTGTGCAAGACCCCAGGGGAAGTTGAAAAGTTTCTTCAGGAATTACAACTTTTACCTGATTGACGGACTGCTCCTGTCGTGCTCAAGGTAGTTTAATCTAGTTAGTAGCTTAGTCTAAAAAGGGTTTTGGTGGTGTTTGTGATGTTTGTTTGCTTGCAGTAGCGTAATCGGAAACTTAATTGTTTACATTTTGAAGGTTTACATGATATGGAAATTACTAGGGCTACCACTAACAACAATTTTTATAGCGCTAATTTATTGATTAATCTATCGGCTAATTTATCACAATCATTTTCAACAATTTTACTTAAAAACATTTAATTTAACTTGCAAATTTGGCATTCAGTAGTGTACTATAAAAAGTATAAATGTAAACAAGCCCTTGACAAAATGTAAAACTAAAAGAGTAAAAATATAAAGGTACAAATTTGTAAACCAACATAACATAAAAAAAAGAGAATATCAGCAAATACTTTTTATATAGAATAGTGGTGTCACGATACCAAAATTATGACTTCGATACGATACCAGACTTTTTTTTAAAAACCCTAAAAGCTCACTTGGCCAGCATATTCCTGCCCTGCTTTTTGACCATTCACCCCTCTTTATTTAAGAAGAAGAAGATATATAACTGTTGATAAAAATAATGGTTTGATTAACATTAATCAGAATATTAGGTCCATCCCTTTAAGACCTGCATGGACCAAATTCATTGTAACACATCCGATTTCTCACTCAACTCTGTATACATTCACTAAAGACATACCTGACTGTGTTTACCTGAATACTCGCCAAGACTTATGCTTTTTTACATATTTTTGTAAAATCATCCGCGAAACTGACGTTGCGATCTGTCTGAGTAAAAGGTGTGTGTGCGGCTGCGCACGCGTCAGGTCAGAGTCCGGCAGCACGAGCACGTCCCATGCTAAAGCAAGATTATTTTCTAATGCAAGTGTTTCTGTTGTTTAGTGAACGGTGGAAGCAGAGCTCTCACACACGTCCTCACTCCTGCTGTAACACATCGATGCAAATTAGAGTGCTGTCGTTTTTAAAGTACCGGTACTAATAAAATTTCATATCATACCCAATTTACCCAGTCGATTCAAAATATTGATTAATTATCAGCGTCGACGCTGTCGATTGTATCGCCCAATCGCGACAGGCCTAGAAATGACTTATGTATGTACACTCACCTAAAGGAACACCATACTAATACTGTGTTTGAACTGCCTTAATTCTAAATTTTTCCAGTCTTCAACTGTCCAATTTTGGTGAGCTTGTGCAAATTGTAGCCTCTTTTTCCTGTTTGTAGTGGAGATGAGTGGTACCCGGTGGGATCTTCTGCTGTAGCCCATCCGCCTCAAGGTTGTGCGTGTTGTGGCTTCTCAAATGCTTTGCTGCATACCTCGGTTGTAACGAGTGGTTATTTCAGTCAAAGTTGCTCTTCTATCAGCTTGAATCAGTCGGCCCATTCTCCTCTGACCTCTAGCATTAACAAGGCATTTTCACCCACAGTACTGCCACATACTGGATGTTTTTCCCTTTTCACACCATTCTTTGTAAACCCTAGAAATGGTTGTGCGTGAAAATCCCAGTAACTGAGCAGATTGTGAAATACTCAGACCGGCCCGTCTGGCACCAACAACCATGCCACGCTCAAAATTGCTTAAATCACCTTTCTTTCCCATTCTGACATTCAGTTTGGAGTTCAGGAGATTGTCTTGACCAGGACCACACCCCATGTATATGTATATGTATATATATATGTATATATATATATATATATATATATATATATATATATATATATATATATATATATATATATATATATATATATATATATATATATATATATATATATATATATATATATATATATATATATATATATATATATATATATATATATATATATATATATATATATATATATATATATATATATATATATATATATATATATATATATATATATATATATATATATATTACACACACACACTGTTTTTTTGTGGGGTTTTTTCCTCTCCCTTCTCTTCATTTTTCTATAGCCTATGGGCTGTCTCATAATGAAATCTGTACACAGGGAAACATTTTGGATATGTATAAAGCGTTCCCAGTTAATAGTCTGCAGTCTTAGCCTGCATTTTTTCTTTCTTTCTTTTTTTTTATTAATTCTAGGCTATGCCTTGGTTTGGCCAGTTTGTGTGTTTTTGTGTGTGCATGGAGGTATGCGTGTATATAGGTTTGTGTTTGTGGGTAAATGTTTGTAAATATCTGTGTGATACGCTCTCCCCTCCCCTTCGCCCTTTTCTCCCTGTCTATTTATTTTTGAAGATTCATTATAGGTAAAGGTTTATTCGTTATTCATTTGAATATTAGGAGTTTGGCACATAACATTGATTTGCTAAGAGCTTGGCTTTCTTACAATAAGCCCAGCGTTATCACACTTTCTGAAACGTGGCTGAAGAGTGATATATCCGATGCAGATGTAAAACTTGATGGTTATACTCTGTATAGAGCAGACAGGGGTACTTGTGGTGGGGGAGTAGCGACTTATATTTCTTCTCATTTATCATCTGAACTCATTATGCCAAAGGAGAGAGCTGTACATTTTGAATGCTTATTTATTAATATTGCTTTTCATGAAAACAAGCAGATAACTATAGGTAACATCTATAGACCTCTGAATTCCCCTGTTGAATAGACAAATTGTATTCTTGCTACTATTAATTCTTTAGACCATGCAAACGAGTTACTGGGTGATTTCAATCGTAATTGGCTGGATCGTTCATCTTCTCATGAGAAAATTTTATTTAATGGTCTAAACCAGGGGTGTCCAATCCTGCTCCCGGAGGGCCACTGTCCTACAGAGTTTAGCTCCAACCCCAATGAAACACAGCTGAACCAGCTAATTAAGGTCTTACTAGGCATACTAGAAACTTCCAGCAGGTGTGTTGAGGCAAGCTGGAACTAAGCAGGACAGCGGCCCTCCAGGACCGAGTTTGGACACCCCTGGTCTAAACCTTACTCACTGATCCGACTAGGGTAGTTAATAAATTTAAGTCTCTTCTGGACTGGATTTTGGTTACTCATCCAAATAGAATCTCTCAATCTGATATATTACCTGATTGTTTTAGTGATCACTTAATCGTTTTTTTGTGTTTGGAAAATAAGACCACCCTGTCTGCCACCTAAAGTAATTAGGATAAGGCGGTGTAAGAAACTGAACACAGAGGTCTTTATCCAAGATTTAATTAGCATTAACTGGTCCAGATTTCAAATAATTCCTTATGTTGAAGACGCCTGGAACTTCTTTCTCTCAGAGGTTCTTGAAGTCATAGATAAACATGCACCTTGGATGTCTATTAACGTCAAGGGTAGTCATTTACCGTGGATTGACGGTGATTTAATACATTTATTTAAACCACGAGCTAAATCCTGGGTCAGATACCACACGACAAAGGACGCTGCTGATTGGTTGGGATATAAGAAACTACGAAATGCCTGTACAACTAAAACAAGCAATGCAAAATCAAATTACTATAAGCACTCGTTATCAGATAACATAAAAAACCCTAAGCAATTTTGAAAGAGACTTAACTCTTTAATTAACAAAACCAGTACAAGTCTTCCTTCCAAACTTAAAGTTAACAATAACATTATTACTGACTCTATTTAATGGCCAATGCCTTTAACCAGCACTTTTCTTCTGTGTGTTGTTCTCAATCATCTGACCTCTCCTATTCTAACATAACAAATATTGTGAACAGTACTTCATTTTCAACAATTCATCCTTCTGATGTCCAACAGGCTATCTCAGAAATAAAATCTTCTAATGGCGCTGGTCTTGATGGTCTGGACATTAAGCTTATTAAACTTTCTTCTCATATCCTAGGCATTTCCACTATCTGATTTATATAATTTATCACTTTCCACCTGTGTAATTTCATTAACGTGGAAATTTGCGAAAAAGTAATACCACTACACAAAGGAGGTGACTTACTTCATGTCAACAATTATAGACCTATTTCCAGAATTAGTAATGTAGCTAAACTATTCGAAAAGCTTATTTTTATGCAACTGTCTAAATATATTAATGATTTTTCCCTCTTGACTCCAAATCAATCTGGATTTAGACCCAGTCACCCAACAATAACAGCCCTTACAGCATTTACCAATTATAATTTCTAAGCACAAGATAACAGGTCATTTTCTTGAGGTTAAATTTCTGGATTGTACACCTCTAGAGAATGTTGAGGAGATTAAATATCTGGGCCTCTGGCTCGACTCCCAATTTACCTTCAGATCTCATATTGATTCTATTGTGAAACATATAAATTGTAGCTTAAGAATATTATACCACTCAATTAATTGTTTTACAAAACAGATTAGATTAAAAATGATTACTCAACTATTATTGCCTATAATTGATTATGTGGATGCTGTTTATAAGAACACAGCCGATACCACTCTTAAACCTTTGAATGTGATCTACAATAGTCTCCGCAGATTTGTTCTGAGGTGTCCATGTATCAGTCACTGAATCTTCTTTCAGTAAATGCTAGACGACAGTTTGACTGGTTGCAGTTTGTTCACAAATGTATTTTCTCAAATTACCCATCCTATTTGAAACACTTGATTCCATATCAATCATCCTATAATTTAAGAGACACAGACCATCTTTTCTTTTGCGTACCAAATATAACTAAAGAAACTGGGAGGGGAGCTTTTAAAGAAACTGGGAGGGGAGCTTTTAAATTTAAAGCCCCTTCTGATTGGAATGGTTTACCTAGGTCTTTGAGATCCTCTTTTCACCAGTGTAAGATGGCTCTTCTTTATCTGTTTTCCTCATGCTTGATGTAGTTTTATTATCTTTCTTTCTTTCTTCTATTTATTTATTTATTTATTATTTTTGTATTTTATTTTTATTTTTTCCCTTAATATATACTGCCCATATGAATGACCTTAACAGTTTATTGTCTAATATCGAATGGTTGGACTGGGGAAGTTAAGGGTGGTTTTGGTGTGATGGAGAGATTCTGTCTTTGTTCTGCTAGTGTGTAGGTTGTGATGTGATGCATGTTTTTTTCTGAGGTCCCCTCGAAAACGAGATGTCACATCTCAAGTTTTTTTTTTTCCTCTTAACAAATAAATTCAAATAAAATTCACAAATAATGGAAAATTCTGTGTTTGGCGGGGAAAGAGTTAAAACACTATACAAGCTTGATCATTTTTAAATGTTGAAATACACCACTGTTGAGTACTGAATACCAAATGAACACAGTGCCTCCAAACCACAGCTGAAACAGCCACACTGGGGAAAAAAATAAAAAATAAAAAATCTATAGCTCAAGGCAGCTTACAGCCTTTAGAGGAACTTCATCAAGGGATTTTCATATTGTCTACAGTGAACTAATGAACCAGAAGGCTACTGGATAGAAAGCCAGTCCTACACTTACATTTAGTCATTTAGCAGATGCTTTTATCCCAAATGACTTACAAATGAGGAACTTCACAAGCAATTTATCATAAAAGAGCCAACAACATGCCTATTGCAATACCATAACTGCAAGTACAAAGGGTTACAGTACAGAAGACAGAGAAATGAAAAAAAAAAAAAAACGAGTAAAAAGGAACAGCTAAACTGAGAAAATATATATATATATATATATATATATATATATATATATATATATATATATATATATATATATATATATATATATATATATATATATATATATATATATATATATATATATATATATATTTTTTTTTTTTTTTTTTTTTTTTTTTTTGAATTTTTTTTTATGAAGTGCAATTATGGTTGAGGAACAGAAAGTGAAGGATCAGGACTATTTCTTAAGACCTTTAGACACAGTCTTTATTCAGGTTATAGTTTGTATTTGTTAAAATTAAGAATTAAATTGTAACCAAAGCAAGGCTTTGTCTTTCTTCAGTTTTTTCTGTGGATAATCCTGACAGGGTAGAGGGGTTTCAGATAGTGTTACTGAAGGGGCTTTTGCTTCAGATATAGTCTGCATGATTAAACAGAGCCGGTCAGAGGAGAACTGTGTGCAAATCCAGAGTGTACAGCACCACAATACGCAGAAAGAAAAAGCCAGTGGGATTCCTTATTGTCTTGAAGTGGAAGGGAGAAATTAGCAGTTATATGCAACTTTTATTTTCATCCATCAATTTTCCCTTCATCTTTACTTCTTGTCTTTCCTTCTTTGAGTCCTAATTTCATCAGCACCACGATCCAGTGCACACAAAGACTCAATTCATAGTCAACACCTCATAAAAATGCCCAGCAGGACGTTGACTACTGACAGCCAATCCTCAAACAACAGACAATTAATCTTTCTCTTCCCTTTAACCTCGCTGGCTTTCAAATGGCCGCTTCTTTATTTATTGTTTCGAGCATTTCATTGCTCTCACTCCTTAACTCCTTTTGTCATCTTCTGTTCCCCTTTCATCCAGCTCTTTCTGGAAAGTATGTGATGGTGCGTCGTTATCCAAGTCTCCACTTAAAGTGGATGGATAATGTAAAAGTCTACCGAAAGGACTTAGTCTGTGTCTATTTACACCAAGCTCAAAAAGCCCGCCTTGTTGGCAGAGGCTATTTGCAGTAACTCCGCCCACCATTATCAGATTGACCCAGACAAAATTACAAAAGAAATCCCGCTGACAACAGAATCAGTGGCATGGAAAGTAAGGCGGGTGGCATCAGCTTTTGATGTGTCGAATACGCATTTTACCAAACTCATTCTTCTCCCTTGTAACACCCTTTTAATATTCGAAAAGTTAAAATTAAATGGGCAATTGTGTATTTAATTGTGGGAATAAAGCGAGTAATTTGCAATTTATAAAATTTTTAGTTCCCAAATTATTTTAAAGGTAATAAATTACTCCATATGTTGGTATTTTTATAATTATTTTATTTTATAATTGTATAATTATTATTAAAATATTATTAGCTATCTTCTGCCAATTAAACTTTTACTAATCATTGTTTTTATATATATATATATTTATATATATATATATATATATATATATATATATATATATATATATATATATATATATATATATATATATATATATATATTTTTTTTTTTTTTTTGCTAGTTTAATGACAGAAGAAAAAAAAATACTGTCTGTGTTGGTCCAAAAGGGTTGTCTGTCACATCTGTTCTGTGTCTGGCGCTCTGTGGGACTTTTATGTTGAACTTTAATTATGCCTAGGTTTATGTGTTCTTTTCTGTGTCCTGTTCCTGTGGAGTTTTGTAGTTCTTTGTAGTTTTTCTTGTTGATTAGTCTCCCCAGGTGTTTCCCATTCACCACACCCCTTGTTATCTTGTTAACCTTGTTTCCCCTATGTATATATACCCCAGTGCTTCAGTTGTTCTCTTTCAGTCGTTGTTTATTGTTTGATGCCTTGCAAGTGTATGCTGGTCACTGTTCCCTGTGTTTTGGTTATTTTGTTCCTGATTCTTGTTTTGATCGTTTGTTTAATTAAAGTCTCCCTGCATTTGGATCCTGTGCAATAAACCAATCAGAGTCTCATCTCCCATTCCCTTTAAAAGCCAGTTGCGCTTGCACCATGGCGGAGTCGCTATTTTCATGGCGGAATTTGCGAGCGGAAACACTGAACGCTTCTCAAGTGAGGAATTCCTTTTGTTTGTAATATTTAAAAATGTTTGTGTGCTGCTGTGCGTCGATATGTGTAATAAGAAGAGTGTATGCGCATTTTGCACCCGCCAATAGGCACATATTACTAACGTGCCCTTTAAATAAACAACAAACACTGACTTTAGACCAGGTTTCAGTTGGTCAATGGCGCAGTCGTTTCCAGTTGCCTGAAAAAATAGCAACGCACCAACAATGCGCCTGAACACACCTCATTTTTAGACCAGCACGTCCATGGGCGAACAGATGAGCACTAGCGCATTTGCCATTTAAACGTGATGCTGGACATGAAAATGATAACTGCGGCAGGCAGAAACTAGCTAAAAACACGTCGCAGCTGGCGTCTCATTGCGCCGGGTGTATGACTGTTCAAAATTGGACACTTGCTGTTTGTCAATGTGATGAATTACAGAACCTGTGGGTTACTCTGCTGGGACTTCCACCAAAAATCACATTGAGACCAGTTGAGTAAAAGACATTGAACTGACAAATTAGTTCTACATTTCATATGCATCTAAATTGGCTGCAATTTTATCTAATGCACTGACACTGAATTACAATGAAAAAAGAGGCTTTTAATTTCCAAACACAAGTACAGTCTCAATGCTGGTTCAGCCAGAAGCTCACGTCGCTCAACAAAACAGCAATTATGCGCCACAGTGTCACACTCTCCAGGGAAGTCAACCTACGAATGCTCAGATTATTGGCTTACTTATAGCTGTCCCTGCATATTAAACTTCTCCTTAAAGGAACAGGTCATGCCACATCTTACCCTGACTGCTTAATCTCCACAGCGCCACATTCATTTTCAAGTAATGAATTCAGCACGTCTAATGCTACAGAAATTGAACACGTGGAGCCAGGCTGCTGTGCTTCGGTTGTGAAAGTGGGAGGAGAGAGAAATAATTAGCCTGCCAGCAGTTGAGAGCTAAACTAAGTCAGGGTGTAGCACTCCAAGCCTTGAAGTTCATAAACTGCTATCTGAGTCGTACAGCGAGGGTGAAAATGTCAAAGTGTATGAATGTGTGTGTATTAGAGCAGAATGAGATAGAAAGGGAAACTAACTGAGAGAGGACATCAATAAGGCATGTAAAAGTCTACTTTGTACTAATGCAAAAATTCCCACCTGTTAATCTGGTGCTCTTTATCTCTCAGTACAATTTACCTTTGACCCCAAAAGCAGCTTTCCACTGACCTCAATAATGTATTCTCACTTCAAATGAACACAAACCAGAGGCATTCCTCACTTTTTAATCATGCACTCTTTTCCACATTTAATTTGAACGAGATGCCGGCGAGAGTCAGAGGAAAAACCCTTGCAGGAAGCCTGAAACTAAACCAGCTCAACCAGAAACACTTTCCCAGACAGCGAGAACAGGATTTGTTTACAGTCTGAGTGGAATGACACCCTGTTTTCCACAGAGAGAAACATTAATTAATACATTAATAACTTAAACTCTTTAAAGCTAATTTAAAATGTAAATAAAATAAAATGTCTTGAGCCACTCAGTGATACACAAAACAACACACTTTGCTTTGAAAGTACCTGCTTCAGTCGGATTAGCAATGTTTTGCTAATGTTTTCAGCATTATTCTTGTTTAGCATATCTTTTTGATCTAAGTTGTTGCCTGTTGAAATTAATCTTTCCTTTCCTTTCTTTTTCTTTGGTTTCCAGCTGTTAGCTGACAGACAAAACAGTCTAGAAGCAAAATAACTTTAGTAACCAAACAACCTAAAGCTATTTCCCACAACACACCAATACAATTTCTGATGTAGCTTAGATGATACATTTGACTAAATTTAAATAAGGTAAATGTATGTATATAAATTTAAATCTTAAATGTCTTGAGCCATACGTAATGTATTGTTATTAGCTAACATTGTCAATTCCTCTGGTCTAGAGGTTGCAAACTAAAAGAAGTCTGTCATGACTTATTCTTCAGTCTTCAGTTACTGTGTCAGTCTTCATAGAAGCTTCAGGTCCGAGCCAGCGGTGAGACCACAGCACAGACCCTGCATGTACTAAAGTTCAGTCTTTGAAACGTGTCTTACTTAAGTCTCTCACATGTCTCTGGGTCTACTTCTATCTCACAGACGTGTCCTCTTAGCCTGTGTGCTAATGCTGCTCTGTATCACCTTCAGTCCTCCTCAAAAATATGCAAAGAGAGACACAGTGGTGGTTTATTTAAAGGGATAGTTCACACAGAAATGCACAGCCTGCAATCATTTATTCACCCTCATGTCGTGACAAACCTGTATGACTTTCTTTCTTCTGTGGAACATAATAGAAGACATTTTTGAGAATTTTTGAGTTACAATGAAAGTACACAACAAGTACTCCAACAAGCGGTGATACATGATAAGTGATGCATTTTCATTTTTTGGGTGAACTATGCCTTAAAAAAAAAAAAAAACATAACATAACATATTAAAAATGTAGTATATAGGGCTAAAATTGAAGGGGTGTGGTGTCCTAAAAGATTACAGACAATAGTTTAAATTGAACAATTCATCACTGTTTTACCCCAGAATGCATCGTAGCTCTTTCAGCTGTATTTATTTGCATCCCTGTATTGTTCGCTCTTTCCAAAAGCTAAAACACTTCAGTATGACCTTCTGAAAGGGTCAGCAGAGTAGTCCACAGAGGGAGTGTGAAATCACAAACAGTACTCATAAAAAGTGCTTATTTTGACCTCTTCTTGTCTAATACAGAGAGGTTCAGCAGTGTTGCTAGGTAACATGCTAGGTGACCATTTTAACAATGTGAAAACACTGTAGAGGTGTAAACTTGAGACATGATGTTGGTACTCAGGCCACACACTTCCCAATAAGCTACATTGATGGAAAAACTAGATGTCACAATCAGGATTAAGCTGGTGGACCAAACAGCACAAATTCCGTGTGAGGGAGTGTGCTTTTCCAGCCAAACAATGAAGCCATTCATTTAAAAGACCACTGATGACCTTTCTGGTGTCTGCCTGGTTGGTCAGCCAATGATAATTACAGCATACGCCAGGGATAACCTTACATTACCTTTAACAGACTCAGTAGAAGGAGAAGGAAACAGATCATGAATAAAGAAAAGAACTGGAGAAACTGCAATATGGTGGCCAGAGGAAAGTAAAATGAGTGGAATAACTTTAAATTATTAAACAAACCAACCACCTGGCTATTTTGCTTATTTCAGATTTTACTAGTGATTTGAAACTAAAATGTATGACCCAAGACCCACCCCAAACCTAATAAACAAACAAATTCATATATTAATTAACTTTTTACTATAACTTAAAATGATACATTAAAAACTATAAAAGCATCTTGTGTCAAATATGAATAAAAAAATGTAATACCACCCCTAGCCTAAGTATTAAAAACACACAAAAAAAACAAATTCATTGCAATTTTTTTTTTAAATGTCTAGTTCAGTCATGAAACTAAAGGGGCACAGGCTCATAAGTCCTTTACATGCATTCTGCAAGCAATCACATCATCATTACCACATGGCGAAATGTGATCGGCACAATGTGAAATCTGATTGTCCTCTGCTGATCCTGCAGCCAATGAAATTGCTTGCTCAACATTTTAAAAAGTCTGGTTAAGTGTTTGCTTTAAGCTAGTCCTGCTGTGCACTATCAGAGATTCTCTGAGACCCTCCACCTCCCCCAGCTCCACCTGCCTAGATCTTCTGTGGGATTTATGTGCCTATCCATGCCTTTTAAGTCCATTCTTGCTCTTCAACAGCAGCAGATCTAGTCCGACAAAACCAAATACATTAACCTTGCCATATCCACTAACAATGTAAAATTATTTCGAAAGTGGTCATGATTGAATTTAAATGAATTATAACTTCAAAAGTAGTATGTTTTGTGGCAAACAGGAAGGGTGGAAGAGTGAATATCCATACACTTATAATAATACTGAAGTTTTTATTTAACTGCTCAAGTCTTCATTAGACAAGAACACCTAATTTTAGCTTATGAAGACCTGAGAGGTCAGTATGCTGCAGTTATTTAATAAAATTAAGAGTTCTGACATCAGTGCACGGATACTGATGAGGGAACAGCAGCGGAATGAGTAAATGTTTTGGAAACATTCCCATTGTCTTTCTTCCACTCTATGCTAATGTGCTAACAGCTCTGTCCCACGACCCCATCACTCACAGTCAGGGACTAAGGTGACACTGACACTAGAAAACAACAACAACAACAACCACACATTTTAGATTCCGGCTTTAATATTATCATATATCTGACCAATTCCAGCTCATTATGCACATTATGTGCATATATGAGCAATTTAGATCAGACAAATAGATGATAACATTTGGCAGATATGCCCTAGTCTTTAACACTATGAAAATATGACTCATGATTTGCAGTACTCACATTTAATCATTTTTAAAGATGTATATACACTGATTGTGATGTGAAAGGAGTCTTTAAAAATGAGCCTCATATCAAATTCAAATGATTTCCATCTCTCTCAGTCCCCAGACATTCTGATTGACTATGTATTGCTCACTTAGTCTCAGATATTCATGTTGTGCTAATCACTACTGAAACGTTCTCAAAACAGAAAAGTGTGAATGCAGTTAATATTCTCTAACGCCACAATGTTCACATACACACCAAAAAATCTGTTTCTTGGTGACACTGTGGAGTTAGAGAATATTAGCTGCATTCACACTTTTTATTTACACTTTTTCTTTTTATGGTTTGAGAACATTTCACTAGTGATTACCACAACATGAATATCATGGTAACAGGATAACCATTGGGCCAAGATTTGATTCATCCATTCATGTGAAACTAATCCTCCATTAACATTTTGTGTGTGTGTGTGTGTGTGTTGTGTGTGTGTGTGTGTGTGTGTGTGTGTGTGTGTGTGTGTGTGTGTGTGTGTGTGTGTGTGTGTGTGGCTTGATTTAATTGTTGTTCACTTCACTTGTTCAAGCGGTGTGGACATTTAACCCATTGTTTCACCTAAACATTTACATGGGTGGTCCAATAGCAGAACATTTTATTTTATGTTTATTTTTTAATGTTATATATATTTTAACATAAAACATAATACAATCACACTCTGGAAACATGTCTTTTATATAGAGTTCACAATCCTCCAAACTCATTCTTATTGTCAACAGTTTATGTATGGAGACTTAAGAGTGTCCTCTTGTCTGCATGAGAGCTATTCTCTCTTATCTCTCTGTCTCACAAGGGAATTTCTGTACCACTGGTAAATTCAATTCACAGTCTGACAGGGGAACAATGACACGGCCATCCCCTGGTCCGTTATACAGACAGTACCTTTTGTGTTTTTGAATTTATGAAATGGCACTGTTAGAAATCACATACAAACACATGCAGGAAATAGTAAAAGAACAGCACAAGGAAGAATAAGTTGCCCTTTGAAGTACAAATAATGCTGCTTGGTCTTGAATATGAAAACACTGTGGTAACTCTGAGATGGACAATATTTATCCGTTAAATTGGGATGTGGGCACTGGACAGACATTTTCAGGGTTCTTCAGATATGTTAGATTGGGTTCAATCCCATTCTCTGGGTCAAGGACAAGATTCAAGATTCAAGAATATTTGTCACATACACTGTTATACAGAATTACAACAGTGAAATGTAAACAGGTCCGCTCCATGGGTGCAAAACAGTTAAAAACATGGCCATATATATAAAAAAAAGTACTATCTATATATATATATATATAAGAAAGTACTATCTATATATATATATTATATATAATATTATATAAATGTCTATATCTGTAGAATTATAAATAATCAATCAAGAGAAAAAAAGGTAACAAATAAGGATAAAGTGGAATAAAAATAATTGAAAAGACTTTGCAGTGAACTAGTAGACTTATAAAAGAACAGCACACAGGAAGAATACAGTTGCAATGTCCTTTGAAGTCACAAATAATGCTGCTTGGTCTTGAATATGAAAACACTGTGGTAACTCTGAGATGGACTAAGCGTTTATTTATCCGTTAAATTGGGATGTGGGCACTGGACAGACATTTTCAGGGTTCTTCAGATATGTTAGATTGGGTTCAATCCCAGGCTCTGGCTGGGCCACTCAAGGACATAGAGTTGTCCATAAGCCACTCTTGCATTGTCTTAGCTGTGTGCTTAGGGTCACTGTCCTGTTGGAAGGTGAACCTTCTGCCTTGAGTCCCCCGGCCCCTGCTGCTGAAAAACATTCCCACAGCATGATGCTGCTATCACCACACTTTACTGATGATGAGCAGTGCCTGGTTTCCTCCATACATGATGCTTGGAACTGAGGTTCATCAGACCAGAGAATATTGGTTCTCACAGTCTGAGAGAGTCCTTTAGATGTTTTATTTTTTATTTTTAACAAGTGAGTTTTCATGTGTCTTCACTGTGGCTTGAGTCTGACCATAAAGCCCAGATCTGTGGAGTGTTGCAGTGATGTTTGTCCTTCTGTAAATTTCTCCCATCTCCATATATGATCATAGAGCTCAACTATAGTGACCATCACCTTCTCGGCCACCACTCTAACCGAGGCTCTTCTCCATCGATTGCACAGTTTGGCCAGGAGACCTCCTGGTTGTTCCAAACTTCATCTATTAAGGATTATGGAGTCTATATGCTTCTGTGAACCTTCAATGCAGCAGAATTATTTTTACAGTCTTCCCCATATCGGTGACACAATCCTGTCTCTGAGCTCTATAGTCACTCCTTATGACGTCATGGCTTGGTTTTTGCTCTGATATGCATTTTCAGCTGTTAGACCTTTTATCAAGAGGTGTGTATCTTTACAAATCATACCCATTCAATTGAATTCACACATGTTGACTCCACTCAAAGGGTAGTAACATCTACAAGTGAAACTGGAATGCTCCTGAGCTAAATTTCAAGTGTCCCAGAAAAGGGTATAAATACTTACGCAAGGTAATTATTTCAGTTTTTTATTTTTAATACATTTGCAAAATTGTCACAAAAAAAGTATTTTAAAGCACTTTAGCATAAGCCTGCAAATTAGGGGTGTGAATACTTTCACACCCCTAAGTTGAATGAATAGGGGTATGAATACTTTTGCAATATACATTTATTAAATAAATATTTAACAATTATATTTTTTATTTTTGGGGGGTTATTCGGATAGTTGAGACCTCTGTCTACAGTACATGTACAAGTCATAAAATATGTGACGTGCACAAATACTGAATGTTTAATGAAATAATATGTGCATATATTGGGAAATGTCTACTGTAGACTATTTAAGCATGTTATGTGAAACCAATGAGCTCCATCTAACTCTGACTCTCAGACCTCAACATCCCTTAACAGTTTAGATATGGTATCCAGTGAAATGCAACAGAACACTGTTTAGTTCAGTCCATGAAGCTTTAGCGAAAGGGAAGCTAAATGAAGTCGGTTCCATTTTTGTTTAGCATAAAGGAGCACCAGGTTAAAATCCCAGCCTAATATACTATATATACTGCATAATGCTTATTTTAAATGCAATTGAATTATACAGGTAAAAATACTAAGACTTTAAGTACATATAATTTAGGACTTTCAAGAAAATGCACTTGACTCAAAAATCAGAGATTACACGTTTGAATGAGCACGGCGCTTGTGGCTATTTCCCCTGAGAAAATGTGAAAAAAATAAGCATTATACTTGTAAAGACGACATTACCTAAGCTTGAGTTTTTAAATATAGCTCCAGTGGCAAGATGCACCATCATGCACTAACAAAAAGAAGTACTGTTCAAAACAAAATGCCTATTCTAGCACTAATGTGTTTATTTTCTGCATATAATCTCTGCAGGCTCACAGGATATATGCATTTGTGTTTTTTTTTTTTTTTTTTTTTTTTAAGTAAAGCCTCATGTTCCATCAGCTCCAGAGTTACAACTAACACTCTGTGAGTTCAAAAAGGGATTCATATGCTCCACTCGGACAACTAAATCAATCTACACAAAATCAAGCATGACCGAATCCAAGAGAGGAGATGATGGGAGAAGAGGCCGGGGAGAGCTTGGAACACTCAGCAGTACGTTAAGCACAATGAAATCACATGACGTGTCCGCTGAGAATGGAGCTTCTTAAGGTCAAAGCACAGGTGAAAACAATCAATTTGTTTCCATCACAGACAAATGGCCTTTGAGTAGCTTGTGCACTGCTGTATGCCACCGTTTCTATTGATGTATTTGCTAATGGCTAAATGGCTTGTGGCTTTAAACCAGAAAGGATGATTTCTGGTTCAAGTCCCGGACAAGATTCCCTCCCTCTGACTTTTGCAGTTGTACCCTAAAGCGAGTTACTTCAAACCATTTTTGTGCTGTAGGGGGTGCTGTGTTGTCTCTAAAATTTGTATGTAAAATATAATAAAAAAACATGCATTCACAGTTCTGCATACACTACAGTGTCTGTAAATTTAGACTAGAATAAAATGTAATAATCTTCTGTTTGTTGCTGGTGCCCTGTAAAAAAAAAAAAAAAAAAAAAAAAAACTGGTCCATGATGCCTCTGCTTACTGATGCTAAAAATATTATTTTCTTCTCTGATCATTCTCCTTGATATTTTCCACCTGCAGATAATGTGTTTTCGTGCCCTTTTCTAAAGCACAGACCACAGCAGAACGGTAGCCTCAAGAGCTGCAGTCCAAATTGGGCACGCACACACACACACACACACACACACACACACACACACACACACACACACACACACACACACACACACACACACACACACACACACACACACACACACACACATTTGAAGCTACCCTCTTGCTGTCCAGTTAATGATAAAGCTTGTTGGTTTGATTAGCATATCTCACAGATTAATTAGCGATGAATGGAAATGATCTGTGAAAAACGGCATCGTTGTTTGTAGAGGAAGAAGCGTGGGTGGCAGCGATGGATCTGATGGGCCAGTGAAGGATAAAGCCTCCATGTTTAAACCAATTTTAAACTTTCGGTGCTAACATTAACGGTCTGGAGCTTCTCCAAGTCAAGGCAAATTAAAGATCAGCATTTGTTCAGCCATTTCAGCACTGGGGATTCTTAGAGGTCAGAGCAAGAGCTCTAAAACAGCACACTGAACTGTAAAAGGTAGCTGGTAACTGTCAATGAAATGTTAATCACTGCATTGCCGATTCAATCGGCAGGTTAATTGTACTGTTGTTAAATTATATTCCAATAAGCACATGGCTGTAAAACATTTCTTCCTGTTTTCATTCTATTATGGCCATTAATTCACAGCAGCTCAGAGCAGCGAACGCCATAGGTTTGGTTTAAATCAATCAAACTATGCAGATGCACCGTTTTAGTCCACACAGTGAAAATGCCCGTTACAGCTGATCATTGTTTATATTGTATGGAAGTGTTGTCTATTATTATTATCGTTTTGTTGTTTACTTCAAAAGAGTAAAGATTTAATGCTTGGAGTACAGTGCAACGAAAACTCTCAGCGTCTCTAAGGTGCACAAGCAATCTGTAGTAGGGGGTTGCACGGACTAGTCGCCTAGCCAACTTTAATGCTCTGCCATGCCGCTTTAAAGGGTTAGTTCATCCCAAAAAATAAAAATTCTGTCATTAATTACTCACCTCATGTCGTTCCAAACCCGTAAGACCTTCGTTCGTCTTCGGGAACACAAATGAAGACATTTTTGATGAAACCCAAGAGCTTTCTGACCCCACATAGACAGCAACGTAATGAACACGTTCAAGGCCCAGAAAGGTAGTAAAAATTTAAATCGTTCATGTGAGGGGTTCAACCTTAATTTTATGAAGCGATGAGAACAGGCCCAGTTCTAGGCACCTATAGAAGGGTAGGCTGGCATATATCCTGGGTGGGCTTTTTTGGGGGTGTACACACTAGATTTAGATGGAAGATTGGATGGACTGGGTGGGCAAGGCAGACATTTGGGTGGGCTCAGCCAATCCCTGCCCATGCCTAGAACCGGCCCGGACAAGAATACTTTTTGTGCGCAAAAACAAACAAAAATAGTTTACGCAGCAGTGCAGCGCTCGCTCTGAAGTTCTATGGCAGCCGATGCTGTTCACGTGAGCACCACGACGCATGCACTGTATTTACAACGTAAACTGCGTAGGAGACTGGCACAGACGTGAAGAAATTGTCGAATAAAGTCATTATTTTTGTTTGTTTTTGTGCACAAAAAGTATTCTTGTCCAGGCCGGTTCTAGCTATGGACGGGCTTATTTTTGTTTGTTTTTGCGCACAAAAAGTATTCTCATCACTTCATAAAATTAAGTTTGAACCACTAGGGCCACATGGATGATTTTAACAATCATCCATGACCCTTTCTGGGCCTTGAAAGTGGTAATTACGTCGCTGTCTATGGAGAGGTCAGAGAGCTCTCGGACTTCATCAAAAATATCTTCATTTGTGTTCCGAATGACATGAGGGTGAGCACATGAGGACAGAATTTTCATTTGTGGGTGAACTAACCCTTTACACCGTGTCCTAACTACACGTGATGCGACGCCGTGACAAGCGATAAAATGTATCTTTTCCATGTCGCGGCTGGAATAACAACACAAAACATGGCAATGATAACCTCAGGTAATGTTTATGTGCTTTATTTAATGTTAAAAGCGTGTAATGTGACTGAATATTATTTAGTGCTCCCAGCTTTGTAACGTCATACTAAAAGTCGTATTAAAAGCAACAATGGATAATTCACCTCAGATCTTGAAATTAAACAAATGGAAACAAGAACATTCAAACTGTGAACAAACAAGTATATTCTATGACAAATATTGTTTTAGTAACTTAGTATGTATTTTAGTATTTTAGGCTTATTAATAGTTAGTAAGGTAGTTTTTGTAGCGTTTATGTTTAGGTACTGGGTAGGATTAAGGGATGTAGAATATGCTCATGCAGAATAAGGCGTATTAATATATGTGCTTTAGAAGTAGTAATAAACTGCCAATATCCTCGTAATATACACTGTTAGCCCAGATTTTATATTTAATTAAACATTTAATTACAATATACTTAAAATATTTAAATTTGATTGCATTACTTATAAAATATTAGTAGATTCTACTAATCTGTGAACATAATATGAATGTGTGAATACATTTTATTTGAATGGACTCAAATTATGAAGTTTTACTCCTGACCACGCCTCCCACACACTGGTGCTGCGAGTCAGGTAATGACGCCATTTTATCGTGGTGTGTGTGAATTCGAGGAGCTGTTGATGAGAAGTTGGAAGTTTTGTTTCAACATTTACCTTTTTGTTGTTTTTTGTTCCCAGAGAGACTGTTAGTGATCAGTGAAAAAAATTGTTTAAACGACAGGACATTTTTCTCCGGTGCGCAAGCTAGTTTTCTCACTCGCGTGCCGCGGACATCCCCGCGTTGAACCCCCGGCCGGCGAGTTCGACAGAAGTTTTTTCGTCTTTTCCCTTCTGTTGTTTCTTTTTCACTAGATGAGCTGTTGTCGGGAGTGTAATATTTGTTTGAACCTCAGGTCAACACCGAACACCGTGGCCGCGCTTCCGGCTGATGAGTGAGGATGGCGGCACGAATAAAAGGTGAGTGCAATATTAGTCTTATTTTCGACACGTCTATTGATTGAAAGAGTAAGTTAAAGTTATTTAACAGGTTGCATTCAAAAACGGATGAATGTACTTATGTTTTTTCTAGGTTCATAGCCCTCTTAATGACAGAATATCTTGTTTTGTGTTGCAGGTCAAGAAGAGATGCTTTGGAAATTTAAGTAACATTGCCCTCATAACTGTAAAAATAGAGCATGCTATTTACACATTATAAGCTCAAACATGGAAATGAAACAAGAACAGAACAATTTCTTATTCAATTTTTACATTTATAAATGTTAACATTTTTAAATAAGGTTGTCAATTTTTAAATGTTCTTTTGAACTTTCTATTGATAAATAATCCTGCAAAAAATATCAGTCAGCATTCATAATAATAAGAAATGTTTCTTAAGCATCAAATCAGAATGGAATTTTCTGAAGGATCATGCGACACTGAAGACTGCAACACTTTTGTGTATTTAATGTTAAGGATTATGCAGTAGTAGACAAATCTGTACTCTTCATATACCAAATCTGCACTACATATTTATTAAAAAAATTGATAATGTACCATCTCACCCTCTCTGTCTTATACTTCTGTTGCATATGTTGATATAGTCAGCTCAGCCATAGGCCCCAGGTAAAACCTCATAAATCTGAAATCTTTCTTTTAGAGCCATTTAAACTGAACAATTAACACAAAGAATGACTATATGTTTTGAAGTACTGTATCAAGACAAGAAAAGGCGAGTTAATTGCGAGCCTCTTAATTGCCTCTTGCCCAGACTTAATTCGCTGCTTTGCATATTAGCTTGAGAAAATGTTACCCCGTTCTTTTTCCTAGTCGGACAATTCATTTTAATCATTTTTAACAGCAGATTTAAAAAAAAAAAAAAATTACCTTTTCTAACAGCTGCCTGGAACTAGGAATTGTGGTTCTCTTGCAAAATTCTAGGATGCTCCTCAAACCCCCTGATGATATCTCAATTTAGCGCTTGATGTCTTTTTTTAAATCCCTAAGGACTGAAAAGAACAACTACGATCTCTCATCCAAGTCATACACCTGACCAAAAAATCTAAACGCAGTGCCATACATGTCTGATAAATGTTTCTGACATTTAAGAGCTACGAAATGTTCATGAATCATTTTTATTGAGCTCTTAAAACCAAGCTTCAATGCTCGTTGTGACTGTCTATAGGAGAAAAAAAAGATAGAAAGTCTCTGTGTGAGGGAGTGAAATAAATATGGCCACATAACACATACTCAAAGCATTCCATCTATAATGCTGTGCGGGACAACCGTTCAACAGCACTCACAGTTTGTCTCAGTTATGATGGAATGAAGTCATAGAGTAATGAAATCCAACATGCAATTAATCTCTAGGACAATGGTCACTAATTAACCAAAATCAACCAAATTAACTCATGCCTCTTTTATCTGGACTGGAGTGGGTTCAATTGTCTAAATCAGCGTTGAGTGGCGTGACTGAACACGGGCCTGAACGTGTCTCCAGGTGTACGAGTGAATCATACAGATGAGAATCTATTCTGGTCATGTATTAGATGAGAGCAGATTAGATCATATAAAAAACAAAAGAACAGAGCAGTTCAAGACACGGTCCAGCTGAATAAATGAGGCCAATATAAAAGTCTAAGTGAAATGCGTTATTTGGCTTCTATTCAATCATTTCTCTATGCTAGCCTGGATACAATCCACATCAGGACGAAAGGGGTCAAGTGGCAGAACTGGCTGCTATCATGGCCCAGTTTGCCCCTGCTGGTATGTTATAATTACACTCATTTGGACACACAAAGAATCTTTCTTCACTGACGGCCATTCAAAAGGTAATATGTTTTCTGACAAAATACAATTTTCTGCAAGAAACATACAAGTCAAATATTTTACAGTAGATGTTTTAGATTGCAGCAGCAATGCATATGGCCTTTTTACGCTTTGCTTTGAAAATTTGCCAATTATCATTATACAATTAGTGTTAATGATAGTAGGAGTACCTGTAAATATTTTAATGCACTGATTATGCATTAAGCATTCATATATTGGCAACAAAAAAATCATATTTAGTAGAGTAAAAAAAAAAAAAAAAAAAGATGTAGATGTTCTGAAATAGAAGTTCACAGAATTACCTTCATTAATCAGTTAAAGGGATAATTCACCCAAAAAAGAAAATTCTGTCATCATTTCGTCACGCTCAAGTTGTTCCAAACCTGTATGAATTTCTGAATGTTTGTAACCAAGCAGATCTAATTTTTCACACAAATGAGCATGTGTGTAAATGAGTCTCAATAAGCACATTTTCAAAAATGTCAGAATTTCAAAAGATTACTGAGCTACACCTGTTTGAAGGCGAGAGAGTCGGCAAAGTTAATTTTGAGAAAAATCGAGTTAAAGATTTCTCAAGGTTCCAAAACAAAATCACCTAGCAACCATAGCTTAAAATCCCTAATAACGACACATTTGACACATATATATATATATATATATATATATAGGGAAAATATATATTTAACTTTTTTTTTCCTATGATACCACAATTGTTTGATTAACATTAACGAAACAGACAGCCTATATATTAAGACCTACTGTACCGCACAGATCTAATATAATGTCACACATAAGATATTTTTCCCAAACAGTTAACCAAACCTTCACATAAGACCTTACAGATAATGTTTGCGTGAATGCGCGCCAAGAAGGATATTTTGAAATACTGTAATTCTGTGTATGTGTGTATATCGGGATCGTGTGCCGTCTGTGGCGTCTTTGTGCGCACGCGTCGGATCTGTCAGTCAGTGCGAGTGAGATCATTTTTATTGACAAAAGAAAGGTACACCTCTCCGAAAACTTACAAATAAAAATACTTTTAAATGTTCAATTGCTATTTGGAGCATTAGGATTGCTAGACGAGGGCTTAATGAACTAATTTTTGTAAAATGGTCATTTTTCACTTGTTTTGCCTGTAGCTCGAAATTATCCCCTGCACATTCTAACTCCTTTTGCCAGCACAGGTCACATATTTTTTGCAACATATTGAAAACTGGATTAGTTATTGTACACAAGCCTCCAGGGTTCCCACACCGTTTGTACTGTGAATTCTTCTTATCATCATCATCATCATCATCATCATTATTATTATTATTATTAATATTTGATACAATTAAAGTCAATGATGTCCAATGTGGTTTGGACCCCAAATGTTCTTTAAAATATCTCCCTCTGTTTTCCACAGCAGAAAGAAAAACATGAGGATAAACAACGATGACAGACATTTCTTTTTTTAGTTGAACTATCCCTTTACGTTTCATGACTTTTCCATTCAAATTGAATCTTGAAGAGCACTGTGAGATCGAGACATTTTTCGCATCAATGTACCACAAACAATGCATGGATTGGTTGAATCTGAATTCATTTCTGTGAGAGATTGCCACATGCTGGAGAGATTGACACATTAGTTGCACTTCACAACTCTTGGCAAGATATCTTCTTGAGAGTTTCATAAAAACAAAAAGAAAAAGAAAAAAAAGTGCACAATCCATGAAGGTGTGGCACTGAGACAAACCCTTCTTTGAAAGTGTTACATCATGTAAAATGTTCACAGTTGCCAAATGTCTGGATTGTCGGGAAGACTAAAACACACATTCTGCCGGCTCTGCAGTGCTGTAGTGTCACTCTTTGCTAATGGAAAGCACACCAGGCAAATGAGATCATGGCTTCCTGCAAATGAGGTGTGCAGTAGAGAACAGCGGTCTGCTTTAAAGAGCACCGCACAAACAAGACTAACACACACACACACACACACCATTTTCAGGCAGACGGGGCAGTAGGTTCTTCGGTAAGTGTAAACCATGCTTTTAATTAAAGTTTCAGCATGAGTGGCCCCACTAGTCTTCCCTGACCACCACACCTTGTGCTTTTCATTTCTGTCTGTTTACCTCAACCCTGATATGTATTTGTGTATTTCTCTTTTCAGATAAAAGACACAGTTCAGTGCTGCTGTTGAGACACAGTTCTGTGTACACACTACAAATTTGGCTTGTGACCAGGGATGCCAAACAGAGAACACACACATATACAAACACAGCAGAAGTAACAGCTGTTGAAACCACCACTGTGACACTCATTTGATGTAATATCCAAATTATGTCTTATCTCATGATCGCTAATCACACTGCGATGGCTAAGAGGAGGAAAGAATAAGGGACAGATCTGGAGATTTCACTGTCTTGTTGCCAATATTATGTAGTAGATTCACTATTTGTATGCTGTTATCAGAAGTGGCAGTAGTGTTGCTAGTTTTAAAATCACTACGATGTTCAGATTGCAGTAGCTTTTCCATGTCTGTAAAAAAATGAATAAAAAGCTGCCAAAAATTGCTATCAAATGCATTTTACCAATTAAGTAACATAGAAGCATTGACAAATGCCTTCGGATGAGACCTTAAAACGAGGTCCTGACTCTCTGAGGTCATTAAAAATCCCAGGATGTCCTTTGGAAAAAGAGTAGGGGTTTAACCCCAGCATCCTGGCCAAATTTGCTCATTGGCTTCTGTCCATCATGGCCTCCTAATCATCCCCCTATCCTTCATCACTCTCTCCTCTCCACCAATCAGCTGGTGTGAGGTGGGCGTTCTGGCGCAATATGGCTGCCGTAGCTTCATCCAGGTGGATTCTGCTCATTGGTGGTGGTTGAGGAGATTACCCCCTTCTATATGTAAAGCACTGAGTACCCAGAGAAGCACTATATAAATGTAACAAATTATTATTATTAAATGCTACGTTACATTAAAATGTACAGTTAGTGTAACACAACGTAGCGACAGGTCTTTTATTCCATATTACGACGTACATCTGAGTGAAATTATCGAAAATGAAGAAAATGTAGGGCAGGGTTTTGGTTCTATCTATCGGTTGATGACTTAACTGAGGCAGATCTGAATGTAAGCTTGCAGTCGATTGCAAGAAAGAGGCAGGGTTAATGACAAAAAAACAATAATCAGAGAAGTCCCAGCAAGCAATTTTGCGTTTAAAAGACGTTTAATAGTCATCCAGACGTTTAATAGTCATCTGATGTCTAGACAAAAACAAGGCAAAATTTGGGCTGCCAGTGAAAATGTATCACATCTAACCAAAGAAATGAAACCAAACACCTTGTAATCACTGTTGACTTTGCTTGCATGATTGAATATCATAAATCTCGCAAGTTATTTGGGCAAAAACGACATTCACATTTTGGCTAGAAGAGGGTTACTCATAGCCGGACTATATCGGGTCTATAGTTAACCGAGGCGGTGAAATGGCAGCTATTGCTTGCCGCGGTCCGACATACATCATCAGAGAAAAACATTTTTTTAAATAGATTTTACATTAAAAAAAGATACACCCACTTAGATATTTTAGGAAAGGGCATCCCTCACAAGTGGATCACAATATTTGGGGCGTCTTAAAGCTCAGGTGTGCTTAATTTTCCGCATTCTGCTCCATCTCACGTACAGTTGAGGATGCAAACCTTTCAAAGTATACTCCTCTGGCCATGAACGCAGAAAGACGTGTTCAGTGAGCGTGCACTAGTGGAATTTTTTTCAAGCGTTCAAGTCAGCTATTGTACACACACCATCCGTGCAGACACAAAGACTGGACTGCATGTGGACAGTGTACGTGGACATCCGTGGACCCTCCTGTCCTGATAATGAAAACTACGTCACAGGGATGGCCGTCACAGGGATTGGGCTTTAGGTATTACAAGTAGGGTGTGCCATATCATACCACCCAAGATAACACCGGTATAAATTTTTACATGATAAAAAAGTGTCATATCGCGATATCAATGATATAGCGACGCAATGACGTATGGCGCATTTTCGTTCCCTAGCGCGCACAACAACACCACCTGTCTGAGAGTAAGAGCAGCATCACAGCCTCCGATGACGATTTAGTACCTAAAAAGGGAGCGGTCAGACCATGGCATAAATTACTTTAGTTATTGTTAAACTAAAATGTTAAGGAGGTATGTTATACTTGTACTTACGATTTCCAGTGAAAACACTACCAACTTGTACCACGGCTACTTTTTTAATTTGCTTCCATTTGACTATTGTGCTGTGTGACTATAATGCTGCTGCTGCCACCTTATGACAATACACTTACACTTTAGGTATTCAGTCATCAATGACAGTTGGTCACTGGAAAAAGATGGAAAATGCCCTTCATTTTGTTTGCACTAATAAATGCCGTTGCCTACCAGCTGTAATCACCAATAAAACTTTGTTCTATATATTTGTTTCTATATCGTCATAAATATCATTATCGCAAATATTCTTGAAATATTGTGATATAAATTTGAGGCTATATCACCCACCCCTAATTACAAGGTCTGAAACCACCTAAACACAGAGAGCAGAAAGAGAGCTGGATACAGAATATATTTAACTGCAATCAACTGAAATCAAACCTGCAGATGCATCCGGATGTTTGCCAGTGATGAATATGGTCTTAATTAATTTGAACACCTGCAAGCTGACATCAAAACAATATATAATAACAATCATGTAAATGTAATGGAAAATGTTTACTGTATTTATATGTAGAGTAGTTGGTAGCTTATTTAGCTAAATGTTTTGATTTACTTCATTGTCTACATAATGGCATGCACTTTTAGGAATATAAAAACATAAAGGCTAATGACTCATTCTCTCACTGCACTGTTTACCTGCAATATTGTGGGCTCTAGTGATACCTTAGTCACGACCAAATTGCAAAAGGTACAAATTATGTAATTTATCAGAAAACAACAGCATACACTGGTCTACAGGCAAAAAAGCAAATAAACAATGTCATTTGGAACAACCTCAGTAACACAACAGCATTACTGACACATAGTATTAAATGTACGTTTAGCATTTGCAGATATTAGTTAGGGATTGGCTAATTCTATGCATGATGAGGAGATGATGACATCAAATATGTGCTAAAGTGAATGTATAATGACAAAAATCTTTGGTTATAATACTAACAATGTAATGCATGATTAATACACAATGAATGTGTACATTGTACACAATTTATTTGCTCTACAGAATTTTGGAAATGTTGTCAGTTTGGAAGCTCATAATATCATTAGCTCAGTGGTCTTGAATTTTTCAATCTAGGTGCATATCAGTCATTTTTAATGCATTTTTAATATAAAAAAGTCCTGTGAGCCATTTTCTGAGTATGTGAAAGTCATGCTTGTAGAAATGAAAACTGAACTGCACGTGTCAAAAAGAACAAATGCATCATCTCAGAGGGTTTCAAAAAGAGTTTTCAAAGCAGCCGAATGAAAAAATGGCAGATGGGGGGGAGAGCATTCATTTGGCATAATGCAGATTCACACCAGCCTCACATAGAAAGAAAGAGAGGGTGAAATGAACAGACATTAAAGGAACAGATATATGGTCGGAGATAAATCTGAAGTAGGAGAGCGAGAGGAGCAAGATGAGTTGTCGAGTGGGTGGCTGTGGTCAATTACACGCTCAACGTACTAAAACAAAATGGCTCCATCTGAGCAGTGTTTCAGCAGACAGTGCTCGGGTGGGCTGAAGATCTTTAATGAATTACTGCTCGTGCACGGATACGAAAAGAAGAACCTCACGTGTTCATGTAAACCCACAGGAGTTCTGGGACTGTACTGACAGAGGAAGCGAAGTGTGTGTAGGTCAAAAGACAGCTTGGGATTGAACCGTGCCTCTGTATGCTTATGTTTAAAAGAGAATACGGTCCTCCGGGTTGGTTGCATTAATGATGCGGTTTGAAAGTGTTTTTTCTATATGCTGTAATGCTGCAACACTAATGTCAGAAAATGAGAAATCCTTCAGAGAATTTTTCAGGGCTGATTTGCCATTAAGCTTAAACCACTTCCAACCTACACAGGTAAACAAATCCAAACTACAGTGAAAATAAAGAACAAAAGTTACACACCAAACATCTACCAGTTCCTATGCAACCACCAGTCAGTCAAATCAACTCCTCAGAAAAGCTCAGACAATTATCCAAAGTACTAATATAATTAATCATGAGAAAATAAAATTATTTAGTCTTAGTGTGCATATTAAACATGTATTGGTTTTATAGAAAAAATATGGAGCCACTTTTTATATTAGGTGGCCTTAACTACTATGTACTAACATTTAAATTAATAATTTGATACGGTGCACTTATTGTGATGAACTTACATGTTTTACATTGTACTTACATTTTAAAAATGACCTGCATGTAATCACATCTGTAATTAATTTCTGTAGTTTCATTTATAATTACACTGTTGACACTTCCCTTACACCTAACCCTACCCTTAAACTGACCCATACCACCACACCTGTCCCTAACTTTACCCTTAAACTGACCCATACCACCACACCTGTCCCTAACTTTACCCTTAAACTGACCCACACCACCACACCTGTCCCTAACTTTACCCTTAAACTGACCCATACCACCACACCTGTCCCTAACCCTACCCTTAAGCTGTCCCTAACTTTACCCTTAAACTGACCCATACCACCACACCTGTGCCTAACCTTACCCTTAAGCTGTCCCTAACTTTACCCTTAAACTTACTCATACCACCACATCTGTCCTAACTTTACCCTTAAACTGACCCATACCGCCACACCTGTCCCTAACTTTACCCTTAAACTGACCCATACCACCACACCTGTGCCTAACCTTACCCTTAAACTGACCCATACCACCACACCTGTCCCTAACCCTACCCTTAAGCTTACCCATACCACCACACCTGTCCCTAACTTTACCCTTAAACTTACCCATACCACCACACCTGTCCCTAACTTTACCCTTAAACTTACTCATACCACCACACCTGTCCCTAACTTTACCCTTAAACTGACCCATATCACCACACCTGTCCTAACTTTACCCTTAAACTGACCCATACCACCACACCTGTGCCTAACCCTACCCTTAAACTGACCCATACCACCACAGCTGTCCCTAACTTTACCCTTAAACTTACCCATATCACCACACCTGTCCTAACTTTACCCTTAAACTGACCCATACCACCACAGCTGTCCCTAACTTTACCCTTAAACTTACCCATATCACCACACCTGTCCTAACTTTACCCTTAAACTGACCCATACCACCACACCTGTCCCTAACTTTACCCTTAAACTGACCCATATCACCACACCTGTCCCTAACTTTACCCTTAAACTGACCCATATCACCACACCTGTCCCTAACTTTACCCTTAAACTTACTCATACCACCACACCTGTCCCTAACTTTACCCTTAAACTGACCCATATCACCACACCTGTCCTAACTTTACCCTTAAACTGACCCATACCACCACACCTGTCCTAACTTTAACCTAGATAGATAGATAGATAGATAGACAGATAGACAGATAGATAGATAGATAGATAGATAGATAGATAGATAGATAGATAGATAGATAGATAGATAGATAGATAGATAGATAGATAGATAGATAGATAGATAGATAGATAGATAGAACAGATTCAAGACAATGAACTATTCTACATTTGATAAAAAGGATAATTTACTGTAGGAGAGTTATAATTGAATGGACTGAGTGTACTTGTGAGAGAGTGGCAGGAAAAAGTGGAAAGCTATTTTCTGTTTGACAGTATTTTCATGTGAAACAGCCCCAGCACCTGGTGTAATGTCAGCTTTAACGCTACAGTCTCTGACACTTTGGCCGGCTTGACCCATGGCATGTTGCTGCCGGCATTTTTCTGACATTATGGCAAGGGGCTACAGCCTGACGACAGGTCACAGAACATCACTGAGATTGGGTTTTTATTTTTAGGGATGGCAAAGACCTCGCTTCACATATTCTCACACATCAACACCTTCATGTCTGAGGTTAAGGTAGATATGATTGTCAGCACCAGAGCAGACACACAAGGTGTTGTGCTCATGGGAACACAGGTTCGAATCTGGTCTACACCTGCATGTTTCATGTTCTGAAAAAAGGTAAAAAAAAAAAACATTTTTACAGCGTTATTTGAGTGTTTGACTTTCCTTTTCCGATGAGCATGAACGGTACATGAGTGGAGCATTCGCATGGGTCCTGAGCAACTGAGCTCTGCACGTGCATACAAGGCCGTAACAGGGGCAAAGGGGCACGTGCATACAAGGGGCAAAGTTTTTTTGTTTTGTTTTTTGCGGCGTGGGGAAGGGGAAGGGTGGTATTGGTCTTACTGGTTTATTTAAATTAATTACATTTAAAATCTTTCACGTCAAATGCAGATATTATTTACATTGATGTCACATTTTCAATTCAAAATGGTGAAATTTCATTAAAAAAAAAGTCAAGTAGTTTGCATCACTTGATATTACTGTTGGTCGCTGAACGTTTTTATTGCAAAAACAGTTATCAAATATTAAATGTTTAGCTATCTTAAGACGCACTCTTTCACTGTTATAACTAAAGTGTCACGTTGGAATTCGTACTAACAGTAAGCCCGGCATTCTTTGATTTGATTGGCTTTCTCAACCATTCTGACAGTAATGAGCGCTGATAGACTGCTGAGGCAGACCATTTTACTTTTGTCATCCTAGCAACAAACAAAGCAGTGTGTAATAGAGTACAGCAGAGCAGCATCAACAATACTGGCCATTTCTAATTATTCGGGGGGACTTGTCCCCCTCAATGTCTATGGTGGTTAAGTCCCTGCGTGCATAGAGTGGAAATGTTGGGCGGAGCGTCACACTGCGCAGTGATAATGGCTAGAAACCTGAGCGCTGAACACTGAGAGGTGGGGCAGAGCAGCATACATTTTTGGCTCATTTTTTCTCAAGTTTTTCTCTTTTGGAAATGGCATTTTCAGCGGACTAAATTTAAATGCATCCCTAGTATTTTGCAACTAGTTTTCCCTAGAATACTACTTCTATTCTATATAGTATTCCCTAGAACCTTTTTGTTCAAAAAAACAACAGAATGATCAGAATGACAAACTGCAACTGAAAGAAAAAAAAAAAAAAAAAGAATATTATCCTAATGTAAGAAAAGCAAGTCTATTTTTTCCTTCTTGTCAATTTGCTGTTTTTATCTGTGCGGTATATTACTAGAGGCGTAAGAAATCAGTGTCATCCATCAGGGACTTTATACATGAGTGCGTTTACACCGATATCCATCTCTCACGCATATACTACAACACATAATGACAGATTAACACACAACACATGCATTCTTCTGTTTCTGCCCCAGGCATCCTCTCAAGCCAGAAGCTGTATTTATGTAGAGTATGTTGTTAAAATGACAAAACTGTCATGCATGTGACATGCTAACGTCTTAGCTGACAGATCCTCAGCGAAATAAGTAAGGTAGAAAACATACGCAACCCATGCTATGTGACCCAATGTGCTGTTCACACAAGCGTAACATTACACATCATGTAATTCTCACTTCATAATCTTCATGTGTAATGGAATTGTCAACAGGAAAGAAAAGAAAGAAAGAAAGAAAGAAAGAAAGAAAGAAAGAAAGAAAGAAAGAAAGAAAGAAAGAAAGAAAGAAAGAAAGAAAGAAAGAAAGAAAGAAAGAAAGAAAGAAAGAAAGAAAGAAAGAAAGAAAGAAAGAAAGAAAGAAAGAAAGAAAGAAAGAAAGAAAGAAAGAAAATGCCATTTCATGAAGCTGACTTTGGATGGATTTGTAGAAAAGCATGAGGAAAATTAGGCTTGATCTTATCAAATAATTGACTCTGATAGGTTTGGTGCTCTAATATACATAACATCCATTTGACAGGTTGCTCTGGTTGATATCTTGTGTTATCAAAGAGGTGAGCGAATAATATAATGAAATATTTGTCATAATACATTTTATACAACTGCGCACACTCTCTGAATGCATTGAGCAGAATGAAAGTACCAGAAACATAAATTCCATCAACTTATCTATCCAAAAACCTACTTAGAAAGTTGGGCAGCAAGCTATAAATGCTCACTTTAACTAACCATGTAGGTAACCAACTACACATTTTGACTTTATCAAGTAACTAGCTTACACACATACTAAAATAGCTTAGAAAAAGAAAAGTTCTAGCATACATTTCTTAACTAAAAAGCCACCAGTAGAGACGCTGCCAGGTAGAATTAATTCACACTCTCACTAATTCATATAAATGCAATCTTCGCTGTGCTACTTTATCTGTATCTGATTTAGAACGGGCAGAAATCTGAGGAAAATAACGACAAAAGAACTGATAAAAATAAGCTGTTATGTAGGAGCAATAGCCTTGTGGGCAGCGCTGTGTCATATGCCATAGCTGTGCACAAGGCAATCCAGACTCAGCTCGAGGTTCAGGCTTATTTATTTGTTCAATGACGTCATCAGCGACTAGTCGACGTCGTTATTTCATTAAATAAATATTGACTTTAAAAAATCTGAAGTTGTTCGACCCCTATTTGGGACACACAAATTCTAATTTCTGATACCATTTAGGATGGACAGTATATGGATTGGGATGCAGCACTATGCTCTGAGAATGCTGTGGCACAATAAGAATGCAACATGTGGTTGCTGTAGTGTTTGTGGAAGGGACTTCTTTAACTGAAATGATCTAATCTGGTCTGAATTTCTGCAAAGCCCCTCCGACTGAGATACACTGAAGCCTGCAAAATGGAAAACGATCTCTTCATCTCTTCTCTTTGCAAATAAATCCATAGATACCACCAAGCAAAATTTTGATCGCACAGAAGACACTAACAGGCAGTTTGAATTTCAGTATCAAAGAAACCGTTTTAAGCTGATCTCTATTTGAAGCCTCTACAAAAAAAATAGCATTTACTAAAATAGCACATCAAGTATTCTGGTCATGCCACAAACTCCTCCCAAGGTTAAAAGCCATGTAAAGACTCCTGACCCAGACTAGGACTTGAGAAGCCAGAACTAGTTCAGGAACACATTTATCATCTTGAGTGGTCTAGAGGCCAAGGGTTAAAAATAAAAACTGCATGAAATGGGTTAAAAGTCAAGATGAAAGTATTAATAATTTAGACCCTGGCAAACCAACTTCTTTGTGATTTGTATAAAAGAACTGTTAAATAAACCACAGGTTTCTCCTGATACACTACAGACATAATGAGTTTTCGCTCACCTTGAAAGCACTTTTTTATAAATTGTATTACCAATCCACTCATTGGGAATTAAAATATATCAATTACAGTGCTATGGTGTACCTTCCCCTCGAGTCTGGATCAGTAGACATTGTTCTTGTTTATCAGCAATGGGAGTGTCAGTTCTTTGCAGACCTGGCCCAAGCTGACACTAATCATTTTCAATTAGAACGTATAAGCTACTTTGTTCTCATATTTAATTCATATCTATATCAGCTCCCTGCCATTGAGCTTCTGTTGGTATGCATACTAACTGATCACAGGACCACCTGCAAATGGGTGTCAGAATTACAACAAGTATTGACAAGCTACCGAAGTGTACTGTGTCAGACTTGATTGATGTAAACACAGTGTGCACTCAATCATAGTAGAAGGGTTCACTCCCTGCACGCAGGTATGTGTGCAAAGTGCTTTACCGTTTTCCTTTGCATATAAATGAGCCACCTGTGCCACAGCAAATAAATAACAGGAATATTATGTAATGCTGTCTTACCTGAATAGCAGGAATCGTCAAGTGGAGAAAGCATGAAAAACAGAAAGAAAAGACAAGCACCTGTGAGTTAAATATCACAATGTGTCTCTCAGATATATACACCCACACACACATACAAACACACGTGCTCCCAAAGGCTGCATTTTTATGAAAAACAGTAAAAACGGTAATATTGTGAACTTTTTTCTATTGGGATATTTTTTTAAATATTATTTATTCCTGCAATGACAAAGCTGTATTTTCACTTCAGCCTTCAGTGTCACATGATCCTTCAGAAATCATTCTAATATGCTGATTTGCAGCTTAAAGTACCCCTATTATGGCATTTGAAAGGTCACTATTTTTGTTTTGGGAGTCCCCAACAACAGGTTTACATGCATGCAAGGTCAAAAAACTCTTTCATTGTTTTATAATATGCATTTATTTTTACCTTATTTGCTCAACGACTCCTAAAGGATTCATTCAATGATTCATTTGTCCATAGCCCTCCTTTGCGGGACGCTAATCTGCGGTAATTGGTCAGATGACCCAGTCAGTTGTGATTGGTATACGCGCGGCGCGCATGTCGGAAACGGAACGCCTATCACCATTACTGGATTATGGCTTGTCAAGTGTTGAAAATTAGTGTATGAACAGACATGGCATCAATTTTGCATTAATTTGAGCCAGATCCGACAAGGAAACGTCCAGAGTGGCTGATGAACCAGAAAGTCAATCACAAACACGACTGGAGCGAGTGTCAATGTAGTTTATGGCACTTCAGCCCGATTGAACATGCAGAATCGAAGTAAGAATGTCTGAGAAGTGACATGTTGTAATCAGATTAATCTTGCGGTCTGTCGCCATTTGTTAGTTCAGTGTAACGTGTCACAGACAATTTAATTGCCCAATTCATTTAGGTGCACCCGTGGGAACTGTATCAAAATGCCAAGCGAGGCTGAAAATGCAAGCAATATGCTAATGTTTCGTCTTCACGTCACAATGAAATGGCTTGGGATTCGTTTTAAAAACGATTTGTTTAATTGACTCAGAGTCAATAACTGAGAGACAATAACTATATACAGTGCACTTTCAGATTTAAAACTTCGCATGCTTGCTTTCATTCAATTAGAGCGATGTTAGACACATGAAAGGTAATTAAAAAAAAAAAGAAACATTTTACATTATTATAACATTATTATCCGTTAAAAACAGTTGTGCTGCTTCATTTGGTGGTGCAGGACAAGTCATAACAGTAATATTTCTATATGAAAGACTGTTGCTGTCAACAAAGAAAAATAATGTTAAAAAATAAAAACTTCTTCAAATCACAACAGCTAATAATATCTAATTAAAATCTGTTTCTGAACCGACAAGTACAATCCTGTTAGTCAAAATAAAACTCAAAGCAAACTCAAATGGTATAATTTTGTGTGATGTGAAAAATGTATGCTGGCAGGTCAGAATTTCAAAGCTATCGCATTTAGTGTGCTGTCAAAGCAAGCCATCTAGTGTACTTAAATAATTTGATGAAAAAAACATGTACAACTTAATTAACAGTACAGTTATATACATTCAGAGAACTCTACTGTCAAGCCAACTATGCATAAACCATCCAAATCTAACACTTAAAGAGGGGAGGGGGTGTCTTCCTGATGAGTCTACTTCATTTACATCTGAAAAACCCTGAGAATTGCCGTTAACACTCCATCAGACTCATAATCACAGGGGGTCATGCTATCTTATCAGTGTGATTCATCAAAAGATCCCATCTCCAGACACTCCAGCTGGGACGTACCGCTCCTGACTGACTTCATCACAATCATGCCAAGACAATATACAAAAAAAGACAGAATGAACTGTACAATCTTATAGTCCCAGAGTGTTTTAATAATGTCACTTTAAGTGTTCAAACTCAATAATGAATAACTCATGAAGTTAATGAATGCAAGACTTCGATGTGAATTTGGTCAGTAAATTAAAATAACATTGAATGGGTTTGTTTATACACTTAGTCTGATTTTGTCATGAAATAATTTACCGTCATGACCTTTAGATTTACTTCTAGTGCAATATTGTGGTCGTTTTCTTGCACTGCACTAAAGCAATTTTGCAATTCAGGTGATGCTGCAAAAGTTTAGTAAGAAACACGATTTATATGGCACAATTCAAGATTTTGAGGATAAGCTCTGGGTGATCGGTTGTTGAGGATCTGGCATACTGTTCTGTACTGGGATGTTAGAAACACCTGAATTGGCTAATGCTTAAAGATTGGATATACATATGGTGGATATAAGGCTTTTCTCCATCATTTGATGAGCAACTGTTGGCATATTCAATAGAAAATGAACTCAAACATCTCTCTGAAATGAAATTCTATTTACCACCAGCTTTCTGTGAGCGGTAATAGTGTGATGTTAATTGCAGCAGGCATTTAGCACTGAGTTTTTAGAAAAAAAATATAACGAGCCTAATTTGCATAGATAGAGGCGTGCTCAAAAGAATGACAGTGACGTCATTTAAATATAGCGCATTGCTCCTGTAGCGCATTTAGCACTCAGTTAAACTGGATTGTGGGCGGTTAGAGAATAAAGACACAGCTTTTTACACCGATATATCACACACAGCTGTTTGCGAACTAAGTGCCAACACATTTGGAGCGCATGTGTTAACCACTAGGCCAAGGCTTCAACTTCCATTTCAGTCTCTCTCAGTCTCCTCTCTTTCATAAGGCTGTCATTCAGTCCCTTCCGCCTTCTGTTTTGGGACTCTGATAAGGAAGGCCAAGCTATTAAATTTATCTTCTAACCTCTCTCTTTGGCATTATCAGTCTATTCTATCAGTCTTTAGAGATGTCTCCGCAGTCCCTTTTCCTCCCTCTCTGTCAATCTAATCTCAACGGCTCCAGCTGACGACAGACGGGAACACACACAGCCACTCACACACTCCATCAGAGACTATGGCTGCAGGTTTTGAGGCTCTATATGATATGATCTAGGCTGTCAAGATACTGTTGAGATCTCTCTCTCTCCATCTTTTCCTCCACCTATATCTCTCTCCACACGCACACAAGCTCATAGAAACATAAGTACAGACACATAAAATGACACCTGTTCTTTTATCTGTGAAGAGAAAGCCACTCTTACTAAATGACTCCTGTGGTGAGAACCACTAAAACAGTGCTTGCATCACAAGAGTCCTGTGGAGTGTGGACTTTAGGTCTACAAATTCCCCCTAGCAGGATATCGGATCTAAAATAGCATAGTGAGAGCATGTGACTGGGTCATGAACCGCATCCTGCTGGCATGTGGGTGAAGTGGCCGTGTTGGGCAGTCTGCAATTGGCAACACTTGATCAAATACCAGCATGGTTCGCAGCAGGTGGCTGGGGGGGTGGGTGGTAACCAAAGGGCATCGCTGGCATGAGGGATTATGTAGGGGGAGGGCCAGCTGGTACTGGTGAATGGACAGGTTTGGGTCTGTAGATGCCAAGTAGAGCTTCGCAGATAGACTCCGACTCCCACGGACACAGTGGACAATCTTACCATGATGATGCCAACAACCTAGAGGCGCCAGGGCAGACAGCCCACGGATTCAAAACAATGCCTTCAGTCCAGCCCTGGATAATGTGAGCTGAAGGACAAGGAGATGGAGATGCAACAGAGTGACAAACACCATGTGTGTGAATTCTGCTGCAGTGCACTGCAATATTGACTCCCGATATAGACCACTGAATATAGACCACCGTCATTTAAAAATGGTGAATGTGTTTAGACCAGCTGGAATGGGATTAGGAAGAACATCAATTCCATTATCTATGCGAGTACACTGTAAAATCCAACAGTTGTTCTAACTAACACTTTTTAGTTAACTTTACTTAATGCCTTAACTCAATTCTAAAAATCTAGCAATCTGTACTATTCACATACTATGCCTTGTTTAATTGAAAAAGTTCTTAATAGACTTTTCACTCACTTTGGCAATTATCTTTGACTAGCTGCATTCACTAATTTCTTCAAGTAATCTTGAATGTTGAATCGTCAATACAACTGAAAAATTTGAGAAAACATCGCTTAAACTGACTTCATAAATTGATGCTGATTTTCCTAAAAATGTTTTTGTTTGAACTCACCATTATGGTGATTAGTGTAATTTTTGCCCAAATAACTTGCGAGATGCATGATAATCCATCATGTAAGCAACGTCAACAGTGATTACAAGGTGTTTGGTTTCATTTCTTTGACATGTTCTATGTGTAGCCTGTGTGTAGCCATGATTGATGACTAGTCTAATCTTGGGCTATGGTTAGCCGTCCATTAAAATTTCACTGACAGCCTAGAATTTTTCCTCGTTTTAGTCTAGATGTCAGGGCTGTGTTTGGACTTTTAAACTCAAAATTGCTTCTTGGGTTATGTCAACACCTTGTGAAACTTTTAACTGGGTTGATATAAATCCCTCTATATTGTGACTATATCTTGCAATTAACCATGCTTGAGTCACACACAGACTTGCACACACAACAATGGTATAGTCAAGAGTGAATCTTAAGTAAATCAAGTACTCTCTATGGTTCTTTTTTAGTTACTAGAACTTGTGTAAGTGAACTATACTAACTAAGCATTTGTCAGTACAACATACAATTCCTATTTCACTTTAATCTTTTTTTTTTAGGCAATCGGCTTGCATGCTTTAAAAAAGTTTTAAGACTAACTAATTTGATTTTTACAGTGTATATGGATGTGTGTGTGGCAGAGAGCATATGTAGGAAGTCTGTAGCATGTCTGCAAGAGAGGAAGGACTGTGAATTTGACTCTTGATAAACAGAACAATAGATGGATAGAATGATCGACAGATGGAATGACAGACAGACATAAAGAAACTGCAGATGGAGAAGTAGATAGACAGAATGATAGACAGATTGAACGATGGAACTATAGAACCACAGATATAATGACAGACAGATCCGTAGATAGTAGGAATATGCCCAAAGCCGAATACTTTATTCGGAAAGGCATGGATAATGGCTTCAAAATGAATAATGTACTCTAGAAAAAATAGCTGAAGAATAGAAAAAATAACCTCACTCCTCATGTTTGCTGGATAACAGGTGAGCCAGTGGATAGGACGATATTATACATAAACATCCGAAACCACTAGGAAATAATGAGTGTGTGAAGTGAATGAGTGTAAACGCTATGATTGAATGAGCGCAAATCAAATCGCCGTGTTGCCGTCTCCACGTGTCTCAGAAATCAGAGCTTGGCAAGAGTAATATAAACTAAAACACTGCATCATACACATTTTCTACTATTTGATTTAAATTATTTGAACCTTGTACAATATGATATACGAATGAATGAAATAAGCACAACAAGATCGCAAATCAAAAAGCTGCTTTGCCGTCTCAAGCACGTCTCTCAGAAATCAGCTCTCTGTCAAGAGTAATATCATCTGAGATACTGAATCACACACATTTCCTACTACTTGATTTAAATGTTTTAAACCTTGTATGATATGATAGGATACGGGACATTTCTCTGTCTCACTCTCTCTCGGAGACGGCAAGCATTTAGGCAATATACACTTTATAATTTTTTTGTTGCATTTGTATGCATAGTAAAAGTTGTTTTGGCAATTTGAAACCACTGAATATTTTCTTTCAACTTCCATGTTCTCTAATCAGTATTCATAGTCCGATCCTCTCGAGGTTGTGGATGATTGTCCTGACGTAACATCCGTGCCTTTCCTGTAGCTCAAACAATAAGAGAGTGGCGCTAGCAACACCAAGGTCATGGGTTCGATTCCCAGGGAAAGCAAGAACTGACAAAATGTGTACCTTGAATGCAATGTAAGTCGCTTTGGATAAAAGTATCTGCCAAATGCATAAATGTAAATGTATAACTTTGTACACAAAGTTCCTCTAGAAAATGTAAAGTAGTTTTTTTATTTTTATTTTTTCCTCTTTTAATTAACATGATTGTTTTAATTAGAAGATATTTAAATATTTATTTTTTGGGATTGGGAAATGTCCAATGAAAAGCACAACTGCATTACATCTCGAAGCACTGCCTATGAGGCTATCAGCTTAAAAAATTAGAAGATATTTAAATAAATACTGTAATTATAATAAAAATATTATACAATTTATAATTAAATAATGATAATAATTAGTAAATAATAATAATAATAATAATAATAATAATAATTGGTAAATAATAATAATAATTTGTTACATTTATATAGTGCTTCTCTGGGTACTCAGTGCTTTACATATAGAAGGGGGTAATCTCCTCAACCACCACCAATGAGCAGAATCCACCTGGATGAAGCTACGGCAGCCATATTGCGCCAGAACGCCCACCTCACACCAGCTGATTGGTGGAGAGGAGAGAGGGATGAAGGATAGGGGGATGATTAGGAGGCCATGATGGACAGAAGCCAATGAGCAAATTTGGCCAGGATGCTGGGGTTAAACCCCTACTCTTTTTCCAAAGGACATCCTGGGATTTTTAATGACCACAGAGTCAGGACCTCAGTTTAACATCTCATCCGAAGGACGGTGCTCTTTGAAAGTATAGTGTCCCCATCACTATACATGGGTGTTAGGACCCACACAGACCACAGGGTGAGCACCCCCTGCTGGTCTCACTGACACCTCTTCCAACAGCAACCTAGTTTTCCCAGGAGGTCTCCCATCCAGGTACTGACCAGGCTCAGCCCTGCTTAGCTTCAGTGGGAAACCAGTCCTGGGCTACAGGGTGATATGGCAATGATAACTATAAACTATAAATGATAACTACAAAGGGAATAGATACACTTAAAACTTCTCAGGTAATTTGACGAACTTCCAGTTAAAGCCCCGCCCACTACTGATTTTATCTGAATACAGATATAAATAATTTTAAGACTGTTACAGATGCAAATATTGGCTCTGCTGCACACCCCTAGTAGACAGAAAAATACAGACAGACAGAGACAGACAGACAGACAGACAGACAGATAGAGATCAAGCTGCGCTGGATAATTTCCTGGAAGTTAAGTCTCATGAAGTTTTAAACACTAATGTCACTCTATTCATGTCTCGTCCCTGCTGTTATTCAGAGATGCAGCCCTATTGTCGCACTGCTGAGTTTTAAATTCGGCTCCTGCTGCGAGTGAATGTTCACGCCGGTGTGTCTAGTTCTGGACACTCAAAGGACGACTAGGGGACTTCAGACTCAGTGTTCTGCTTATTCACTCACAGAAGAACTGGGAAAACTTAAAAAAAGAGAGAGAAAGAGAGAGAAAAATACTCCTCTCCACTGGTTGATTCATGAAGAACCTGTACACGACAGATAAAACGAAACGAGCAGCGATAAGGTACTCATCTATTCCCTTTCTGATGGGCCTAATAATTTTTTCCTCTCTTTTCCTCTGCTGTTCTCTACCTTGTCCTCTGGTTTGCGGGGCTGTCGCTGACCCTCTCGGACAGAAAGTTCGGCACACTGCCATACCCTGGGGGAGGATGAAATGAGTTTTAAGAGGAAAAAAGAGAAAGAGAGAGAAAGAAATGACCAGACAGTCTAGCGAGGAGTAATATTCAACATGGCCTGGCAGCAGTCGTCTAAATGCTAATCCACTATCAGGTACACAGTGCCTCATAGTCCCGCGGCTCTAAAACGGCTCTATCAGTGTGTGCCAGGAAATTACAACAGCTTAATTTAATTAAGACACAGTCACCGCATAAAGTGGACGCAACAGTTCGCAGTAGCATTGTGAGCAGACACTGTGACCTTTCAGTATGATTCGCAATTTGAAACACAGTCCCTAAGGCGGGAATGCCGCAAAAGACCCTTACAAATTTCCTAAAGCAGTTTTGCATCATCCATTAATTCTCATTAGAGTTTCAGAACATGCGTCTGAAGTCCGAACATAGACTTTACATTCCAGATGTGCTTTTGGGCTATTCTGATAAACATTAACTAAGCCAAAAAGTAAAATTCTATATTTTGTTTCTTACTTTCTTCTACTTTCAAAAGAAGAAACAGACCAAAACAACATTGGATCCCACTGACATTCTTCCCCCCCTCCCCAGATCAGCTGGCTTTGCAGTGAAAAAGCCTTCCTAATACTGATGCAAGCAACATGTTCCTTGCTCTGCAGGTAAATTATCGCAAAACTGCTTGATGTGCTAACAAACATGGTACAAAAAGCAAAACAACCACTTCAGTGCCATTTTCGTGATAGTAGCCTACTCACATCTTTATTGCATGCTGAATATTTACAGTTGTGCTAAGAGAAGAAATTCTCTTGGAAACAAGGATTTTGGAAACAAAAATTCAAGCACTCGGAGGGGAGGAGGTGGTATTTGGAGAAAAAAATTATATTTCTCTGAAATAGAAAATGGTCCGTCGGCAGATAATAAAGAATGTAAGAATTAAAATGATCAATTTAACTGGCATTCACATCAGTTTACCTACTAAATGTACATAAGTCAGATTCATATAGTGTAAAAAAAATAAAATAAAAATAAAATCATGAAGTTTAACCTTTAGTGGTTGTCAGAACAAAGGCTCCTCTGATTAACTGATTATGTGATCCAACGCAAATTATTTTAAGTTGAAATTCTCTGAAAAGTCCAGAGATATTTCTGTATTAATGAGCAATCATGATCAGAAGGTAACCATTACAGCCAACCAGTTTTCGGATATGACTTAATCATACGGACATTCCCCTTTTCAAACTTAGTTGTGGTTAACATACGAAGAAAAAAATAAGCCAAAAAAACTCAAAATTTAATCCCAAAAGATTTGAATGCATCATTATAATCGGTCTTGTTATTGTTAACTAAAAACAGTTTTGTTAATTGAAATAAAGCTAAAATTAAATATAAATGGTAACACTTTACAATAAGACCTCATTTGTCAACATTAGTTCACGCATTAACTAAGATCAGCTAACAATGAGCAATACATTCCTGTTCTGTCCTTCAATCCGTGCAGACGTGTTTTCACTCTGCTCCCGCTGTGCTCTAGCGCTCTAGTATTTTGTTTTGTCTCTTCTTTTGTCTCTCTTTCTCTCTGACCCGCTGCTTTGCTGGACTCCTGAAAATATTGAAATGGAATTGATTAACTGGTCAATCAGCGCGATCGTCAAGATTTTCTCACAAAGGAAGGGTGCCCCGGGAGAACCCACCTGCCCGGACGGGACCTTTGCTGCAGGGTACGTGAGGGACGCATGGAACAACTGGCAAGTCCTGTGCCTGGAGGCTCTGTCCGTGGAGGATGCGGAAGATTTATACATGATTGGATTATTATTGATGGCGGGTTCCTATTCTTTGGCTTTGGGATTGCCCTGACCTATCGGAAGATTGGTAAGACAGCTGCAAGCAAATTCACCCAGCCGCTGTCTGTGGAAATTAAAGAATGCTTCGGGGCTGTGTGTGACCGTTTGAAGGAATTAGATCAGAGAGTGATAGGAATTGAGGAACTGAACCGTAACAACGCAGTCCGGACTGCGGATACGCAGGGGAGAGTGGGCTCCATCGGGGGTCAGATCGGTGAACTTTTACGGACTGTAACCGGTCTGGCCATGAGGCTGGACGTAATGTCTAGGGAAACTGCACAGACCGGACGCGAAACGCTGAGGACCAGATCTGATTGATTGATTATGATCCGGACAAATTACCGAAGATCATCAAATGGATTAAAAAATAAAAAATTGTATTTGCCTGACCTAATCAACTACCCCAACGAACCTCACTTGTCCCTATCTCTCGGTTGGGAGGTCAGCCGAGCAGCTGTCTGCTATCTTCCCCTGTGCACTGCCTTATCTCCCTTCAAGGACAAACCATAGAACTGAACTCGAAAACAGTTATGGCTAACATTCTCACACAACACAATCTCAGACTCACTCGCACCATACACAACCTACCCGATCCCACCCCCCCTCCAACCGTCTGCCTGTCTTTATCTATCTTCTCCCACTCCATACAAAAAATCCCATCACGTGACCACGTGTACTGTGTTATGTTATGTTTTGTTGTGTTTTGCTATGTAATGCTTGCTAAACTGCATTCTTGTATTTCTGGAGAGCGTGTGGCGGCGCCTGACTAATCGGCTGCGGCCCGGAGGCTTGCTCCAAACTTCATTTCGTTATACTGTACTTGTACATGTGTAATGACAAATAAATAACTTGTAAACTTGTACATTTGCTATAGTATTTATTCATCTTTGTTAATGTTAGTTAGTAAAAATATAGCCATTCATTGTTAGTTCATGTTAGTTCACAGATCATTAACTAATACAACTTTTGGTTTAAAAAATGAATTAGTAAATGTTGAAATTAACATTAAGATTAATAAATGCTGTAGAGGTAGGGTACAACGGGGCTAAAGGCACACCTTAAGAGAAATGTGCTTTTCACTACTCCTATAATGTATGATATACAGAAAAATATATATGTTTGTATTTAACATTTATGGAGCAACAGATTTTGTGTGAATATTAATCATAAAAGTGGTTTCTTTTATTTAAAAATCTTAAAAATGTATGGGGTGTCGAGGGGGCACACATGGGGAAAAGACTCACCAGCATGGGGCAAAAGGCACACAGCATTAATACAAATACCTCAGCTAAAATAATGTTTTTAATAATGTCTAAATTAATACTTGTTCAAAACAATCACTTTAGCAAAGTTTGAACTATTTTCTCTTTAAAAATAGTTTAGATCAGTAAATATGCTGTTATTAAAATCTGTTAATATAGAAATATATCTGAAAAAAAATAGAAACAAAATCATTTAAAAAGTAAAGATTCTGAAAGCATTGAAGGAGATCCATAATAATTGAATATAGATTTACAGTTGTGACAATAAATGATATTTTATTATATGATATGATTATATCACATTTTTAAATCTGATGGTTTCATTATAAATATGGCGATTATCTAGAGATAAGGTGGACACCCAACTTAATATACGATACTTACAATCTGAATCTAATCATGTCAACAAATGATAAATTAAAGTCAGCCGCTGTTTATGATCATGTTAAATATGGTGCCTTTTGCCCCAACAGCAGGGGGGCCTTTTACCCCAAATACCATACTTTTACATATTCTTCAGTTATTGAAAAACTGTTGCTTTAATTACCTTGAACAAAACTGACAAACATTAACAAGACCTTTGTTTCAAAATATATTCAATCTTTTTAGCGATTCTTATTCGCTACTTAAATCTTCAACATTTTTAAAAACATCAAATATTAGATCAAATGAGCACAGAATCAACTTTGCGCTGCTGCCCGTGATCAGACAAATTTCCACGTGCATCTTGAAAAGCGGATGTTTTGCAAAGAGCCGAGGCAAGTTTTTGTGCCATCTAGTGGTTTAGAAGAAAATCAAATCAAAGGAGCCTTTTACCCCGTGGAGCCTTTAGCCCCGTTGTACCCTACTGTTCATTCGTAACATTAGTTAACTACTTTAGTTATATAGTCATGAAATCTTATTGTAAAATGATAACATAAATAATAAACAGAAATTAATTTTTAAAATGTTGCCATGCAACTAAATTAAATACAAATTTGAGTTGGAGTACGAAATGTACCAACTAAAAATGAATAAAATGACAAAGGCACACAACAAAATTACCCAAATTTGTACAAATTAAAATGAAAACTGAAAATTAAAAAAATGAAAGCTAATTCAAAATATCAATAAATACTCTAACAGTATATAAATACTACTAAAGTAACACTGATTAATCAGGCAAAGTGTATTAGAGTTTAATTACCAGAAAAAGAAAAGGATAATATAACGCTTTAGCGCAGATTGCCCTAAAGACACACAGTTTCCCAAACAAAGAACAAGCTGCTATTTTCTCCAGCTTAGTTCTAGTTCTTTTATTAATAAAGCACATTTAAAAACAGTCTGAGGACTGACCAAAGTGCTGTACAAGTCAGGTTAACGCAGCAGAAAACCTCTGTAACACATAATAAATAAGATCATTAAAAGCTAAAGAAAACAAGTAGGTTTTCAAAAGTGATTTTAAAATCCTAGGGAGGGTTGTGCTCTCCTCTACGTTTCAGCCTTGTACAAGGAACCATGAGTAGGTTTTGGTTACCCGATCGACAAACTCTGGATGGACTATAAGGATGCAGCAGTTCAGATAGATAACTTGGTGCAAGGTTGTGTAGACATTTGTACAATAAAATAGGAGAATTTTAAAATCAATCCTAAAGTGAACCGAAAGCCAATGAAGAGCTCGTAAAATAGGAGTGGCGTGAGCGTACTTGCGACCATTCTTAAGAAATTTGGCTGCAGCATTTTGAACCAATTGTAGCCAAGTAACCTGGGACTTTGAGTTGCCACAGTATAAAGAATTGCAATAATCCAACTGGCATTTAATTAAAGCGTATATGTCAAGGGACTTTCCAGGCAAATTTTTTTTGATTTTTTAAAGGAGACTGAGATTGAAGAAGCTAGAGGCAACAACGGAGGATATATGTTTGTCAAGAGTTAGCCGACTGTCAAGAAAGACACCAAGGTTCCATACAGACCCTGAATTAAAAGGTAACTTTCTAACTTTCTGAGTTATTAAACTTAAAATTGTCAGATGGGCCGAAGACTAAGACTAAGCTTAGAACAACACATTATATATTCACCAACACCAAGGATATGGTTCTTCCTCTCTCTGTCTCTCATCCTCTCTCAGTCTTTTCTCTGTTTGCTGCTGGCAATGTGTTTGCATCACTTTCCGCTCATCTTTTGGCACATTGTTGCAATAGTAAGGGTGCACAAACAGGTCCCAATAACACATCGTGTCGGCATCCTCTAAGATTTTCTTCTGTTAAATCATATGAATCCAAAGTGTTCATTACTATGCCATACAACTTGAAGTTTGGAAAAAACAAACAATCGTAAAAGCATAAATTTGGAAGTATTTCCTATTGTGTTTAAAATAGTTTTAACCCCAGTAACGCCTCAAATGACCTCAACTTCCCAAATGAATGAGGTTATTTGGAACGACCCAAAGAGTCCCTTCAATGGTCCAAAAATGTCATTTGGAATCCAAAATCACATTCTCCTTCAGTCCCTTAACATCTACATGAATATGCAGGTTTCCCCAGTTAATTTCAGTCATTTTATTTTATTTCATACTGAACTTGCATTTTTTTTTACAATTTGTACCATTCATTTTCCCTGCTAAGTGTGTGTGATTTCTGTGACAGGACCGTTATTTTGAAGTTTATTTGCATGTGTTTGCGTTCTCCCTGTTGAGAGTGAATCCGCTGAGGGAAAAAGTCCTGTGATTTTTGAAGTGTGATGTCTTGGAGCCTGAAGAGAAGTTTAGGAGTTCTCCTCTGATTTCAAGAGGAGTCGTGAATACTCATCTGAATAATTATATCCACTCTATGCTTTCTTCTGTCAGTCGAAACGCTTTCCCTGCGTACATTAATGGCAGCTGCACACAAACCCTGCCCTAGTTATTAGCATCTTCCCTAAAATAAAACAAAACAACAGAGATGCTGAAAAGGTAAAACAAATAAAAACAAAATCACAGTGAACTGTCCACTAAAGGATATAAAGATCCTCTCCCTTATGAAATTGCCAGTTCAGTTACGATGGCCAAGATACTGACTTTAAAATCATATAAATTATATTGGATGTTGTGTATAAATATACACTGCCATTCAAAAGTTTTTGATCTGTAAGATTTTTTGTGTTTTTAATCTTAAATATTATTAAAATGTAAAATAACTTATTTATAGTTATATAACTGAATATATTTTAAAATGTCATTTATTTCTGTGATGCAAAGCTGAATTTTGAGCATCATTACTCCAGTCTTTAGTGTCACGATCCTTCAGAAATCATTCTAATATGATGATTTTCTGTTTTTGATCGCTTTTTTTTTTTTTTTTTTTTTAATAATAATAAAATAAATGCAGCTTTTGTGAGCCTAATTTAAAAAAATTTAAAATCTTACAGATGAAAATTTTTTGAACGGCAGTGTATAAAGGTTAAAACAAAAACAAAAAAGGTAAAATACACACACACACACACATGTTGGTGCAAGTACATTATGGGGACTCTCCATAGACGTAATGGTTTTTATACTATACAAACCGTATATTCTATCCCGCTACACTACCCCTACCCCTAAACCTACCCATCACAAAAACACTGAAACATATGAAATGTCCTCATAAACCATGTTTATGTTGTAACACCAGTGTAATACCCATGTCATTATACAAATTTTTGTCCTCATAAATCATATAAAGCACACACACACACACACACACAATACACATACAAAGTATATGTGATGCATCATATATATATATATATATATATATATATATATATATATATATATATATATATATATATATATATATATATATATATGAAATCACTTAGATTTAGGAAGAGACTGTCAGTATAGTGAGCAATACGCATCAGACAGTCAGCAAATGGACTGTGGGCGTGTCGTCTGAGGCTAGCGTGGCAGTGAAGCTCCAACATTAAATCAGTGAAAGCTAATCCCATCATGAAGAGCTTCACTTAAACCAATCCAACACAATTAAATAAAAGCAAAGAGCCCATAGGTAAAACTGCACAGTTCAGTGGGGTTCAAATGAGTTAAGACCCTTTTTTGGTGATGTTACATCAGCATAATCTAGCTGATGATGATGATGGGAAAGAATAAAAAACATGAATGGAGAAAGAGAGAGCACTTTGTCTCATTTTGGACTCTTACCAGAGCATAAGCGCAAGTGCTAATTTAAAAGTGTGTGAGTGTGTGTGTGGTTGTCTCTCTAGCTGTAACACAAAGGTCTTTGCTTCACGCTGGCAGCCGTGTGAATGGTTGCATTGCAGCGTTACTGTGCACAAACACAAGAAATTTGGCACAGAGGGCAATTCCACCCCCATCCCCTCTTCCTCGCTCACACTCCAAGAGTTCAGTGAGTCATTATTGCACTTCTATCCAAATGTGAATAAAAATTTGTTGTTCTGACTTGAGTGCTGCAGTTTATGAGTGATTATCAAGCACGAGCAGTTAAACCAGTAGAGATAATTAGTGCTGTTCATCGTGCAGCGAGAGAGAAACACTCATGCTCGAAAGTCAAGAGTTTCAAGTGAAGTCAGCTAAAGAGTGAAGAAAAAAAGATTTAAAAAAGGGTAAGGGATTAAAAAAGGAAAAAAACACTTAAAATGAGGGAGAACATCTAAAACATTAACAGACTTAGGATGATATCAGAAAAAAATGAGGGCTGCCCACTAATACAGTCCGTGAGGGATAGTTCATTAACAGCGGGTCCTTGTGGTAATTACAGAATGTCGGGAAGGAAATCTAAATGTTCCCTGATCATCCATTGACCTCAAACATGTCTTATCATTTCAAACATCATGCAAGTAGTAGCAACTTTACTTGGTCGCTCACTCTAACATTAACCTAGATAAATGTGAGATATTGTTAGGCGCATATACAAGTGTTCATGCGGAGTGTGAAAGCTGAAGTATTACTGCACGACATGGAGGCGCCAGCGTGATCACTTGCAGTTTTTCCTGATGACAGTGGAAACAACTTAAATTACTCCATTTTTGGTCATACAGATAAGATTAATACATCATGTAAATGGTCTACTTTTATTTGTGTAAACTCACAATAACAACAAAACGTTGTGCTTTTATGTTTCTTTTTTAAAGAAAACAAGCAGGATTCTGCCGTTCTCTGTCTCTGTGAACTGAAGAGCATCAAAACTGAGCCGAAACTGGCATATCTACTTTTAAACAAACCAATTCAAATTGAAAACGAATACTCTCTGATTATGTAATCTGTGTGAAAGGCACATTTCGGCGTGTCCACTATACTGCAGAGATAGCGAGTCAGCATCGTCAACGTCATCTTTCAGCCGACACTAGTTTATTAATAAGCAATTAAAATGTCTCCTTGCTATTCTTTCGGACACATTCATAATCATTACTTTTGCCGGTGCTTTACGGCAAGCTTTATGTGTGCGCTTGAGCATGGAAAAAGCTATACATTGCACCTATATTTATATTAAAGGCTCATTATGGTTTAGTATTTCCCCAGTATATATTTAAGTAATTAAATTAATATAAATGTGTGACAGTTGACTATTAATGGCTTAAATGAAAGACTACTGGTTGCCTAGAAAAAACTTTAGTAGGAGGAAGCCCTAGAAATGATTATATGTGAAAAATACATATATACTTGGCCCTGACCCGTCGAGGCATGGACTCCACTAGACCCCTGAAAGTGTGCTGTGGAATCTGGCACCAAGATGTTAGCAGCAGATCCTTGAAGTCCTGTAAGTTGCAAGGTGGGGCCCATGACCCTGTCGCCTGTACACCACTGTTCCTTCCTTGGACCACTTTTGATAGATGCTGACAACTGCAGACCTGGAACACCCCACAAGAGCTGCAGTGTCGGAGCTCTGACCCAGTCGTCTAGCCATCACAATTTGGCCCTTGTCAAACTTACTCAAATTCCTACAATTCTAACACATCAATTTCGAGGATAAAATGTTAATTTGCTGCTTTATACACTCACCTAAAGGATTTTTAGGAACACCTGTTCAAGTTCTCATTAATGCAATTATCTAATCAACCAATCACATGGCAGTTGCTTCAATGCATTTAGGGGTGTGGTCCTGGTCAAGGCAATCTCCTGAACTCCAAACTGAATGTCAGAATGGGAAAGAAAGGTGATTTAAGCAGATTTAAGCAGTTTTGAGCGTGGCATGGTTGTTGGTGCCAGACGGGACAGTCTGATTACTGGGATTTTCACGCACAACCATTTCTAGGGTTTACAAAGAATGGTGTGAAAAGGGAAAAACATCCAGTATGCGGCAGTCCTGTGGGCAAAAATGCCTTGTTGATGCTAGAGGTCAGAGGAGAATGGGCCGACAGATTCAAGCTGATAGAAGAGCAACTTTGACTGAAATAACCACTCGTTACAACCGAGGTATGCAGCAAAGCATTTACGAAGCCACAACACGCACAACCTTGAGGCAGATGGGCTACAACAGCAGAAGACCCCACCGGGTACCACTCATCTCCACTACAAATAGGAAAAAGAGGCTACAATTTGCATGAGCTCACCAAAATTGGACAGTTGAAGACTGGAAAAATGTTGCCTGATCTGATGAGTCTCGATTTCTGTTGAGACATTCAGATGGTAGAGTCAGAATTTGGCATAAACAGAATGAGAACATGGATCCATCATGCCTTGTTACCACTGTGCAGGCTGGTGGTGGTGGTGTAATGGTGTGGGGGATGGTTTCTTGGCACACTTTAGGCCCCTTAGTGCCAATTGGGCATCATTCAAATGTCACGGCCTACCTGAGCATTGTGTCTGACCATGTCCATTCCTTTATGACCACCATGTACCCATTCTCTGATGGCTACTTCCAGCAGGATAATGCACCATGTCACAAAGCTCAAATCATTTCAAATTGGTTTCTTGAACATGACAATGAGTTCACTGTACTAAAATGGCCCCCACAGTCACCAGATCTCAACCCAATAGAGCATCTTTGGGATGTGGTGGAACGGGAGCTTCGTGCCCTGGATGTGCATCCCACAAATCTCCATCAACTGCAAGATGTTATCCTATCAATATGGGCCAACATTTCTAAAGAATGCTTTCAGCACCTTGTTGAATCAATGCCACGTAGAATTAAGGCAGTTCTGAAGGTGAAAGGGGGTCAAACAGTATTAGCATGGTGTTCCTAATAATCCTTTAGGTGAGTGTATATCCCACCCACTTAAGGCTGATTTATATTTCTGCGTCAGACCTGATCAAAATTATAGAACAATAACCATTGAAGCATAAAAAAAAAATCAAAAAACATTACAAGTAAAATTTGAGCCTTACAGCAGTCAAAAAATTGTAGGAAGTGTAGAGGCCCTTGCTTTGAATGTCACAGGACATCACTAGATACTCACACTGCTCTAATGTGATCTTGGTCCACTCTTCTTCCAGTCTCTTCCATAGTCAGGTAACTGTAGTTGGTTTCTTAGCCATAACTTTGTTGCCATAGATTTTCCATCGACTTTCAGTTTGGTTTAGTTCAGGACTGATCTGGTCTAGCCATGTCATTATTTCAATGTTCTCAGCTTCAAGGGACTGCTTTACCCCTTTTGCAGTGTGACGGGGGCAGTGCCTTGCATGGAAATTGCGGGCTGATTGGGAGATGCTCGCAGGGAAAGAACCGCATGTTGCCAAAGGAGGTTCTGATAAACATTTGCATTCAGCAAATGTAGCTGCACCTACCATGTAGCTGCATAATAGGCCCAACTCCTGCTGCAGAAAACATAATCCAAGGCAACCTCTTTCACCTTTCACTGACTTCTTTACGCACTTTGGGTTCAATCTTTCCCCAATTTGATGCCGAACATAATGTTTCCCATTAGACCCAAATAAATTACATCAACTTAAATTACAAGAACTTGCTTTCATTACTGAAGTAAAAACTTTGGACTAGTTCTCCTCTGTCCACACAACAAGCCTTTTGATTCTTTCTGCTGATGAGACACTTGGTCACTGCAGAGTGGGCTTTCAGTCCGAATTCTCTTAAAGGCCGAGACAGATCCTTGCCATGCTGCCAGTTAAATAGACTTATAATATAAGATAATTAAGGAAATTAGCACCAGGTGCCAGATTAACACCAATAATTTGGAGGTATCTGAAAGTGTTCTCTAATTTTGACCAGAGTTCTTGTTCAATTGTCTTGTTTTAAGTTTTATATATTGTAGTTCAGAATATATTTAACTTATGAAAAAAAAAATGCTCCTGTTAGAATAACTTCAAATATGATAAAGCAGTGACCTTGGAATTTAGGAAATTGTATGTTGTTCTCTAATTTTGATCTCTACTGTGTGTGTATATATATACACATACATACATACATACATACATGCACACACACACACATATATATATATGCATTTCGATTCCTGTGTGCACATTTTAAACCATTCAAGCACAAGACGCCACAAAAGAGAACTCAATTCAGCACTTGTATGCGGTTTTCTGTGCTAGACACATCCAAAGAGCACACACAAAAAGCCACCTCTCACATAGTGTGCTCTCATATTGATACTGAATTGAGTTCTCTTTCATGTCTTCTTGCGCTTGAATGGAAAAATACACAGAAAATTCTCAAAATATCCACGTAATCACAGTTAGTTTTGTCTTAAGTGAACGTAAACAGTTGCATGTGTAAAAATGCATGTGTACCAGAATATTGGATCCGTGCATTCGGTCTTAGAATGAAAGCAGCCTAATATACCTGCTGCTGTCAGTTATTAACGCCCCGCGTTTTGCTGGATTTTTCCTCATGACCGTGTAAAACAACTTAAAATACATTTTTGGCCTCACAGACATGAACGATACGTCTTTACAAAGCTTAAAGTGTCTACTTTTATTTATGTACACTCAAAATAAAAACGAAATGTTGTGAGTTTCACTAAATAAAGGAAACAAACAGGATGCGCGTTCGCCCGTCTGTCTCCCTGTGATGTCCATTCTGAAATGCGTCAGAAAATATACTCAGAACTCAAGAAAACTTGCTACACAGACATGACAGATATCTCTTTATAAAGCTTGGAACCTCAAAACAAAGACTCGTCTTCTTCATTCTAATGATTTTCATCGAGCTCGGAAGACATGCTGCGAGTTTACCTTGGATTTACCTCAGAATAAGAAGAACGCGATTTTAAGGTAAAAAATTTCATCTCCCTTATATCAGCGTTATTGATGCATAAACTTCACATTTTAGGCTACTAGTTGAACAACTGCCAGACTAAAATGTGTGAAATCAACGGAAACATGTTGAAATATGAAATAGGTAGGCAACCTCAATGCTAAATAAAGATACATACGAAATGAGGATATTTTTAGGCTCTATAATATTAAACGCAGCATGATATAAAAGTAGGGTTGCCAACTGTCCCGTATTAGCCGTGATAAGCGCGCTCAAATAGAGACTAATTATTTTTCGTTCATCTTGCACTGTGCCTGTTTGCCATGAATGTCTCTTTTGCACTGTAAAGTCAAATATACACTACCAGTCAAAAGTTTAAGATTTTCTAATGTTTTCAAAAAAGTTCTTCTGCTTAACAAGGCTGCATTTATTTGATCCAAAATACAGCAAAAACAGTAATATTGTGAAGTATTTTTATAATTTAAAATAATTGTTTTCTATTTGAATATATTTTTAAAAAGCAATTTATTCCAGTCTTCAGTTTCACATGATCCTTCATAAATCACTGTACTATGCTGATTTGCTGCTCAAGAAACATTTGTGTACAATTTATTTCAGGATTCTTTGATAAATAGAAAGTTCAAGACAAAAGCATTTATCTGAAATAGAAATCTATTGAAATGAATACTTTTATTCACAAAGATGCCTTATATTGATCAAAAAACACAGTAAAGACATTTATAATGTTACAAAATCTTTTTTGATTCTTATTTCAGATAAATGTTATTCTTTTTAACTTTCCATTAATCAATTTATCAAACAAATCCTCATATGAGAATGATTTGTGAAGGATCATGTGACATGAAGACTGGAGTAATGATGATAAATTCAGCTTTGACATCAGGAATAAATTACACTTTACTATATATTCACATAGAAAACATTTATTTTAAATTGTAAAAATATTTCACAATATTACTGTTTTTACTATTTTGGATCAAATAAATCCAGCCTTGGTGAACAGAAGAGACGACTTCTTTTTCTTTTTTTTTTTTAAACATACAGATCTAAAACTTTTGAACAGTACTGTAGGTCTAAAGTCTTTATGTAAAGACAATGTATAGTCAGATTACTTAAATGTGATACAAATTAAATGTGAATAAGCTACAAACAATACATTCAATCATTAAATCTCACATTCATTATAGTTCCTCTGTCACATTCCTCACTGATATTCAGGGAGGAGTCGTTGACGCCTCAGCTGTGAATATTCATGATGATCCACACCCTCCCCGCATACAGCCATTCTGACAATAAGTGTCTTACAAAAGTTAAATGACTATATTGTTTTGTATGAATGAGTGATCAAAATGGTTTTCACATTGTTTTGAAGAAAAAACTCTAGGCAACAACATCCTGTTCTGAAAAGCCTTGTGAACAAATGTTTAAAGTGTGTTAGATGGCCTTATTTCAGTGCTGTAACAGTTTTTTCATAAACTATGCATAAACATTATTATTATTACAAACTTTTATGTACATGTTGCTCACATATTACTGTAGCCCTGTTGTGCTGAATACAGTGTAATCAGACTTTAGCCATTAATATGCTTTAAAGCAACTGAAAAAAACACAAATGTCAGAGCATGTCAAACTTCTTCAGGGCCACAAATTAGCCTCAGGGTCCAGAGGGTTAATCTCAATCAAAGGACAAAAGACAAAGAGAAAATCACACACTGATCCTGACATAATAACTTTGGTAACTTTAATAAGGATTAATCAGGATTTAATAAGGATTTGAACTTTGTTCAGTTTTATTTATATTTGTGCTATTGCTAATTAGTGTTTACAAATTATAATTTGTTTACTGTCTGTTTAATTGTCTTTAAAATCACATTTGAAATTTATATTAGTTAGTCTAGTTTTCTTTTAAAAACAAAAATACCTCATACCTTACCTTTATGTAAGTGCCAAAATGCCAATGACACCCAACCCTATATATAGCATATATAATAATGACCTATATATATATATATATATATATATATATACACACACACACACATACATATATACAAACCTGATTCCAAAAAAGTTGGGACACTGTACAAATTGTGAATAAAAAGGAATGCAATAATTTACTAATCTCATAAATTTATATTTTATTCACAATAGAATATAGATAACACATCAAATGTTGAAAGTGAGACATTTTGAAATGTCATGCCAAATATTGGCTCATTTTGGATTTCATGAGAGTTACACATTCCAAAAAAAAAGTTGGGACAGGTAGCAATAAGAGGCCGGAAAAGTTAAATGTACATATAAGGAACAGCTGGAGGACCAATGTGCAACTTATTAGGTCAATTGGCAACATGATTGGGTATAAAAAGAGCCTCTCAGAGTGGCAGTGTCTCTGAGAAGTCAAGATGGGCAGAGGATCACCAATTCCCCCAATGCTGCGGTCAAAAATAGTGGAGCAATATCAGAAAGGAGTTTCTCAGAGAAAAATTGCAAAGACTTTGAAGTTATCATCATCTACAGTGCATAATATCATCCAAAGATTAAGAGAATCTGAAACAATCTCATATGAACAACATATGCTCCCATCCAGACGTCGTCTCTTTCAGGGAAGACCTTGCATTTTCCAACATGACAATGCCAGACCACATACTGCATCAATTACAACATCATTGCTGCGTAGAAGAAGGATCCGGGTACTGAAATGGCCAGCCTGCAGTCCAGATCTTTCACCATAGAAAACATTTGGCGCATCATAAAGAGGAAGATGCCACAAAGAAGACCTAAGACAGTTGAGCCACTAGAAGCCTGTATTAGACAAGAATGGGACAACATTCCTATTCCTAAACTTGAGCAACTTGTCTCCTCAGTCCCCAGACGTCTGCAGACTGTTATAAAAAGAAGAGGGGATGCCACACAGTGGGAAACATGGCCTTGTCCCAACTTTTTTGAGATGTGTTGATGCCATGAAATTTAAAATCAACTTATTTTTCCCTTAAAATGATACATTTTCTCAGTTTAAACTTAAAATTTAAAACTTCCACATCATTGCATTCTGTTTTTATTCACAATTTGTACAGTGTCCCAACTTTTTTGGAATCGGGTTTGTATTTTATTTTTTGGATCTTCATTTTGCTTCCTCTTAGAAAAACTATGATGAAAACTGAAAATTATGTATATGAAGACACACACATGCTTCTGCATAAACTTGCACTTAACCGATTCAAATGCTGAATGCATTCATGTCACATTCCAAAATCATTTAAAAAACAAATGCAATCTCTTAGAAGAAAAGCACTGGAAAAAGACACAGAGCATCAGAGTTCTGCGGCAGCGAGGATTTCCACATCTGAGCACGAGTCTGTGTCCATATAAATCAGAAAACACAATAATTGCATGCAGCAGTAACCATGGAACTGAATGGGTGATTGAAGTCATGCAAGAGTGATGGCTTGCATAGAATTATTTATGATGATGTATCTGGAGAGCATAACAATATATATTTGGTATATAATCACATATTAACCCCAGGAAAAACCATCATCTTTCATGATGTATTATCTGATATTATAAGTTTTAAATGAACAAGGCTGAATTTTAAGTATTTACCATTTGGATCCAGAAAGTGCAGCACAAGTCTAAAACAGATCCTGTATTTAAGAGAAGAAGAAACATTTGCGTGTTTATATTTGTTTGTCTCATCCCTATAAATAAAAGTGACAGAAAATGAGGAAAGGGAAATTCAAACTGGCAGAAAGATTTTTGGGAGGGTGTGCTGATGTACAGGTTCTAATTTACTTCAGAGATGAAAGAGCAAGATAAAACACCCTGCCACACATGCAGTGCCTCCAAGAGCTGAACATCCTGTAAAACCCCTCAAAGATCCACTGCACGACACTTGCCAAGAACAGGATAACTGAACAGGATTTCAGCATCTCTGCAGTTCCTGGGCCCTCCTCCCAACCTGTGACTGAACCTACCACCATAGTTTTGAAGACTTCAGGCCAGATTTACTAACAGCTTGCGCCAAACCCTCTTTTGGTGTTAAAAAACTACTGTCAGGATTTACTAAAGACACAAAGTGAAAAATTAGCGCTGAAAAGGCGTGAAAGCGTTATTTTTGTGGCTGACCTTATTGCATATGCATTTGTAGGAGTTTTCCCTTTCAGATGCAAAATTTATAGGAGGAGAGTATTTAAATAAATCACGCAATGTGATTTACTAAGGTTTGGGCACCATTCGTTCCATTATTTACTGCCAAAAAAAGCATGTCTTAAACCAGACGCTAATTTGTAACGCGTATTAATAACGCGTCATTATGGAAATGATCCGGCTGCGTCTGTGTTTGTCAGTAGATCACGTGCAGAACTTTACACTCTTATCTGCACTTTTTTTGGAATTGCGCTCTCTCACGCTAATTTGCCCTGTTTAGAAAAATCTGGCCCGTACATCCTTAACCATTAGTCTCAGACGGATCCACTGGGCCATAAAGGGCAATGGCAATAAAAACATGTCTCATCTCGTCAGCTGCATCATAGCTGCCTTCACCCTGCCTTCACTCCCCGCGCTCAAGGAAGACGTTCTGATTTCACTACAAACATCTCTTTAAGAATACAAATATAGGCCTAAATCAGAAGGGTTGTGTGACTCAAAAATCAAAAATCAAACTGAATCTAGATTCCCAGATGACCAATTTCAAGAATCTGTCTTGATTATATAAGCAAACAAATTTAGCTTTTTAGTAGGGCTGGGCGATATGGCTGAAAACTGTATCACGATATAAATGTTTCATATCGGTCATTATCGATAATTATTGATATTTTTATGACCTATTTAAAATAAGGACCAGGAGAAAAATATATTACATTTAAACATTTTTATTTGAAACGTCCTCTGAATATATGAATCCCCTCAGTTATAAAGGCAGAAATGTCAACACGGCTATGGAAAACACTCAAATAATTAAAATGTAAACATAAGTCTAAAATCACAATGAACACTTAACATTAAAGTGCAGTGCCTCCGTTATTTCTTTGTACCGTTTAGATGCTTTGTCATAAGACACTCCACGCCGGTTCTATTACTGAAGAATCCAACACGAGACAACAATATGGCGCAAACAAATACGATACTGTTCAGTGTTAATTTTGACAGCCATTTTTGATTTAGTCTTAGTCTTTGTCTTCAGACAAAAATGCTTATTAGTCTGAGTCACATTTTAGTCATTTTGTCTTTCATAGTTTTAGTTGACGATAAGTCATTGCATTTTTTTGTCAAGTTTTAGTCATTACTTTTAGTCATACTGCCGTTATCAACATTAATTTTGGTAGCTTTTTATATATAGTCTTTAAACAAAAATGGTCATTATAATTTTTCTCCATTTAGACCAATTCAATTAAGCTTATGCAAAATTTAAATCAGGCTGTATTGACATTACACTCTTAGTAGTAGCACTTATGTAATGCTACATATCCCTTAACCACTTATGGGTGAGAAAATGATGATAGCTTTTTAATTTTGGGGTGAACTATACCTTTAAGACCTCATTATTAATAGCCTACCAGGATCTCATATATAGACTACTACTACACATGCTTTATCTTAAACTGTTAACGTTTATTTAAGACACAAATTACTAAGTTTACGAGGACAGTCGCAAAGACAGGGATTTTGACACTGTGTGTATTTGAACATTCAAGCACGAAATAGAACTCAAGTTTAGTCAGGCGCTGTCAGGTGGCTGTGTTTAGTCAGGTGTGCGCCGCCCGTATCAGGCTTAACGTTAACGCACATTTACCTAAATTAATTCTCCCTCGCTGCTTAATGTGTCTGAATGGTTTAAAAAACAATGATTAAAAAGGGTTTAAATGAAAAGCTTACATGATGACGCCGCAACACAACTGAAATATTTCAACCGGGCTATCACCCACGCCTTAAGCTAAAATATATAGTCTAGAGTTTGTTCAAACATAAAAAGCAATATACATCCATCAAGTTAATTAAAACTAACATAAAATCGGTGGGGACGATGACGCTGTGTTTTTATCTGCTTCATGTGCCCGTCAACTTGCTGTTCCACAACTTCCACTCCATCAACGGCTTTAGTAAAATGACCTGTTGGCTGGGCTTTATACCCATCAAAGATCGATCTTTGCGTGACCATTTTCAGATTAGTCTACACTAGAACGCTGTGTTGCAGCGAGCTCGCTAGTTCGAGTTTTGGTAGCCTAGACTACCCGTACCTGTGACGTCAGATGCGGCTGTCTGAGAGATTAGATTATGCAGACGCCCACATTGACGGACGCACTTTTTTGAAAGACAGGATAGGAAGAGATCATATATTTTTAATGTCCGATATTCCTCACATAACATTCTAGTCCCGTCTCGTCTTGTTAACAAAGAAACTGCATACGTTTTGTCATCGTTTTTATCATCAGATATTAGTTCAGCTTGTCAATGTCTCGTTTTAGTCACAGAAAAAAATGGGCGTTGACGAATATTTTCCGTCATCGTCTTCGATAACGAAATTAACACTGATACTGTTACATGATTGGCTGTTAGGCGTGTCACTCCCTATGTTGCTAGGTTACCAGAGAGTGAGTGCCTTTGTTCATACAACCAAACTTGCTTCACAACCTCGAAGAGAGAGAAAAAAAATGATCGAACGTTTTATTAAACCCATTTTTTCTTGATATCAATTATGTGTCTATCGTGATATATATCGTTATAGTTTTATCGCTCAGCCCTATTTTTTAGTTAATTACAGTTATATGAATTGTATTAAAATGTATTTTAATGATAGATAGAATGACAAAGAGATGGGTAGATAGACACAGACAGACAGACAGATAGAAGCAGAAGTCATTATTTGCTTTATTTAACTGTCAGTTTTATTCATGAGCTATTAAAATCATCCTTGAAAAATACCAGTTAATTTTCGATTAATGAGCCAAGTTTCAGTTCACTCTGGTGCCATCTGAATCTGAAATTACATTGACCCAGGCTTAATTGATTTCGTACAAAGCCATTAGACTTTGGATTAGAAGTGCCCTGATGAGAACACTCTGGTCTTCCCATGAGAGGACTGATCATGCCTTTGCTGTAAACATAAGCACTACACAAAAACTCCAAAAGAAATTAAAGTCAGTGTAACCCAGCTCATGCTCCCTTTGGCTCCCTATTTTTTTTTCATTTAAAAAAAAAGACGGGACTAAAATAAATAAATAAATAAAAACTCAATTTTTGTCTGAAAAAAAAGAGGAAACTAAATATTACAGACTGCTGTACAAGCCTCTACTGCTAGCTTTCATGCTTGTGGTTGCCAGATGTCACAAGCCGGTATTTTACTTAATATTTCCAATCTGGCAACCATACAAATCAGCAGAATATAGATATTCTGCTTAAGTGAAAGTTTGGTTAAGTCAGTATGTGATCGTCCACGAGCCAATTGTGCCGTTTGCTGCAAATAAATCCGCAATCAAGCCTTCACAGTGATGAACTGTAATAAATCCAAACATGATCTCGACTATATTGCTTGCGATTGTACTTGTGCAATAAATACATTTGTGCAATCTCTGTGTGACATTACAAAGTTTTGTTGGTGCTGTTGTTTTAAAAGCGTTAAATATCATTTGGAATTATTGGAATTACTATTAGGAGTTGTTTGTTTTAATAATTGAGAGCAGTTTCTTGTATTACCAGTTTTTATAATGTAGAGAGTGTGTTAATGTATATGATAAACAGCCTATAATAAATCAGTACACTAGATGAGGTAAAATAATGAGTTGACATTCTCTTGAGTTGTGCGTATAGAAGAAAGTGCAATAATTCTGATGAAATGCAAAAATAAATTTCTCAAATGACACCAATCATTATGTTTATAAATTTAAGCAAAATAAAAATGATCAATTTAACCATTTAACCAAGTTTTGGTTAACTGACTGAACTAGACTAAAATGCCAGACATTTAGTTGACTAAAACTTGACAAGGTTGAATAAATATGATTAAAAACTAAAATGTACATTTGGCACAGGACTAACATAAGACAAAATGAACAATAAACAGAACAGAAGTACAACAGAAACCTTCAGAAAGCAAATTTCTCCATCACTCTGGCCATGTACAAAGTGACAACTCCTAAAGTATCGTTCCATGTGTGTACGGAACACGATTCACTCCCAAAGCGGCGATGATTGACACCATGGTAACCATAGCAACATTCTGGCATGTCACGTGTTTGGAATCAGCTATTCTGACCAAAGAAATATTACAGCGAAGTTGTGCGACTTGTTGTGTTCAGCAGTTTTAACTAAAGCTCAGTGGACGGAGACATTGCGTTTAGTTTATGCATAAAGGCTGCTTCACAGAGCGGCTCTTGCAGTGTTGCCATGTCCACTAATTATAAGTGTTTTTGGGCTTTTTGTTTAAGCTTGACTCATACAATGGTCGAGTTTATAGAGTTATTAAAGTGAGCAGGTGCGAGTCGCGATATTGCAAATTTATTTTCATATGTTTTTTTATGGGCTTGTTCTTGTTGATTTGCTTGCAAGATCTGCCAACAGGATTCAGGCTCGTACCGCTTTCCATGTGATATCCAAGTGTGCCACATCCTGAAAAGTGAAGCCAAAGCGTCTCGATCGCCCCCAGGTGGTTGGTCTCAGTATAGCTCATAAACCCTGCCCCCTCCATGTATTCTAATGGGACGCAAGACAAACAAAAAAAAACTAATTACTTTAAATTTTTTCCAAAGATGGTTTCTGTCATTTTAGGTAGTTTTTGTGGGCTGCTTTTTACTGCACAGACTCAGCTCCCAAATCAGCGCAAGATGTCAGCGCCATATTCAGACATTGGCAGCTTCACTTTTCTTCAGTGGAAGATAGTGAAGGGGCGTCATCCATCTTTTTCTTACACTCGCACCACACATACAGAAGATACATACATATATGCATCTCTCGAAATACGTATTGTAACATGCATCAGAGTATCTCTCGTTTGTCATCTCTCATATATCTCGTCGTAGGTCATTAAAGGGTCATGAAACCCTAAACCCATAACATTTTCGGAGATTTTAACGGAATTGTGTGTTGAACATCATGGCACACAATGTTACCATCTGTTAGTTTTGAATGTGGGTGAAAACTAGTTAATTTGAAACCCTTGCTCTATTTTCAACTTCCTGGTTTAAATTCGTCTTCATGTCAACGTCAAAGGTGGTGACGCTTTCTCGTACTATAGTACAGCGGTGACTCGTCGGTGTCTCATAAGTATTCACGAGACTGCGTGTCTTTATCCTATGAGAAGATGCGTTGCTTAATTCATGACAGCATGCGCTTAATTATTCATGACAGCACGCGTTGATAGGCATTTTCCTCTGACTGGTGCTTCAAACAGTGAAATTGCATACAGTAAGTTAGAGATGCATTAATGGATCAAAAACAAGTGGTCTTTTTATGAGTTTCTGCGTTGCATACGTTCTCTTGAACAGATCCTGAGTCTTCCCACAAACGCGATTCATCCACACTGTGAGTGTAACCATTTAACCGGCCAAACGGCATATAAAACTCCACAAAATATCCCTCAAAAGTTATCAAAGGTATGCAGCAGCGTGTTCATATATATTTTCGATGCAGAGAACAAATTGCAAATGGCTGTGCATTTAATTTTGCATTGAATTATAGGCGTCACAGGATATACAGTTGTGTTCAAAATAATAGCAGTGTTTAAAAAAGTGAGTAAAGCTCAAAATCCTTATAATAACTTTTATTTCAATACACGCAAATGCATTGGGAACACTGCAGATTCTAACTGAAATCAAAACATGAAGAAATGTATCAAATTTGTTATTACTTTACAGAAAGTGAAGAAAAAGGAATATTAGGCTGTTCAAAAAAATAGCAGTGTCTGCATTTTTCTTTACGAAGTCAAACATTTACTGTCTAAAATGAAAAATGCTTGAAGATTTAGCTTTCTTGTCAATCACTGAACTAATATTTAGTTGTATAACCACAGTTTCTGAGAACTGCTTCACATCTGTGTTGCATGGAGTCAACCAACTTCTGGCACCTGTGAACAGATATTCCAGCGATTGCACTACATACCACGATTCCTCTGCATTTCTTGGTTTTGCCTCAGAAACAGCAGTTTTGATGTCACCCCACAAGTTTTCTATTGGATTAAGGTCTGGGGATTGGGCTGGCCACTCCGTAACGTTAATCTTGTTGGTCTGGAACCATGATGATGCTCGCTTACTGGTGTGTTCGGGGTCGTTGTCTTGTTGAAACACCCATTTCAAGGGCATTTCCTCTTCGGCATAAAACAACATGACATCTTTAAGTATTTTGATGTACTCAAACTGATCCATGATCCCTGGAATGCGATAAATAGGCCCAACACCATAGTATGAGAAACATCCCCATATCATGATGCTTGCGCCACCATGCTTCACTAACTTCACAGTGTACTATGGATTGAATTCTGTATTTGGGGGTCGCCTGACAAACTGTCTGTGGCCCCTAGACCCAAAAAGAACAATCTTGCTTTCATCAGTCCACAAAATATTGCGCCATTTCTCTTTAGGCCAGTCAATGTGTTCTTTGGCAAATTGTAATCTCTTTAGCACGTGTCGTTTTTTCAACAATGGGACTTTGCGGGGGCTTCTTGCCGATAGCTTGGCTTCACATAGGAGTCTTCTAATTGTTTCAGTACTCAGAGGTAACTTTAGACTTTCTTTGATCTTCCTGGAGCTGATCATTGGCTGAGTCTTTGCCATTTTGGCTATTCTTCGATCCATTCGAATGGTAGTTTTCCGTTTTCTTCCACGTCTTTCTGGTTTTGGTTGCCATTTTAAAGCATTTGATATAATTTAGCTGAGCAACCTATCATTTTCTGCACACTTTTATATTTTCCCCTCTCTAATCAACTTTTTAATCAAAGGACGCTGTTCTTCTGAACAATGTCTGTAACGACCGTTTTACTCAGATTTTTCAGAAATGCACAGTACAACATTTTCTGCCTTTGTCCTTAAATAAGGGCTACTTGTTTGACACCAGTTTTTTCACAGAATCAATAATCTCTAATTGATTTCTAATTGAACTGCACACTGCTATTATTTTGAGCATGCCCTTTTCAATTAATGATTCAATTACACAAAATCAGCAGCATGCATGTCATGACTGTTGGTTTTCTATTACTCTACTACAACTACTTGTAAAATATTTGCCATGTAGAAATATAATTTCTACCAAAAACAGTGATTGATCTGGTTAGTGATGTTGGACTACTATTTTGAACACAACTATATATGTATTTGTGTAACGGTGAGCTTTCAAATCCATGTGTATATTGTGTTGCATGCAACTTAATGGTCATTTGCAGCGTGCATTTGAGGGAAGCTTTGATGCTTTTAATGAGAGCGAAATAAAATCGTCTGAATCAGAAGTTGTTGATGTGCTGTCAGTCTCCCCTCGTCCCCCTCCACTCCGCCGCTAAACCACACCCACTTTTAGAGCATTTTTCAAAACTGTGATGAGAACTGACGGCTGCTGAAACGGGGTTTCATGACCCTTTAACAACTAGTTTTTCCGTACAGACTGCGTATAATTTTTGTAAATGCAGTTGTCCCTACCTGCATTTTTGGGAGTCTGGTTGTAGAACAGCATAGGAGACTGACAGACGTGAAGAAATTGTTGAATAAAATCATTATTTTTGTTTGTTTTTTTAGCACACAAAAAGTATTCTCGTCGCCTTCATAAAATTAAGGTTGAACCACTGGAGTCACATGGACTATTTTATCAATTGTCTTTCCTACCTTTCTGGACCTTGAAAGTGTTAATTAAATAGCTGTCTATGGAGGGGTCAGAGAGCTCTCGGATTTCATCAAAAATATCTTCATTTGTGTTCCGAAGATGAATGAAGGTCTTCCGGGTTTGGAACGACATGAGGGTGAGTAATTAATAACAGGATTTAAATTTTTGGGTGAACTAACCCTTAAAGCACTAAAAGGTGAATGACGACCGAATTTAACTGCAGTGTGTACATGGCCTCTAAATGCTTTGACAAGAAGGTGCACATACAGCTGCCACAGCCAGAGCTTTATGTGAGTTTTCCTGTTTTTCACTACTTTATGCAACACGCAGAAACATATTGGGTATGAACAGTACGCAGCCAGCACAATATTCTCATCTCTAAAGCTGAGTAATGTTGGTAAATGGCTAATTATGTAAGGCTTTGTTTTGACCACTGCTCTCAAGAGCTCAGTTTCCACTCAGTTTTGAAGGACATCTAGTTTTAAAGCCCATTTGTCTGATTGCAGCATTGAGACATTCAAGCCAATAACTGCTCCACACAGCCCAAGAAACCAATTCGTTGCTTTAGCTCTTTGCTGCTCTTTTTATGCTCCCCCAGACAGGACAGAGAAGCTGCAAATAAGGTAACATACAAGATTCATGTTAATTAGCGAGTCTTGAGGCTCAGTGCTAAATTAATAAAGCTGATGCAGCCGATTAAGTGATTAGGTGAAATGAACTTCTGTCATCACATTTTAATGCTTCATACTTTCTCCTTTTTCATTTCAAGCTCAGAGGAGTCGTGTGTATAATTGAATTTTTCATAATACACTCACAGGAGGGGGATTTGTGATGCTCCTCTACATACCGAGACATGACCAGCTTTGCAAATAACATTTAATTATATATTCCTCAATTTTTCGTCATCTCATCGCTGTGCGTCGTGCCTTTCTGTTTTTAATAACAATCACACCTCCTCTAGGCTCCATACGTTGATAGACAGCGAGTGAAACAAACAACATTTCAGGTCTGTAAATATTTTATAAAGTCACCAGTGTAATATAGCGCAAAAGCTCATTTGTTTTGGGAGTTAGGTTTATGCATGCATGAGATTTTCGCTACATGTCTTTTTTCCTTCAGATCATCTATCTCTCCTAATGAGAGCTGGGAATCTTCCGAGCATATAATGCAATAACCACAGAGTATGAAACCACGAGACTTCAGGCTACAGCCAGAACATGCAACATACAAACAAATTTAGCAGCACAACGCGCCGCTCGTCATCATGCGATTTATTCTGGAAGCGATGGTTTTGGATCATATGATAAGAGCAGTTGTCTCACTACTATTCTCCAGATGGTGGTGCAGATGTTGGTGGTCAGCAGGGCTGTAACTGAATGCAAAAACACCATCTAAACCTCTTTGAAATGTACATTATCTGTGACAACTCAATGGAGCTGATAATGAGGTGCAGAAAAAATTAGCAATGATAATTGTAGATGAATGAATCTGCTGCTGATAGTATGTAAGAATATTTTGTGTCATACTTAAGTCGACCTTTATAGACACATTTCCAGCGGTGCTGAACTCGGGTGGCACGAATATAACACCCAGAACAACCGAAGGTTTAATTGTTTTTCTCTTTTATTAAACAATGGCAAATGATATGTGTTACATGTAGTAATATAACTCTGTCAATCATACACTACAAATATATTACTTTGCAATTGCATTGACCTGACCAGCTGCCTTACCCTGCCATTTCCAATTGACATCCCTGATGTACAGTACCATTTTATCTGTCGATATTGAATATTTACATCTCATTTACATCTCATTTACCCTATTTTTAAGGCCCTGATTTATTCACGGCAAAGCTCTGTCATTCTTCGTTTAGGGGTACGAAACGAAGTTCAGAAATCTGCGAGCAACGATATACTGTTTGCGAACATCCGACGCCGCCCACACTGATCAGAGCAGCGTTTAGTTGAATATGTAAATGCATCTGACCTCTATGGACTCAACAGAAGAAATTAACCAGAAAAGATGTCCACATGAAAAAAGGCCACGTATACCTACCTATTACGTAATCGCCACGGACTAATGGCAATACAAAGGTGTACATTTCATCTTAATATCGTAATATACATCATAGTCACCCACTACATTGCTAAATGTTCCTGAATGATATGCTAAATCCCGCCCACATGCTGATGTGATTGGTTACAAGCAGTGGCGGTGCTTCACAAAAACCTAGAGTACGGCATAAGGCTGAAACTAACGATTATTTTGAAAATCGATTAGTTGGCCGATTATTATTATTATTTTATTTTATTTATTTATTTATTTATTTATTTTTCTTCGATTAATCGGATAAAAAGGCCTTTATTTTATTTTATTGTCAAAACACACTATTCCACATCCTGCCCAATGCTGTCCTTCAAACAAACGTGTCAGCTGAGTGCTATGAACACACACATAGTAAATATATCTACATTTACAAACATGAACCATTGTTTTACAATGAACAAAACAAGCAAACAAACAATAATAATAATAATAATAATAAATAAATAACAGGGTTATTTTAGTTATTCAATGGTAACCACAAATGAACCATAGTTTTGCTTCAAATCCATAGTTTAACTAATATGGTATTTGTGTGGTTATACAAATGGTTATCAATATGGCATAATTTTCGTAAGGGTATGTTTGTGCTATACACACACACACATCTGTCAAAGCACATGACAGGGTATGTTAAACGCTGCGTTTGCTTGAAGCTTAAAATAAACAATTCTCATGTTTTGGGCGCTTGGATCATGTACATTTCCTGCATCACTCTGTTTCCACTCCACTATTTCTAGATGCACATTTTGTCCATAGAAAGGCGTTATTAAGTGCTGTAATTTGGCGCGACTGGTGGAAGCTTTGGTACAGAGAGCAGACCCGACTAATCGATTAATGAGAATCGTTATCGATGATTTTCATTGTCGATTATTATCGATTTTATCAATTGGTTGTTGCAGCCCTAGTATGGCATGAGTCCTTCTAGCCATACAACAACGACATTCCCAAATAATCACATTATATCTAAACAAAATGTGGACAAAAATCCACTAAAAGAACTTAACAACAATGCAAATACTGAAACAGTCATATAAGCCTTAACTGTGTCCTAACCAACGCGACGCGACAAAAAAAAAAAAAAAAAAAAAAAAATATTATATATATATATATATATATATATATATATATATATATATATATATATATATATATATATATATATATATATATATATATATATATATATATATATATATATATATATTTATTTATTTCCTTTTAACGTTTTTATTTCTGCGGCATTGTGGCTGGAACAATATACAAAGTAGGCCTACGACAAGTGCAGATTATGTGCTTTATTTAATGTAAAAAAGAATTTAAAGTGAGTTTGAATATCATTTTTCGTGACCTTTATAGGCATAGCTCAAAGCAACAGTGGATTCAGCTCAGATCTTGAAAATAAAGGACACAACTATTCTCAAACTGTCAAGATGAACAAACAAGTGTATTCTATGATTTAAAAAAAAACTCAGTCACTCAGTGTTACAGTTGTGGGTTGCTGCAGGGATGAGGCAGAATCGATAAAAGACTTCAATAAAAGACGGGTTTATTACACATAAGAAACCAAACGCAACCAAACAGCAGGATTACACATGAGTGATGGAAAGTGAGAAGAGAGTGCAATATGAAGAGAGTGCAAACAACGAAGACCGGGTGCAGGGAATCTGGGGAGAGCGGGAGAGATGATGAGGGAGTGAATTCAGGCGTGAGACAGGGAGGATTATGGGAAACGGGACAGGCGTGACTTGTAACACTCAGTATGTTTTTTTGAAAAATACCATTTAGGAATTCGATATTGTACTTATCAATTTCGTTGTGAATGCAGTCTGTGCGCTTGCAGAGAGCCCACCCACACGCTCTTCTGACTGGCTGGGATTTTTGATTGATTGATTGATTTCGGGTCGAGTCTGGTTTGCTGCAGAAAATCTTGTCGCATCGCGTCTGCTTAGGACACGGAATTAAGCTGTTTAAATATGCTTTTCAAAGCTGCAACAGAACTAAAGAGCAGCATCATGGGCAGTTTATTTACCCTGCTTGTCTGAGCGCCAGGGTATGGCAACTGTCATACTCTGCCATACATAAACGCCGCCCCTGGTCACAAGGTAGTTTGTGACGTAAGAAATGGCAGTGATTTTAAACCATGTTTTTGAGATGGTCTTTGGTTCACTGCAGTTTTAAGGAGAAAATACTCAGCAATGGTGTCGACTTGTGGATTTGCACATGGTTTGTCTTAAAGCATATTAAAAACACTTCATAGACATAAACGTTTTCACAACAGGGGTTCTTTAAAGAACAGATTCTTTTAAGTGTATACAATTGAGCAGCATGCCTTTCCCTACATGCAGAGAGAATGCTTGCCAGAGCTTTTACCGGTAAATACCTTTTTCCCCAATGAAATCTCTTTCTTTACGCTCCTGTAACCCATTTTTGACCTTTTCTTTCTGCTCTTTTGATGAAGATCACAAAGCCACAACCTCTGAGACACAGAGGGCTTGATCTGCTGCTTTGTAAGTCACTGCAAACATTGAGGGTGAAATCTGTCTGTTCATGTTTATGCTAAAGTTAAGTGCTAAGAGAGGTCAGGCCTTACAAAACATCTAATGTAGATGTTACACGGAAGGAGCGATAATAACAAATGGCAACCTATTGATTTGTAAGTTCATAGCATAGGAGTGAATCCTAACAAGTTGAGAGCTGTCAAAGAGCCTCTTTCTAACCTACATACACAATAAGTCACCTCAGTGTGTCTGACACCCAGTGTCTGACAGCAGTCACACTAAATTCAAACACATTACATCTACAGTCTTACACTGGACCAAGCAAATGCTCCAAACCAAATGGTCTCTGACTCCCTATTAAATTTCAGGATGACTCATTCCAGGGAGCTTGGAATGAAATTAATGCTAAATAAAAAAGCATTTAGCTTGGCTAAACTAGCCTATGATTTTTAAACTAACATGTTAGGCCAGTGGCTATCAATGTTTGCTCGATTTAAAAAAAAAAAAAATTACAACAGATCTGAGTTCTCATTTATTGTACTTTTGTGTTTATTGAAGGCATATTGGATAAGCAAATGGGAATGAAATACGAGGTATTTGATGTTTTTAGAGAGCTCACGCGTATGGGGCTCTTTGCTGAGTGGGGGATTTGAATAGATTGGTGCGAACGTTCCGCCTGTTACTGTGGAGAACTATGCAGGAAACATGAAATTGATCTGACTAGCCTGTATATTCTTATATATGTATTTTGTGAATGCATTATACTTTTTCAAGGGAAAAATATATAAATCTCAACAGAATTTCCAAAGAATTTTCCATTATAAAGTTAGACAAAGTAATGCTGAGTGGGCAGGATTCAAAGATGCCTGTGGACACACACGTACACAGTACACACTTACTCAGACTTAAACGTTCCCGTCCTGGCATTCCAGGCTCTTCCTGTGCAGGGAAGCTGTTTCTTTTTTATTCAGCATAACCACTGTTCAGAAATGCAATGAATAAATGACATGCATCTTCTCTCATTTTTACCCTTTCGTCCTCTCCATACTTCCTCCTTTCATCTTTGCCTACTTATTTTCATATCTACTAAATTTACCTTTTTATCTAGCCATCCGTACGTCTGTCCATCCTCTATTTATTTGTCTGTGTATCAATCTAGACAGACAGACAGACAGACAGACAGACAGACAGACAGACAGACAGACAGACAGACAGACAGACAGACAGACAGACAGACAGACAGACAGACAGACAGACAGACAGACAGATAGATAGATAGATAGATAGATAGATAGATAGATAGATAGATAGATAGATAGATAGATAGATAGATAGATAGATAGATAGATAGATAGATAGATAGATCTAAAGAAATAGATCTAGAGAACTCTGGCTTCTCTTTCTGTTGTGGGGTTTTATAAAATGGATTGAATTTAACAAATATGACTTTTTCTTTCATTTAGAATGCATTTCTTATAATCTCAGACTAACTCTTCTCACTTGCGCCATCAGGGGTTTCACACTTCAGATGTGTAGGCTGCACAGATTCATTTGTCAGTCTCACAACGCTCTGAGGGGATTCTCACCTGGCAGACCGAAGCCCAATGCAAAACTAACTACCATTACATTCACAGAGAAACTGGAAGAATTCGCCCTGTAAAAGGTCCACAAGAGGTCACCTGAGACATGCACAGACAATTTATAAAACAATTGAACCTACAGGGTGCAGTTTTATGCTGATAAAACCAATGGCTGCACAATGCCAGCCACACGCAAAGTCCTAGGGTGCAACCGTATCTGCAAAAACACCATATTTGAGGTTGTGTTGAGTACGGAACCACTCACACTGTTATCAGTGATGTACGGCTCGCTTCATTACCCATGCAGACTGTCAGACCGTGGGTCACGTACAGCAGACAAACAGCCATTTGGGCCGTGCATCATCAAGGTGACGCAGACTTCACAGGTTTGGCAGGTTTTTGCAGGTGAAGACACGAGCAGCGGGTGCCTGTTTTGCAGGCCAGATGGCATTGCTTAGTTAACCCACCTCTGCTAGGCAACCAATCACAAGGTGAAAGAGAGGGAGAAGGTAAGAGCAAGAGAGAGAGAGAGAGAGAGAGAGAGAGAGAGAGAGAGAGAGAGAGAGAGAGAGAGAGAGAGAGAGAGAGAGAGAGAGAGAGAGAGAGACGCATAGGGAAAATGTCCAGTGCTAGGGCTTCATTAGAGGCCAACCAGACGACTCAAGTGGCTGTGTTTACATGAAGGCTGGAACAACGCTATCGAGATGCAAATGCACAGTGATAGTGTTTTTGATCGTTGTCTTTAGTTTGCAATAATATTTCAAATTGCATCTTTCTTTCATTTTGACTTTTAATCATGTATTAACACTATTTAACAAGTTAAAATCATGCTGACATGCAATAGGGCTGTTAACACATTTTATAGTAGTGATAGAGTGAACACTAAATCTCCTTGTTCCAGGCAAAACCATGCAACTCCACTTCTCTCTGGTGAGAGAGAGAGAGAGAGAGAGAGAGAGAGAGAGAGAGAGAGAGAGAGAGAGAGAGAGAGAGAGAAAAGTAAGGTATGTTTATGAGTAACAGTCTGGTCTGCTATGTAATGTGATGCCAGTAACTGATGCAATTTGGGTTTCAGGATAAATTACTGGTTTGTATGGCAGTATAAAGAGATGGGAGAGAGAGAGAATGGCGAAACTGAAAGTAAAAAGGACAGAAAGAAAAAGAGAGAGGGAAGAGAGAGAGTGAGAGGGGAGGGAGAGAGAGAGAGAGAGAGAGAGAGAGAGAGAGGGAGAGAGAGAGAGAGAGAGAGAGAGAGAGAGAGAGAGAGAGAGAGAGAGAGAGAGAGAGAGAGAGAGAGAGAGAGAGAGAGAGAGAGAGAGAGAGAGAGAGAGAGAGAGAGAGAGAGAGAGAGAGAGAGAGAGAGAGAGAGAGAGAGAGAGAGAGAGAGAGAGAGAGAGAGAGGGAGAGAGAGAGAGAGAGAGAGAGAGAGAGAGAGAGAGAGAGAGAGAGAGAGAGAGAGAGAGAGAGAGAGAGAGAGAGAGAGAGAGAGAGAGAGAGAGAGAGAGAGAGAGAGAGAGGAGAGAGAGAGAGAGAGAGAGAGAGAGAGAGAGAGAGAGAGAGAGAGAGAGAGAGAGAGAGAGAGAGAGAGAGAGAGAGAGAGAGAGAGAGAGAGAGAGAGAGAGAGAGAGAGAGAGAGAGAGAGAGAGAGAGAGAGAGAGAGAGAGAGAGAGAGAGAGAGAGAGAGAGAGAGAGAGAGAGAGAGAGAGAGAGAGAGAGAGAGAGAGAGAGAGAGAGAGAGAGAGAGAGAGAGAGAGAGAGAGAGAGAGAGAGAGAGAGAGGTCTGCCTAAAGCACTCTGTAATTGCAATGGTTTGCAATGAATAAGGCCATTACTGTTAATGTCTTTAGGGATAGTGCGTACCATTTGTCACTCTTATACAGTCAAGCGGCAACAAACCCTTAAAATGCGGAATGGTCATAATTGAAACTGTTTCTATAGGCAAAATAAACTGTACATTTGGTCAATATGTCATGTTTTGCTCTGACAGCTGTTATATATAACACTGGCCCAATGAATAGGCAATCTCTCTGTCAAATAAGACAGATGCTTATTATTTAAAGACTTACTGCAGAGTCAGTGTTGAATCAGATGCAAAGCTTCATCAATGTTGACAAATCTTTCCACTGCAAACAGTCCTTAAAAGCTAATTTGACAAAAAAGGTTTGTTCGGACCAGACGTTCTTTAGTCGTTCAGTCACTCTGAACTAACATATCATACATTTTCATCATGCTATTTTTTGTCCCTATGGTGTTTTTTTCTTCTTGCCTATTTTCTCTATGATCCTTAGAATTAAACTTTTTAGTTTGTTGCTATCGCTTCAAAGTTGCCAGATTTAAAATAGTTTTACATCTTTAAGATGAATGGGAATAGCGTTCTCCAGATATTACAGACCTCACTGATACACCATCTTTGCGTAAAATGAGCAACAGTGCATTGGTGCATTGCAAACATAGTCCAAATATAGTTTGCACTGCCCCATCCTTCAATAACAACCTCTTTGCACAGCCTGCATTGAAAAGGTTCACTAAACAACCCACGTTGAAATGTGCCACACAAACTGGACTGTTAAAAATAAACCTCAGCCACTCTCTTAACATTAGGATGCTTTGAATGTATATTTCAAAGTGACACATGATCCATACACAGCATAAGCTTTGCCTTTACTACATACACTTATTACCAAATAAGAGTTGTTGACATGTAAAAAGGGATGAGAAAGTTCAAAAGCAGTACAGTTACAGTTATTTTTGGGCTGGGGAGGAAGATTTTGAATGTTTTCATAGCACATAAAAGCCCTGATGAAGGAATTTTACCACCCCTAAAGACAAACCACTCGTCAACATAAGTGAATCACATACAATTATAAATCCAGAACAAAAAGATCTTATTTCCAGACACACTATTGAGATTGAAGTTTAATTTCAACCAATTTCAAAACAACACATTCAAAATAAAAGAATGACAATCCTAAAATGTCATGTAAAAACAGCCAATCACATCATATACTGTCCAGTAAGTTCGAAAAGCCTAAAGTATACTTCGTTTTGTTTTTTACGCGTACGCAATTGTATGCGCACAATCGAACGTACAGCCTTGCAAAGTATACTTCCTTTGACTCGTACGCATACACAGGCGCTCAACACATGCACAGTTTTAAGCAATTGCTTGCAGTTTTACAACCCATGTCAAAAGTGCCAAAAAAATTTAATGCGCATGTGCGACCTGTTACAAAACCGGTTTGACTTTTTTACCGGTTACAAAACCCCCGCTGTGTGCGTTCAGTATGCGCACTCTTCTGATAACGGAATTCACGTCACACACGCACAGTACGCTGACCCTCGTGTACACGCGAGTATACTTTGGACTTTAGTCTGTCTTTGCATTGTGTCATGTATATTTTGACAGAGAGCTTGTAGCCAACCAAAGCTCAATCATAATTATGTATATAAACATACTATTTTAGCCTGACTTGGTTTTCTCACATCTTCCTGTTAGATCTGGCCAACTCCAAGGAAACATTCAGAGGGCTCTGTCTGAACTGATGACCCAAATAGAAACAATGCCCTTCTGTGGCCTGAGGCCTGCCCAGCAACACCCCGTTCCTGACTTGGCTAGAGGAAATGGCTCGGGTCTTCAGCTCAAACCATATGTCCGGTGACAGACCTCTCAGCATTAGGAGGCCAACACCGTGTCCTGCCATGACTCTGATTTCAGTTGAGGACAGAGCAGTTTTGGGCGTTTACCGTAAGATTCCCCAGCTTTGGTTATAGGAAAGATTCATGAGGATTTGACTTAATGGAACTAATGAATGGACAGATTCATTCATGCAAGCATCGTCTTCTTGGCAACATTTCCTTTTTTCCCCCTTTCCCCGTTCTTTTTTTTAAATAAAACACTACAGAAGGAAATCTGTCAGTTCATATATATGAGGATAGTTATGAGAATTTTATAACCTACGTTCCATTTGATAGGCTGAAAAGAGCTTTAATGTTCCTGCCAAAATGAAGTGAAACTTATTTTCTTTGACAGCCATCAAGTATGAGTGTGAAACACAAACCAAATGGCGAACCATTCTCGCACTTTGATGATCCACCACCACCCTGTAGCAAACTGCATATGCGCCATGGGAAATTTAAGTGGGCGGAAAACTCTTCCCGCAGAGAAAAAGAGCTTCAGCGCACCTTATCCTCCCTTCCACTCCTGATTTGAAGATACTCTTTTGTTTAATTGTGCAGCTCTTTTGGCGAGAATAAAGCCCACCATTTAGAAACATAAAGCACGGCCTACCCTGCTGTTCTGGCTGGATATGGACCCACAGATAATTATTTTTGCCTTGAGTTGCTCATTCATCTCAGACTGCGAGAGAGGTGGGCTTTTTTTCCGACTGACCTCCAAAAACAAGTTCCCCTCGTTTGCTGGGTCTCCTTGCTATTCTATTTCTCGAGGAAATGACTCCATCTTCGCTTTCCGCTCCTCTAGTTCTGTCCTTCCTTCTCTCCACATTTCCCTCCTCAATCTTTTCTGGACCCTCCCAGCTTTGTGTTCTTCCCCAGGCCAAGAGAAGCAGCTCTGATCAATTGTGGCCTGTTATTTCACAGAGGAAGCCGCAGCACTTCCCTCTCAGCTCTCATTATTCATTACGAGCACACAGACAGGCCTGCAAGAGCATGATGAAGAGATGCTCCAATACACCACAAAGAGATCTGGAAACTATACTGGCTGCTGGAGGAGCCTGTTTGTGTGCATGTGGAGTGTTTTGAAGCAAGGTTACAGTCCCAAGGAGAAGGGTTTCATGGCAATCAAACAGCAAGTCAAGAGAGATAATGAGAGAGCGGAGCCTTTAAAATCCACGTCTGTCAACCAGTTGCTGGGCTTTTGTTGAAAGATAACTACACGCTATAGCTCTGTTCTACACGCAAACCTTGTCTGGCACATTAACTATGGCTCTCTAAAGGGAAAAATGGATGTCTGGATGGAGAACAATCAAACTGTTGTTTGTTTGCTTTGGCTGGTTTATAATTACCAGCTCTTATCGACCTGACACATGTGTATAAGTGCTGCTATAGAAATTATTTATTGCCTCTAATCTACCTCGGGCATGTAATGAACTTTCAGATTGCAATAGGTGCGATTGAAGGCGAACGTTTTGTTGATCTGATTCAAAGAGCTCATTAACATGCGATAAAGGAAGGTGGCGCAGAACATGCGGTGGTTATTGGCCTTGATCAATAGTTAACTGAAAAATCAGATAAAATCATTGGCCCTTCATATTCGACATGAAGCCGCAAAGCTTGAAGGTTGTCAGAATGCGCTCTGATCACTGTAAATCACATCTAAACCGTCAATCACACTCTCAGTTTCTTTTCTTCCGCCTGGAGAGTGGGAAAATGACATGATCTACACAGTGAGCTGTTCTAGCAAGTACTTTAGCTCATATCAGGCAGCCGCATGGCTGAGGGCGCTTTTACAATAGAGCTTTTGGTGCAGACCTGAATTCAACAAGAGTTTTGTTTTTATGGTGAACTGGCATACGGATCTTATGAATCATTAATTTAATGGAATCTGTCCTAAATCTTAGAAGTGAAAAGCTAATGATAACATATAATTTGACCACGAGTGCCACTTAAAATATGAAGTAAACAATTATCAATATATTAATAAAATAACAAATATTTCTTTCAAATTGAGAAGATATTTAAACTACGCAATTAATTGTTTAAAAGATAAAAGCACAATGCGTAAGATTTTTGGATTAAAATATATATGCTTTAATAAATGATGTGTTTTATTAGACCGGTGAGCAACTGTTTGGAGACATTGATCGACAGAAAACAAATCATTGTTATATAGCTCACTGATAGTCTTATTGTTAAAACCTAATTTTCTTGATTTACCGCGAGTACCATGTTTTACCATGCCTAATATCGATCTACACTATATTGCCAAAAGTATTGGGACATCCCTCCAAATCATTGAATTCAGGTGTTCCAATCACTTCCACTGAAGGCCACATGTGTATAAAATCAAGCACTAGGCATGCAGACTGCTTCTACAAACATTTGTGAAAGAATGGGTCACTCTCAGGAGCTCAGTGAATTCAAGCGTGGTACCGTGATGGGTTGCCACAAGTCCATTCGTGAAATGTTCTCACTACTAAATATTTCATAGTCAACTGTTAGTGGTATTATAACAAAGTGGAAGCAATTGGTAACAACAGCAACTCAGCCACGAAGTGGTAGGCCACGTAAAATCACAGAGCAGGGTCAGCACATGGTGAGGTGCACAGTGAGAAGAAGTCGCCAACTTTCTGCAGAGTCAATAGCTACAAACCTCTAAACTTTGTATGGCCTTCAGATTAGTTCAAGAACAGGGCATAGAGAGCTTCATGGAATGGGTTTCCATGTCCGAGCAGCTGCATCCAAGCCTTACATCACCAAGTGCAATGCAAAGCGTCGGATGCAGTGGTGTAAAGCACGCCGCCACTGGACTCTAGAGCAGTGGAGACATGTTCTCTGAAGTGACGAATCACGCTTCTCTATCTGGCAATCCCATGGACGAGTCTGGATTTGGAGGTTGCCAGGAGAATGGTACTTGCCTGACTGCATTGTGCCAAGTGTAACATTTGGTGGAGGGGGATTATGGTGTGGGGTTGTTTTTCAGGGGTTGGGCTTGGTCTCTTAGTTCCAGTGAAAGGAACTCTGAATGCTTCAGCATACCAAGACATTTTGGACAATTTCATGCTCCCAACTTTGTGGAAGCAGTTTGGAGATGGCCCCTTCCTGTTCCAACATGACTGCACACCAGTGCACAAAGCAAAGTCCATAAAGACATGGATAAGCGAGTTTGGTGTGGAGGAACTTGACTGGCCTGCACAGAGTCCTGACCTCAACCCAACAGAACTCCTTTGGGATGAATAAGAGCAGGGACTGAGAGCCAGACCTTCTCATCCAACATCAGTGCCTCACAAATGTGCTTCTAGAAGAATGGTCAAAAATTCCAATAAACACACTCCTAAACCTTGTGGAAAGCCTTCCCAGAAGAGTTGAAGCTGTTATAGCTGCAAAGGGTGGGCCAACTCCATATTAAATCCTACGGATTAAGAATGGGATGTCATTAAAGTTCATGTGCATGTAAAGGCAGGCGTACAAAAACTTTGGCAATATAGTGTAGCTTAATGCAGTATGCAACAAGTGTCTCTTTGTAGCCACCGAGGGAACGCACAGAATAGCATTTTAATAACTTTCACCAACCCAAATAACTTCCAACACACTCAAATTAATATAATATGATAAAACAATGCTGAATTACCCCACATATGACCCAAAGAAGTGGAAGTGGTTGTCTGTGGCATAATAAAAGCTCCACTACTCTCAAGCCGTGCATCATGCACCGTGTGTCTCATTAGCAATTGCTCTAGCAGCCTTGTTCAACGGCTTTCAGCCCCAATCTGCTTCATACTACAGTAACATTAATAAATCTTTAATACATTAGCTCATCCATGAATATGATTTCTGCCCGAGTCCCGTCAGATTCTTTTTCACCGGCTGTAGAAGACAACATCTCTCATGATTCCGCGAAATCAAGGTGTCATCAAGCTACACCTTTGTTTTAAATAATAACCTCTAGTGGTGAAAATTACATATTGTGCCTGAGAATGTAATAAAGAGTTTTAAATATGTCTATTTATTTGGCAATTTGAAAAGTTATTTAACACTTATTACTAAGAACAAGAAAAATATTTAAACATTTAAATGTATTAATTTATTGCTATATTGAATAATAATGTTTTCATTTTTAAATTAATGAATTGATCATTCTGTGTAATTTATAAATCCAAAATGACTAAATTATTAATACAACAGTGAAGCTGGCATCTTCTCATCCTGGATTGTAACTCTAAAAGTGGTACTCAGTATGATGATGACGCATATGTATAGTGGTTCAGAACCAAAAATACAACGGGAAAAGAGACCAGGGGTGGAATCGAATTCTGGTTCGGACCAAGAAAATGTGAAAACAGCCTAAAGCCTGACAGAAACACGACCTTAGCACAGCTAGACATCACAGTCTTGGGAAATCAAAACTTAAGAAAGGAAAAAAAAAAAGAGACAAAATCATTGAGAAAGATCTTGAGTGGGAGGGTTGTGGCCAGAGCTGTAGGCAGTCGGTACAGAGTGAACCTATGGTGCGATAAATACAGATTATTTAGAGGTGATGGTACATATGTGTGATTCAGAGTCTGGGAGAGAAGTTAGCCCTGAGCTCTCACGATGGCAGCACTGCTAGTTCCACCCACTTCTGAAAAACACACATGTAGTAGCTCAGATTTGATACCTAGACAACATTTAAGACAACATGCCTTGCCTCAAGTGTTGTCTCCTAGCCAGGTTTCCAGGAGCTTAAGCTGGACTTGCAGCCTGGTAAAACAGGCTGGACTCACAGCCTGGTTTTCACATGCTCAAACAGGTCTACTATTTTTAGCTGGTTTAGCAAGTCAATCATCTGGTAAAGTACCCAGAACCCCTTTAACACCATCAAACATACCGCCTGATCAGTGGAACCCAGCTTGGTGCCAGCTAATGCTGGGTACACACTACAAGATAATCAGGGCGATTTTGGGCCGATTTCTTCCCTTCTGACAATCCTAGGTAAAGTCCCGATTATCTTGATGGTTCTACAGATTATTTTATTGGATTTTCCTATGGTGCGAGGTGTGTTAAGAGTGACTGAATCTGCTCAAAAGAATGTCAGAGCCGCCCCGATCTCAGATCAGAAATCCTGTTGTGTGGGCGAACTCTGAGGACAAATGTGCAAGCTCTGGAGATTATCATGTGAAATGAATCAATACCCAATCAGAAAGCAAGCTGACGGAAGACTCGCCTCCAGCTCGCACTGTAACTGTAATCATGTTTGTGGCTTGTGCCAGTCACCTATGCTGTTTACATTGGTGCTCACGTGAACAGCATCGGCTGCTGAACAGCATCTCGAAAGCGCTGCACTATTTACAATGTAAACAGTGTAGGAGACTGGCACAGACTACACCAAAATTGTTGAATAAAGTCACTATTTTTGTTTGTTCATAAAATTAAGGTTGAACCACTAGAGCCACATGGACTATTTTAATGATGTTTTTAATACCTTTCTGGACCTTGAAAGTGTTAATTAAATAACTGTCTATGGGAGGAGCCTGAGAGCTCTCGGATTTCATAAAAAAATATCTTCATTTGTGTTCCCAAGATGAACGAAGGGTTTGGAACGACATGAGGGTGAGTAATTAATGACAGAATTTTCATTTTTGGGTGAACTAACCCTTTAAGACACCGTGTTTCTGCCAAGTTCTAAGGCAGTATCACATTAATTTCGCATACATTTTTAATGGCGTGATGTATCAGATGAACCTTGCGCAGTGCACAATCCTAAAATGCAATGCGGCCAATTTTGGTGGAAAAATATGAGAGACATATTATGAGAAATGATAGTTGAGAAATGACACAAAATATGGGAAATGACAGTTACACACAAACATATACTTTATACACACTGAATATTTAACATTATTGAAGAATTATTGATATAAATACTATATATTTTCTATAAAATATACTAAAGTATATATTTTTCTGTATATTCAGCCAGCATGCAGTATGTGTGTATTGTGTAGTATCGTGTTCATTAGAGTATTGGACAGTTTACTTAGCAAAATCAAACTATTAGAATCAATTAGTCATTAGCTTCGCATGAAAAGTGCTATGTTGTGTCACATGGAGTTGCTGCCAATGGCAAGTGTTCCAAATTAGTCACTTATCAGTTAGGATGCTGCCTTATAAAGTAAGCAGTTCACTAGGTTTTGGAACAGAACTACTGTACAAGGCATAGTAGAAAATTCAGAAGTGACAATTGTTGACATATGTTAAACAATTGAAATTCAGAGAGAAAAGATAAGAGGGAAAGAGCAGCTAGTCATTTCTGTATTATATAACAGTGTGAGTGCATTAGGCAGGTGTAGGGGAAAACGGAAAAGAAGGGAGACAAACATCAAAGACATTCCCAAACAACCTATTCTTTTTTTCTAGACTCTCTTTCTCTTTCAGTCATGCGATTACACTGTTTGTGAACATTAATAAGAGGGCAACAAGGTGACAGAATGCAAGAATTAAAAAAAATGAAAGAAAAGGGCTGAGCAGAGGTCAGATACTCCAGGCCTTCCTTTATTCTTTGTGCTCAGCATATCAAAAGAATGTCACGAATCTGTTATTATGCAGAGTACATGGACAGGATGAGCCCCTGTGTAGAGACAGACAGAAAACCTGTTTAAAATGCATCACCCGTAGCATTGTGACCACGGACGAGATGATCTCGTTCACAAACACCCAGGTGAGATAGGAGACATTCTTCAAAGTCCTGGTGCCACATAAATTAGCTTTGTTAAGAGCGTATATGTTTGAAGATGCATTAAGCAAAGGACTGAACTCTTTTTAATATCCCTTTAAATGAAAGTGAAATAATGGGGGGAGAGACTTACGCGAGACTGAATGAAAGAGAGAAAATGCGAGTAGCTCGCAAGAAGAGTTATTTTCAAAGAATATTGGCATTAACTCCCAGCACGAGTACATGATTCAGTATAAAAGCTATGTATATGCACAGCATCAAAGAGTCTATTAGCACAGGTGTGTGTGTGTGTGTGTGTGTTTGTCGCTGTGGATGTTCTACTGGGGTTCTGAGCTGTCAGTCCCATTAAAAGGTCAGCAGTATTTCTCCTTGATTAGAGACAAATGTTAGACCGGCTATTAATCAAAGAGCAGCTGCACCAATAACACAAAAACAGAGGCACACAATGAATGAGCCAATGTGCTTTTGCTTTGCCTTTCTCTCACTCGCACATAGACAAAAGATAAATTAAAAGATAATACATTAAAAACGTCATATCATACGTCACCCTTCAACGTCATATGATTGCTTTCCTCTTTTAAACACAAAAGGAGAGGTTTTCTAGAATGTTTGGGGTGATGTCACATATGTTACCCCTGTTCCACCAGAATGAACCGGGTGCTAGTTCAGAGCCAGTGCTAGAGCCAGTTCGGAGTTCTAAGTTCTCAGAACCAGTTTGCCTTTCCACGGGCTAGAAAGCCACCGCAGAGGCAGGTCTTAAGTCACTGTATACGTCTCATTTTTCTCAGCAACACTAGCGAGGCAGCGGGAAACACAAACACACCAGGCTTGTTCGAGATGCATCGGCGCTGTGCAGACCGATCAGCGCATGATATCAAAATACCGCATGAGCGATTCAAAGGCATACGGAGTCGTATGGTCTCGTTGTACTTTGATGTCAAACGGCGATCGGTCTGCACAGCACCGATGCATCTCGACCAAGCCTTCCATCAACAATGGCGAACGTTGCGTTACTATTAATGCACATGGATTTACGATCCTACATCGGCATCAAAACACAGCGAATCCAACGCATTCGTGCAGCTCACCGTAGTTTGTATAGACAGAGATTACAATCGAGCAGCTATTAGCTCGATTAGCTGCTAATTCAAAAATGGCGGTCACAAGTTTGTGTTCATCTTGCTGGTCATGGTAACCCCGCCATGCAAGTTGGTCTACTTCTAGACCAGCAATGATTTGGTACTACTCAAGAACCACTTTTCCTGGTTCGGAGCTGGTGCTTTGGGTGAACCGTATTTTCAAAGAACCGATTTGAAACTAGGCTCTGGCACAGAACCAGCACCAGCACTGCCTTGGTGGAAAAGGGGCATGTGTCTGTCCTTTGATTTTACGTTGAAGTGTTTCCTGTGCTTTATTTTGTAGTTCTTTGTAGTTTTTCATGTTGATTAGTCTCCCCAGGTGTTTCCCATTTACCAAACCCACTTGATATCGTGTTCAGCTTGTCTGCCTGTGTGTGTATATAATATGCTTTTGGTTCACTTGTCTTTTGTCGGTCGTTGTTTGCTGTTAACTAGTTCGTGTCTTGGGTCTTGAGTTCCTGTTTTAAGTATGTAAATATTTTCATTAAAGCTGTGCGTGCAAGTGGATTCCATCTCTCTGCTTCGTCTCTCAGCATTTGTAACAGGTGCTTTAATGTCAAACCACAAAAACCAAGTTTGACATCACTGATATCAGTGTTTTTTGTGTGCTTGAATGCAAATTAATATATAACCCTCTGGGCTTCGGTGAAAAATTACATTTAAAAAAAAATGACATTTCTTCTTTGCTTCATCGGAATGGTATGACACTTGATGACTTTTGTTGCATTATGTGAACACACACAAAAAAAAATCATAGACATGATTCAGATACGTTGAAGGGTTTAGGAAAAAGTCACACTTGGCTCCTTCATGGTCAAAAATGACAGACATAGGAAATGAATGGGAAATATGAAAACTCTGAGAATCTTGTGGTGGCACAAACAACAAATCAGCCTCGGTGCAGAAAAAAAGTGCACCGCAATCAGTGTTGCCACATTGGGCGGTTTTGAATTTGATTGCACGGGTAAAAATGGGTTTGGGCGGGTGGACAAAATTTGGGCTGGTCTAGGGTCAGTTCGGCGGTTTTCAAAAATCTAAATTGTATAGTCTAAGTGCTTAATAAACAAAACTCAAGTGTGTATGTACTCCATAAAATCAGTCATCATGACACACACAGGCCCATGAAGAGTCAGCTGGCGTAGGTGTTGACGTCACTGACGAGCACGCACTTTCAGCCAATCAGCAATCAGTAGGCAGACATTGATGCAATCAGCATGCTCATTCATGACTAACAGGTTTTTAATGCGATAACTCGTAGCTGTATATTAAAGTGATTGCTATGTCAAAGTGGCATAGATATACAGTAAATTGTATCTACTGTATAGAGTGGGAGAGTGATCCAACTCTCAAATGTGGATTACACCTGTGACTCGAAGACTCTTTATAAATATAACCATGACTCCTGTCCATCATCATATACACACTCAGGACATCTGCAACTAGCAACCCCAACAGCTGCTGAAAGAGGTTTGAATCAACAATTAATCAGTTTTGACTGTGCTAAGTGTGTGTTCTATGTACTTCACGAAAGACGTACTGTAGATTTATCAAAGCAAAGTGCAACACAAAAGTAAGGGCACTGTTGTTATTTTTTTGTTGGCGGATTATTGTACAGTATCAATGAATGACACATTTTGGCAGTGGTGTGTACATTAACGTGTGTGAAATGCCTGTTAGTTACGTTGCTTTTTCCGATCTCTTATATTGGGCACTTTTAAATTGGCTTATTCCTGTTGACATTATAAATGATGCATGTGTATTTCTGAGGGATTGCTGTTTTGACAGTTTCCAAGTTGTGAAATAAAATAAAATAAAAATCTGAAATTATAATTCAGCCATGCAGTAAAAAAAATTAACAGCAAGGAAGAGGTTACACTAGAGTACAAAACAGACACACCCACTCAAACACACACTCACTTACGCACACACAACACACTATTATACGCACACAAATTAACTGGTGTGGCTGTAACATATGGTAAAATTGAGCCAAAAGACTCAAATAAGAGGTTGAAATCAGATCAGACCCAGATTGATTAAGCTGTGATGAAGCATACATGTTAATTTTTGTTAAATTTTTATTGAATTTTGATGTTGTGTAGCAAAATGTCCTCTGTGTTCAGGTTTGACGGTAGAAAAAACTGAAAAACTGACCCTTCAAATCAACATTTCCACAAAAAAAATCTAAACCTTGACAAAAAGTAGTCTTTGAGAATGTCTAAGTATAAATCCAAATCCACAACTTAAGTATTTATGGCTTTAAAAAAAAAAAAAAAATAAAATAAAAATCCCAAATTAAATTCTAGGACTGAAAATTTAAACCTGTAAATAAAATGTACAAATAATAATAATGGTGCAACATAAAAATGAATAAAAATATGAAAGATTGTTGATTATTTCATCGACCATGTGACTATGTACATGCAGTCAGATGTTTTGTTTCCAGCAAGACGTTTGTTGAACTATTTTAAAACATGCTGGAGAACATGATAATTAGGTTTACCAAATTTATAAAATGTACGAAAGAAAGAAAGAAAGAAAGAAAGAAAGAAAGAAAGAAAGAAAGAAAGAAAGAAAGAAAGAAAGAAAGAAAGAAAGAAAGAAAGAAAGAAACAAATTCAAAGCAAGTTCTCAGATGATTTGACCCTACTGTATCAGAGCAAGCAGTGGTATATCCTAAGTGTGTGTGTGTGTGTGTATATATATCCTAAGTGTGTGCGTGTGTGTGTCTGATAAGAGATAACAGAATGTATGTGCCACCAAGCAAGTATGAAAACACTGCAATAACATTAATTCTCCTCACATTCTTTCTGCTCTAAAGCACCAGACCTGAAAGAAATAACCCTGAGAAAACCACTTCCAGACAGGGCTGATCCTCTCACACATGAAGTCTCAGCAAGTGGCTTTAGCAGCTTTGAACACAACAGAGTAATAGGGCAGGAAGCGATGCATAAGCAGGGCAACCAAGAGGAAACGCAGGGCTGAGACCTCCTGACGTGTTCAGGCTGCAGTTCTTCCTGGACAAGTATCGTATCTGAGCTGTTTGTTCATGCCATTAGACTGGTCCATTCATACTGAGCACTTGTATTATGCAGAAGCACCATCCCTGTTCAATCTGAGGCACGTGCCCCTAGTGTCTCTCTAAAATTATGTGGTAGAATTCATAAATTTGCAATCTAGAATCTAATCATTAGACTGAACTGTCAAATCATCTTCGAGAAATTATTCGTTTTAAAATAAAAATAGTTTGAAACTAAATGTCAAAGCAGCCCTTTCTGTAGAATAAAATTAAAGTTGCTAATTTTCTTGGTAACAATTTATAACAATTCAGTGGTAACAAAGATTAAAAAAAAAAAAAAAAATAGAATGGTAATGCATTTATATATACTAATAAACACGTTACAGTTCAAGTTATATTAAGTAATATTATAGATATTGTATTATGAAAGAAAATTAATTAACATTACTAAATACTTTCTAATATAATAAATATCATTATTAGGTTTTACAAACTTATAATAATAATAATAATAATAATAATAATACATTTTATTTAAAGGCACCTCTCTGGGCACTCGAGGACACCGTACAATACATAAAAAATACAAAGAGTAAAAAAAAAAAAAAAATTTAAATAAGACAATGTAGATAGTTAAGTGGGGTATGCAATTCTGAATAAGTGAGTTTTTAGTCTTGATTTGAAGAGTGTGAAAGAGTCCAGGTTCCTAAGGTCCGATGAGAGTGAGTTCCAAAGTTGAGGGGCAGAGCGGCTGAAAGCCCTGCACCCCATGGTGACAAGGTGGGCGGGAGGGACGGAGAAGTGGACAGAAGAAGCAGATCTGAGGAAACGAGAAGGGGTGGCGATGTGGAGGAGTTGGGACAGATAAGGAGGGGAAAGGTTATGGATGGCCTTGAACAAAAACAGGAGGATTTTCAAGTCTATGCGGAGTTTGACCGGGAGCCAATGGAGTTGCCGCAAAACAGGGGTGATGTGGTGAATAAAGGGTTCTGGTGATAATTCAAGCTGCTGAGTTCTAAACCAGTTGAAGTTTATGGAGATATTTGTTAGGTAATCCAAAGAGAAGAGAGTTACAATAGTCAATGCGGGAGGTGACAAGACTGTGTACAAGAATAGCAGTGGAGTGGGGAGAAAGGGAGGGGTGGAGGCGATTAATATTGCGTAAGTGGAAATATGCAGACCGAGTGATGTTATTAATATAGGATTGAAAAGATAATGTGCTATCAAGGATGACACCCAGACTCTTAACCTGGGGAGAGGGGGAGACAGAGTGGTCAATAGTGAGGGAAAAAAATGGTCAGCTTTTGAGAGGGTTTGTTTAGTGCCAATAAGAAGAAATTCCGTTTTATCACCATTTAGTTTGAGAAAATTGGAGGAGAACCAGAATTTGAGCTTGATGAGGTAGTCTGTAAGCGAGGAAGGTGGGAGAGAGAAATTGGGTTTGCTGGAGAGGCAGAGCTGGGTGTCATCCGCATAGCAATGAAAGCGAATGTTGCATTTACGGAAGATATTGCCGAGAGGAAGAAGGTAGATGATAAAAAGAAGGGGCCCCAGGACAGACCCCTGGGGCACACCAGTAGTAACGGAAGACGGGTTGGAACTGCAAGATTGAAGTTGGATGAGAGTGGCCTGAGAGGTAGGATTTAAACCAGTCAAGAGGTGTATGTGAAATACCAATTGAAATTACTCTGTTACGGAGGATAGTGTGAGAGATGGTATCGAAGGCCGCACTCAGATCGAGAAGGATGAGAATAGTGAGTAAACCAGAATCAGCTGCCAGGAAGCGGTCATTTATGATTTTAATTAGTGCAGATTCAGTGCTATGGAAGGGGCGAAAACCAGACTGGAATTGTTCGTACAAGTTATTAATGGTTAAATAAGAATGAATTTGGCAAGCAACAGTTTTTTTCAAGGATTTTGGAGAGGAAAGGTAAATTGGAGATGGGATGAAGGTTATTATAGTTATTAGGGTCAGCACCAGGTTTTTTCAATATTGGAGTGATAGCAGCAGTTTTGAAGAGTGTGGGAACAATTCCAGTGGAGAGTGAGGAATGGATGATGGCAGAGATGAGAGGGAGGAGAGAAGGGAGGCAGGCTTTCACCAGAACTGTGGGGAGGGGATCTAACTGACAGGCAGAGGGCTTGGACCTTAGGATGAGGTCTGAGATATCCGAGTCAGGGGGGAGCTGAAAGAAGGAGAATGAGTGAGATGTCAGACAGGGTTCAGGGGAGGTGCTGAGGGAGGAGCTTGAGCCTAGGTGCAAGTGAATCTGATGAATTTTCTGAATGAAAAAGGACATCAGGGAGTTACAGAAAACAGTTGAGTACAGATGGGGAGGGAGAGAGAACGGGGGTCTGAGAATATTATTGAGAAGAGAAAACAGTGACTTGGAATTACCTTCATTTAAACAGATTATGCCAGAATGGTAGTTTTGTTTGGTTTGAGAAATACAGTCCTATAAAATGTGATTTTTGTGCATACCTTTGTGAACAACAAGACCAGTTTTCTTGTACAGTCACTTAAGCTGTCGACCTTTGGCTTTCATCTGCCGTAGTTCTGAAGTGAACCAAGGGGCAGAGGTGGAAAAGGAGACAGACCTGGTTTTCATAGGAGCGAGAGAATTAAGAATGGTGTTGAGGCCATTGTTGTAATGGGAAACCAAGTCGTCAGAGGTGGATAAATTGTGAGTGTTCAGAAGACAGCTGATACCAGAGGAAAGTTACGTAATGCTACGGAATGAGATAACACGTGGGGGCTTTGTTGAGGACCGAGTGAAATTGACATTAAACGACAGAAGCAAATGATCAGTTATCTGCAGTCCAGTTGGAGGGAGTGAGACCAGAACAACAAACTAAATCCAGAATGTGACCCTTTGAATGAGTGGGAAAGTCAATATGCTGCTGGAAGCCAAGGCTATCAAGACAGGATGCAAAATCATGGGTGAGAGGGAGATTGATATTGTCCATATGTATGTTGAAGTCCCCCAGCAGTATTACATTATATATCGTATAGCCTATAATATATACTCATATTATATAATATAATTTGGATCAATGGATGGATGGAAGGAGAATTAATAAAAAATAAAAAAATCATACTTTGAAATTGACAATTTAATTTATAATTAGTAAATTCTTATATAATATAATTTAATATAATAAAATATAATTAGTATAATATAGAGAATGGAATAGAATAGAATAGAATAGAATAGAATAGAATAGAATAGAATAGAATAGAATAGAATAGAATTTTTTGGGATATTGGCCATTCATCAGTTATCAGTGAGATTATGAAAAATATTATTAGCTTATCATATTATAATGTAATATCCCTACATTTCACATCTAATATCTTTTCAATCCTACATGATACCTAAATCTTAGAAAACTAAATTCAGCAAATTAAACTAAAGTGTCATTTTTCGTTTTTCTTGTTAGTCACCATGCATGCCTTATAGTATTACATGAATATTTAATATTCATGACAAAGATCTCTGTGAAAAACATAAAAGCCCTTAATTAGACACAATTATGTGCGTGTGGGAGTTTGAGGGGGCCGTGTGTTTTCGTGACCAGGTGTCCATCTATGGATGTTTTTAGCCCTCTTCTCCATAGACATCACACCCACAGATATCTTAAAGTTGCTTGCCACTGCCATATGACAGTTCCATGTGAGCCGGCCGTTATGTCAGATATCCAAATACACACACGCACTCAGCGAGGCTCCATTGCTGTGGGCAGAGCAGCATTTGTGTGACACCAGAGGGGGCACGCTTGGGATCCTGAGAGGAGAAAAGCATGCTGAATAGGTGAAAGCTACTTGAGTTAAGTATGTATGTTCAGGAGGGGTGCTAATGAAATTCAAGTTTATATGTTTTCTTCACAAGGACACAATCCAGATTAACTCAAGATCTTCAGCTGTCTTAAGCAAGAGCTCTCCAAATGGATCAATAGCTGTTATGGAAATACTGGTTAATATGCAGACATAATTAAGATAACAGCAATATTAAAAAGGCTTCAAGCTGTTCTTCATCCGCCGTGTGTGTGATTTTGCTTGTGGTACTTCCAGCGCTCTTCATTTTCATTTTAATGCATTTTCTGGGTTCCAGACGTGGATTAAAATTAGTTCTACATGAAACAGCCTTTTTCCAAATGAATCCACTGTGGAAAATCCTTTTGAGGGTAGAACTAGGCTTAATACTCAATTCGCCAAAGAATCAATCACTGTTTTTGTTCTTTTGCTCTTCAAACAGCCCTTGTCTACTCCCTTGTAAAGTATATTTGTTTCGTGAGATGCCTTTAGTATTAACTTAGTTTTTGTGCCCCTATATCAAAATCAAAACAGTTGGTAAACTCAGAACAGCCCTTAAAAAAAAGTCCTGTGGTGGTACCATATGGCACTTTGAAATGTAAAATTCAACTACCATGCCATTTACGTTGTCATTCAGGGTACTTCAAAGCATACCACGTTACTGCCATGGTACATAGCCATGATTTTTCTTCTGGTAGTTTTATGTAAGTGAGGGCTGAGACTGTCCTCCAGATATCCTGAGGTGAGAATGCAGTAACTTCCAGTCCAGCTCTACTAATCTCAATTAACATGAACATAAAACTGGATGTGAAATAGGTTTTTATTCTCCTCCCTCTCTGAGATATAGTGGTGACAATTCCTGGTCCAAAGCACCATATGCCGACCATATAAATCTTGCAGACACTGAGAGCTGTAAAGGTAATGACCGTAACGTGGGCCCCCTCTCTAATGAATTACTCAGGAGGGGGTAGTTAGTGTGTTTAACAGTGTCATGTCCCTGAGGCAGCACTGACAAAAAAAAAAAAAAAAAGATAGTCAGTTGCAGAAGGTCGAATATCAATTCCTTTGCAGTGATTCTTTATTTGTTCAGGGCGGAGCCTTGCAGTTGAAATCCCCAAACAGCTTTTTTTTTTTTAAAAAGACAGCAGAATATTGCACAATTACTAAGAACTAGTACAGAAAAATGCAAAAGAGAGAGAGAAAAAAGAGCTATCTAGTTAGTGGTGCTTTACTAACCCCTACCTCTATATACTATATTATACTTTAGCACCAGTGTTGCCAGAGAGGCAAGATGAAATAAAATAATGAAATAAAATGAAATGAAATATAAATTAAAATTAATAATAATATTTAAAAATCTTAAGTAAAACTAAACTGAAACATACAGTACTGTGCAAAAGTCTTAGGCTCGCTAGCATTTTTACACACAAAAGTGTTTAAGCCAGTTATTTATATATTTTGCTGTAGTGTGTCAGTAGGAACTATCAGTTTACATTTATATATTAATTGCCATTTTTTTGTATGTATAAAGAGTCTGACAATAGTCTCTATGCTCCACATGAAGATCTGATCTCATCTTCATTGAGTCTGTCTGTGATTACATGAAGAAACAAAAAACTGAGATGGACTAAATCCAGAAGAACTGTGGCAACTTCTCCCAGACACTTGAGGAAACCTTCCTGCAAAACTACATGAATAGGTGTAGGAATAGAAGCCGTTTTAAACGCAAAGGGTGGTCACCCCAAATATCGATTTGATTTAGTTCATAGAAGTTCATTCATAAATAAAAGCTATTTCTGTTATTATTTTTGACAGCATTCTCACTTTAAAGCATTCTGACAAGTGCCTAAACTTTTCACAGTACTGTAGTTTTGCAGGTGGGTTTCCTCAAGTGTCTGGGAGACGTTGCCTTAGTTTTTCTGGATTTAGTCTGGCTCAGTTTTTTTCTGTTTCTTCATGTAATCACAGACACAGACTCGATGATGGTGAGATCAGATCATACCGGCTGCTGTCAGACTTCTTGTGCATTAAAAAAAACACACAAAAAAATCTCACTGGATTATTACAATTAACTGCAAAATGAATGTTTATAAATGTAAACTGATATTTCCTACTGACACACTACAGTAAAATATATAAATAACTGGCTTAAAAACATTTTTCATGTGAAAATACCAACGTGCCTGAGACTTTTGCACAGTACTATGCATCAAATGTATGGTTTTCTGACATAATTGTTTTATTTAAAAAAATTATGTCAGAGCCTTAGACTTGGGCATATCTTGCAAAAGCTCATTGGGCGATTTGAGTCTATAAGTTCCCAATCCTGTTCCTATCTATCTTCACCTGTCACTTCTCTTCCTCTATTTGATTTGTGCCAAATAAAAGAAAATAGTAATAATAAATTAATAAATATTCCATGGTTATCTACAGAACACGCTGTGAAAAGTAGAAACATGAAGCGAAAGGAGAAACAAACTACAGTGCTTAATAATAATATTTTAGGATATTGCTCGATTAACATTGAAGGAGGGACCCCATGTTATATCTAGGGGCTACCATAGACAACATAAAAGGCCTTAGCAACTGCATAGCAACACCCTGGCAACCTCCCACATACGGCAATGACTTCTGCACAGACAAGGCACTCACATTTTCCTCACAAAAAGCATCAAATCTGGTCTTTCGTTTATAGATGCAACTGAATACCACATACATCTGCATATCTTCACATTTGTGCTTGTGGGGGCGTGATGGCTTCTGTGGGTGTGTGAGCATTTAAACCACTTAAGATTCATTTTCAACAGTAATCAATTCATTCAACAGCTCAAATGTGCAGCTCTGTTTTTGGTCTAAAATATTCATGGAGCCTTTCTGTTATCTGAATTTCGCCGTAGGCATCGAGCCCGGTTTTAGCACTTTTCTGGCGCAGACAATTGCATGTGGAGGGACACTGGGGTTCAGTCATTGTTTCACTCCCCCAAATAGCCCTATCATCACAATGAGAGCAGTTTATAATTAATGTTTTGTTAAATTAACCCTTTTGTGTTTCTAGACCTACACATTATAGATAAACACATACTGTATAGTCCTACCACCCAAAACGATGTGCCCAGATCGAAGTAATACATTTTCAATTACCATATTGTTCCGAATATAAGATAACCTTTTTTTCTTGGAAATACATCTGAAAAAAATGAAGTCGCCTTATATTCAGGGTCTAAACTTTTACATGTCAATAATATACCCGCAACAATAGGTAGCACCAAATACATGTAGAACTGATAAACGCGGCAGAGTCATCAAACAAATCTCATTAAGCAGCCAAGAAATATGGTGTAATGTTAGAAGATGTCGAGCCCAAAAAGACAGTATTAAAAATGCTAACAGTCAAAGAAAAGATTACCGCAGTCCTAAAAGCGCCTGTCTGTTTCTTCGAAGCAGTCAAGTGTGTCAGTACATAGACGAAAAAAAGAAATGAGGGGCTGCCCGTAACCAGAGCCGTCATCTAGCTGAAGGCACTGGAAATCACCAAAGAGCTGACCTTACCCACCAGCAAGGCTGGTCATTTCTTCTTTCGGCTACGTACTGACACACTTGCCTGTCAATATCCTCGAAGCAGCCGCTTTGATGCAGCGTAAGGGCCGGTTCACAGAGAACACATTTTTGCTGTTAAAACGCAAAGTACAGGTCAGTGAAACAAAAAAGCGCATCTCGATATGCGTTTTTTAAAAGTTTAACTGATTTTACCTTTAGCGCTGTGTTTGTAAAACGCAGTGTCATGCACGAGACCCAAAAGACTCAAGTGCAACGGTTATACGCGCCCTTCTAGTGTGTGTTTACCAGTGTTGTGCAAGTTACTTCCAAACTGTAATACATTATAGATTACTTCTTTACATTGCAATATTACGGTCTCAGAATTGTAATGTGTTTGAGTTACTTTCACCAAAATTACTACAGAAGTAGAACTTAACATTCTAAAATGACAAAATGTACTACAGAGCATTTTACATCCAGAAGAAGGTGATATGATGTAGCATAATGACAGTGGGCTATCCGAACTAACAATATAGCATACAATTGGCAAAGTGAAGGCACAAGGCAATGCAAGAAAGGATGACAGACAGAATCACAAACAATCCAAGTCTGTTAAAAGTATGGTAGAGGTAAAGTGATTATCTGGCAATATCTGGGAATAGCTTGGGTCTATTCATATTAGACACAACAGAACTGTATGTAAACTCCAATGCCATGCCAAGATGCACATTTGTTCTTTACTCTTTTTTTATTCTCTTTGAATTCAAGAGGTTCACAACGCAAAAACGTCATTGCAAGTGCAAAAAGTGATGTTATTGCTAGTGCTATTTCACAACGTCGATAGCTCTTTCGGTTTTAGACAAAGGTTGCTTTTGACTGCATTTGCATTTGACTATTACGTTCTTCTTGTCCTTATCTCTGACAAACTCGAAGTAATGCGCATTCGTCCATCTCGCTAATGTACAGTCTTCATCCTTGTTTATACTCCGTTGACTGCGCGCGTGCCACATCCGTTTGGGCAGGTGTTTATACTTGATGTGCTCGCCAGTGCTATTCTTTGAAACGACAGAGCCTTTAAGCCCTCTTTAGCCGCTTTTCCACTGGCCAGCGCGAGCACACACAGAGGCCGAAATCATGCCTCGCGGCACTCCTGTAAAACCCACCCTAAACACGCCTTCACTGGACTGTCACACAAAGGTACACCAACAAGAGGGACATGAATGAAATGAATCGCTATACAAATATATCAGAAGCTGTCATTTAGTCTTCATTTACAAACTCGGACACCATATGCGGCTATTGACTGACCACGAACAGGTAACTTTTTCATTCGTTAATGTTTCACGGTCTAGCAGTTTTTTTGTTTGTTTTTTTACAATTAAATTTTGGGCTAGAAGTGTGTTGTAACGCAAGCTTTACTGAAAATGTAAAATATTACTGAAAATTGATTAGTAATGCCTTACACTACTGCGTTACAGCAAAAAGCAATATGTTACTGTAATGCACTACTTTTGTAACGCATAACTCCCAACACTGGTGTTTACATAGAAAAAAAATAATAGCGCAGTGGAATGGAAAAACACATTCTGTGGTAGCATTCTGTGTTTTCAACGCTACTTCATCGAGCCTAAGAAAAAACATTCATATCCCCTGGATCAGATAGGTAATGCAGATCAAACACCAGTTTTTTGACATGCCAGCATCTGTCACTGTACTTAAGAAATCAGTCATACTGAAATCTACTAAAATGAGAACTCCAGGTTATTTTTATGGTAGCTATGCCATAAAGTGTTTATTTCTGAAAGTGATTGTTTGTTGTTGGTACGTTTTAACAGTGTTTACTACTTACCATACTTCTTTTTATTTTATTTTTGTAGGCTATTTAAATACGAAAAATATGCAATATGAAAATTATTTTCAAATATTTTCTTTAAAAGAAATTTTCTTTTCCCAAAAGGTACATCTTGAAAACGTCTTGTATTCAGGGTTGTCTTATATTCGGAAACAATATGGCATATGTAAAATGCCCCCATAAAAATTCTAACCGGTATATTTGACAAAGAAACCAGAAGTGCACACACATGATAATTAGACAGAAGAGAGCGTCAAAAAGACATCTTTGGGTTTTTTTACATCTCTTCTCTTGCCCTTTGAGTGTAATTATGATTTGAATCAGGTGCAAAAGGTCACGAATAAGATCTGACTAAAGAGTTCCAACACCTGCCATGCTCCCAACAGCTCGACAGAGACAGAACCGAACCGAACATGTTGCACACTTCCGAACATGCCATTTTACCAATTGATGCCCTTTATGTGGCTTCGTGTATGATTTAGTCCTCTTTGTCTGACTGCGCCCATGATATCCCAACCTTATGGAGTATGATTTTCCTCATCTAAATGCAGAAGGACGTCTTCTCAGCGTGAAGGCTGGGTGCTCGCTCTTAGAGCAGGAGAGGATGAGATTAAAGATGCATGAAGCTCTACACATCCCCTGAAGATGATCAGCACGGTTTCATATTCTCTCTCAAACTCCGAGCATATGTAGATGTTCTCCAGACAACCTACAGAATCACAAATACTCATCAGGCAACTTGGTTTTCTATATCAGCTTTTTAGAAGTGCACACCTGTTTGTTTTTGACTGCTAATTGATTGTTTTGTACTACAAACACACTCTCCCTACAGACATAAAAAATAAGAAATGTAATCACAATGCATTAAAAGACTAGAAAATGCTCGGTTTCTTCTTATAACTGAATTCAGGCTCTTGAAGAATTTAGCTGAATCGGAAAAAGAAGGGCAATATGAAGGTTTTAGTCTTTTACTCTGAGGAATACAGTCAGAGAGGTTTATTTTATACTTTTATGTTTTAATGTATTCTTTTTTAATTAACCGTCTAAATAACCAAAGCACTCAAACTTGACAACAAAAGGTCAAGATGTGAAATATCTGTAAGCTTTCAGAAGCCTAAGACACAGAAGGATTGAAATTTAAATGTGAGGGGACTACACCCTGTTGGTTATAGGGTATAAAGGAAGTGTCTATGATGTGAATCCAATTTGGAGGTATCCTATAGGGGCAAAGCAGCAGAATGGAATGGAAATTCATAATCACAATTGACAGCAGACAAATTCGAAGGCCCAAACAAAACAAAGGAAGGATTACTGCAACTGGAAAGAAGAAATGACCAAGAAATGAAGCACCAATGCAGAAAACACAAATAGAGACCCACACAGACACACACTCTGACATACAGAGAATCCAGCACTATTGCAATCAATGACACAAAAGTACAGTAGCACTTGATGTTAGCAGAAATACAAACACAAAAAAAATCACATTCTCACACTTTTCCAAAAAAGACACAATACCCTAAACTAGAGATACTCAATTTAAAAGGCACAGAACAGGATCCCTCAAGACTCCAGGGACACAATCAGTATTTTTTTATTTAAATTTTTTATAATTTTTTTTTTTTTAGGTTTTTAGATGTTAACATTAACATTTTATATGTTAACTTAAAATATTATTTAAATCGGTTAAATAACCCAATGTTTTTTTTTTTAACACGTTCACTGAGTAACAGTATTATTGTTTAATCTTTCTAAAGATTAACTGCGATTATTTTATTTTACTGACAGTAAAAAAATACAAACTAAACTACCAAATGAGTTTTTAGACATAGACTTTTCATAACTTTGGGGTCTTTATGATTTTTACTTTTATTCACCAAGGGTCCATTAAATAAATGACAGTATACATTTTTCAAGTGACAACACAACTGTTTTCAACATTGATAATTATAAGAAATGTTTCTTGAACACAAAATCAGCATATTAGAATGATTCCTGAAAGATCATGCGACACTGAATACTGGAGTAATGTAAATACAGCTTTTCCATCCCAGGAATAAATACATTTTTAAAATATATTATAATTAGCGCTGTCAAATTGATTATTCGCAATCCAAAATAAAAGTTTGTGTTTATACACACACACACACACATACACATACACATACATACATACATACATATATATATATATATATGTGTGTGTGTGTGTGTGTGTGTGTGTGTGTGTGTGTGTGTGTGTGTGTGTGTGTGTGTGTGTTCTGTGTAAAATTATTTATATATAAATACACACACGTATACATTTAAGAAAAAAAATTATATATAAATAATATAAATACAGTATATACATGCAAATATTTATTAAATATATACAGGAACGAGTGTGTGTGTAATATATATATATAAAAAATATTATATATATTATATATATAAATATTGGCTCATTTTTGGATTTCATGAGAGCTACACATTCCAAAAAAGTTGGGACAGGTAGCAATAAGAGGCCGGGAAAGTTAAATGTACATATAAGGAACAGCTGGAGGACCAATTTGCAAATTATTAGGTCAATTGGCAACATGATTGGGTATAAAAAGAGCCTCTCAGAGTAGCAGTGTTTTTTTTTGGAAAAACTGTGACGCCATGTCATCCGGACTAAAGAGGATAAGGACAACCCAAGTTGTTATCAGCGCTCCGTTCAGAAGCCTGCATCTCTGATGGTATGGGGTTGCATGAGTGCGTGTGGCATGGGCAGTTTACACATCTGGAAAGGCACCATCAATGCTGAAAGGTATATCCAAGTTCTAGAACAACATATGCTCCCATCCAGACGTCGTCTCTTTCAGGGAAGACCTTGCATTTTCCAACATGACAATGCCAGACCACATACTGCATCAATTACAACATCATGGCTGCGTAGAAGAAGGATCCGGGTACTGAAATGGCCAGCCTGCAGTCCAGATCTTTCACCCATAGAAAACATTTGGCGCATCATAAAGAGGAAGATGTGACAAAGAAGACCTAAGACAGTTGAGCAACTAGAAGCCTGTATTAGACAAGAATGGGACAACATTCCTATTCCTAAACTTGAGCAACTTGTCTCCTCAGTCCCTAGACGTCTGCAGACTGTTATAAAAAGAAGAGGGGATGCCACACAGTGGGAAACATGGCCTTGTCCCAACTTTTTTGAGATGTGTTGATGCCATGAAATTTAAAATCAACTTATTTTCCCCTTAAAATTATACATTTTCTCAGTTTAAACATACATACATATATATATATATATATAAAAATACTTATACACAGTACACACATATATTATGTAAACAAACTTTTATTTTGGATGTGATTAATCAAAACTAATCAATTTGACAGCCCTAAATATAATAGAAACCAATTATTTAAAATTGTAAAAACAATGCACATTATTACTGTTTTTACTGTATTTTGATCAACTAAATGCAGTCTTGGTGAACATGAGACAGTTCTTTGAAAAACATTGACCCCAAACTGTAATATCACACTTTTTCTCATACGGAATCATCATATTTGGGGGTATTGGCATTAAAACGGTTTTTTTTTTTTTTTGTTTTTTTTTTAAACCTGATATAAATTACATAATCGAGTAGTAATGCCTGTTTTTGATAATCCAATGAATTAAATACTGAAAGGTACATGATCTCGTATCTGATTATTGTTGTATTGGAAACTTGATCGATCTAAACCAAATGCTACGGTTATTCAAAATCAATTACCTGAGTTAAAAACAAGACTAAAACAGCAAGACAATACAAATATGATTAAATAATCCACATCTGAAGCAGATTCACGCAACACGTGACCACACATTAGCTGAGTTCTATCTAATAACAGCGCTCATCACAGTAGATCATATAGTTATGTGCAAGGTGTTAAATTTGCTCAGTATAAACATGATGATCATAAGTAGCGGATAGTGTGGTTTCAAACAAGTTTCACGGTCATTATCGCAGCGGCGGAGAACCAATCACGAACAAGGAAGGCTAGTAAGAACATCTTGTCTAACAACTAAGAGTTTGCTAGCAGATACCTTTGATATCCCCAATTAACTCCTGCTCAACTGAACTGGCTTCAGACAAATTTCATCTTTTAATCTATTCAGATCATGTTTTAAAGTCCAGATATCAAGGACTGTATCTTATCAAATCACTTGACAAGTAGTCAGAGTAATTCTGCATGGAGTGCAAGACTCACTTCACACTTCACTGAGAGTGTTCATGATAAATCTTGTTAACCTCTTCCCCTCTCATCTTCCCTCTCTTTGTATGTCAAGTATAGGGGCCGTCGGGTCTCAGGAGTCCTTGTTCGGTTTTACTGATGATGGAAGAGCTTTGTACATCTGGACAAAATGAAGAACATCTGGGTCCGTGTTTTTGTGTATTTCGTTACAGAAGCATTCTAATCCCCCTACATGGGAACATCTGGGCACTTGTGTTTGTAATGAGCACTGGTGTTGTTGGCAGACTGTTTTTTACAGTTTCATATGTTAACATATTCAAACGAGCCAAATCTAAGTTGAATTGCTTTTGTTGGTGACATTCCATCAGTTGAATTAGCTTCTGTGTGGACTGAATTACTGCAAAATAGTTTGTCGGATGACCGCTACAAGTAATGCATTTATGCTGATGAACTGGATGAATCTGTATATTTTTGACTTTTTATTTATTCAGCATGGATTCGCTTTCAAGGATGGGTCGACAAATTGTCTAAATATGCCTCTCTTACAGAAAAAAATATTATTTTCCATTAGAGCTGCATGATATATCAAAATGATCAAAATATTGCACATGTACATATTGTGATATGCATACGGCAATGGCTTGAGACAACTGCATGATTTTAATACTCCAAAATATTAGTCCAAGTCAAAGTTTTAGGTTGATGGAGACAGCAGGGAGTAGACAAATGTGGACAAATGACTGTTGCATACTTGTGACATGCTTAATGTTATTAAAGGGATTTTTCACCCAAAAATGAAAATTACCCCATGATTTACTCACCCTCAAGCCATGTATGAGTTATACAATCCGAGTTATATTAATAAATGTCCTGGCTCTTCCAAGCTTTATAATGGCAGTAAATGGCAGCCCAAAATTTAAAGCCCAAAAAGTGCATCCATCCATTATAAAAGTACTTCACATGGCTCTGAGGGGTTAATAAAGGCCATCTGAAGTGAACTGATGGATTTTTGTAAGAAAAATATCCATATTTAACACATTAAAAAATAAAACATCGATTCGTTTCAGAAGGCTTTTATTAACTCCCCGGAGCCGTGTGGATTACTTTTATAATGGATGGATGCACTTATTTGGTCTTCATATTTTGGGCTGCCATTCACTGCCATTATAATGCTTGGAAGAGCCAGGACATTTTTTAATATAACACTGATTGTATATATACACACCTAGGATTTTTGGGTGAACTATCCCTTTAAATGCAATAAGCAAAGTACTCACCAGCACAGAAAGCCGCCTCTTGGACATCGCTTTATCCCGAATTCAGTTGTTTTCCACAGCTTATATAGCTAAATATACGCAAAATATGCCCGTCTTAGTGAGTATTCATGTAAACAGCCAGTTACGTCTGAAGTGGACTAAACAGTTGAGAAAGCGTGGATTTAACAATATATTGGAGCCGTGTGACAGCACTTAAAGTGACAGCAGCCTAATAAGCCTGCTTTTGTCTGTGTCTTTAATGTTAATCAAACAACAAAAGACAAAGTGAAAATCCTTCACTGCTCTTGACTGAATAACTTTTGTAGCTTTAATAAGAATCAGTATAAATTTAATTCATACAGTGAAGACTAAGCTGGGTTTTATTTTTACATTTGACTATTTAATTTCTGTTGTTAATAAACCTAATGTAGGCCTACCAGAAGCCCTAGTGTCATAATTCCTATCTTGTTTAACCCTGATCTTGTGTGGACTTGTGTTACTTCCTATTTTACGTTTTTCTTGTTGAATAGTTTCTTTGATTAGTCTTCCCCAGGTGTATCTTGTTAACTTGTTAAGCTTGATAAAAAAAAAAAAACGTTAAAATGACACTTTTTATGTAATGCTAGAGTAAAACTGCCATTCACTGTCAAAGTTGTAGGGATGCTTTCTTCGCACAAAAAGAATGTGAAATGTATGTTGGTTATATAATTTTCAGTTTTTTTTAATGTAATTTAAATGTATTTTACAAACTTAAAGCATTATTGTATCGCATATCAAATATTGGAATGTTGATATTCATGATTTCAGACTTTCAATTTCAGCAGCATTTTTCCACGAGTGGTCCATTCATATTGAAGAGAGACAATGGTCACTATGTTTGATATATTCAGTGATGACAATCCACATCCCGCTGTCAGAATCTGATGATATATGTATATATTCTGTGCTGATGGGCACATTCAGGCACAGCTCTGTTTTTTGACATCTATATAAACATGACGTGAGAATTTTTACACTCCTCAGAGGGAAATAAAGGAACACTGAGACAGCTGATGCTCAGCTACAGTAAAAGCGATTTGACATCAAGCATGTCTTTTCCACAGGCGCTGTGGCTGCACATTCACATTCAACCAATGTTTGCCATTTTGAAATCTAAGCCTCAAATGAACAGATGACATCACAGGCATATGACAGCAGCTGATGGGGCTGAGATAGAGGTTTAATTTCCTATTAGAGCGGCATTTACACATGAGCCCACTGGGAGACTGGGGTCATCTAATAACCCGGCCACATCACACAGCGGGGCTCCACAAAGAGAGATCAGCCCTGAACTGCTTCAACAAAACCCACTGTGGCCCACGTAACTTCAGCAAAGAATACGGGTCTCAAGCACAAACGCTCTGCAAATGTATTCTTGTGATTAATGAAGATTTACACACATTCTTTCAGTAAAGCAAGTGTGGCATTCTCAAAACCAGTTTAAAACACCATAAATGCCTTTTATATATTACATTTACATAGCATTTTTGCACATTGTGTGTGAGTGGGAACATTTTCACAAAGAAATAATGATTTAGTTCACACTTACATTTAGAATAAAATACAGAACTAAAAAAACTATACATGGGCCTACATAAAAATCTCCTGGTGGCCATAGACCAGTGGTTTTAAGAGCAACCCTCTTTTTGTTTTTTTAATCGACGCAACCCATATATAGGCCTACAACCATTTACATGCAAACAAGTCAAGCCAAGCATAAGAATACTTGGATTAAATTCAGAAATAATACCGGTAAATAAAGCCAAATGTTATAATGTACTATAAACATAGCTATATGCTATTTTAGTTCCCCTCACTCCACAACAAATCCTTTCAATTTAACGGTATTCGGAACAGAACAAAAATTTAAAATAAGTAACTATAAACACGGCAAAACCGAAAGTAACAGGCGATGGGCTCACGTAGCCCAACTCTCTCATTCAAATCCAAATGTTTCCATATTTGCAATGTATTAGGATGCTAAACTATTATTTATTATTATTTTATTATAGGCTTTGTAGTCACGTTTCAGTATCGGTGGAAAAAAAATCACCCTCTTCAGATTATAGGACATCATTCAAAACTGCAAAGTCTTTAATTTGACATGCACTTACAATAAAACAGAACATGGTGCTTTTGTAAAATAAAGAAAACAAGATGCGCTTTCTGTTGTCTGTTTGTGGAGCGCCGCGCCTCACAAAAATGAACCAAATTCAGCAGCACACTGTCAAAATAAAATGAATATATATAAAATTAAATTTAGCATACTAAAATTAAATGTGATGCATGCATTTTATAATAATAATAATAATAATAATAATATATTAGTAATTTAATAATTAAATGACCCTATATTAAGTGTTATTACGGAGTAAGAAAAAATGAATCAGTCTGGAATAGGTTCTGAATAAAAAGGCATATCTAAATTTGCTCTACATGTATATATTGAAAGTATAAATATAAAATAAAATATAATTAAATAAAGTTTTAAAATAAAAAAAGTAAAGTAAAATATACTAAAATGTTTTCAAAATGTAATTAAAATAATATATTCAATTTCTAATAAAACAACAGAAACAACATCATGTAGGAACACTCTACTCTGAGATTGTGCTGCATGTCTTAATGCCTGCACTTAATAATTAGCACGATACACATTTAAAAAAATGCGGATTTACAAACATTACAATGGGGATAAGAATAAATGTATGTGTGTACGCACAGTTGAGAGTCATTTTCTGCACACAGGTTGGCAATATGAAAGACAAGTCGCTGAGGTAGCTGCCTAGGCTAAGAAAGCTACTTATGTGGATTACCTATACCACCATGCCTATTTTTTTATATCGTACTACATCTTAGTCCTCCTCCTGATGTTGGATGTCAGCGAACACTGTACTCATGCACATGCATGTTACACATGTGAGAGGGGCACTTGTCAGAGGTAATGTTTTACAGATTCTGAGACAAGATACATCTTCCACAAAGTCCATCTCTCTCCTGCCTTCTGTGTTCCTGAGTAAGTGCTGCATTCTTGCCAGTGGGGATGAGAGATTCCCAGTCAAGTGCTGATGCTAAGCACTAAAATCCTGAGGATTTGGCCTGTGATTTATGCCTTTCATGCCAATCCTGGTCGTGGCGTTACGGACTTTTGAGCTCCTCCAGGTGATGGAACCCAGCAGAGGGTAATTAAGACGCAGGACGGCTGCTACTGCCACAAATCCTGCTCATATGAGATCCACTGGACTCTAAATCACATCTGGTAATGAGTGAGACTAATGGAGCTCTTTTATCTAGACCTTTTCAAAGGGGTGGGAGCAGAAATAGAAAGGGGTGATGTATGAAAAGAAATCCATGTCAGCACAAGAATGGTACTCTTAATATAACTTTGCCATTATGTGTCTCTTACTCAAAAACATAAGAACAGATTCAGCATCTATAATATAATGCCATAGCGACCATATATATCATATATCTGGACCAACAAATCAGAATGATTTTCGAAGGATTGTGCGACAGTCTTGGCTGCTGAAAATTCAGCTTTGTCATCACATGTTTTTACTATGATTTTGATTAATATATATATATATATATATATATATATATATATATGATTGGGTCAGAGCATCTCCAAAACTGCAGCTCTTGTGGGGTGTTCCCAGTCGGCAGTGGTCAATATCTATCAAAAGTTGTCCAAGGAAGGAAATCTGGCAACAGGGTCATGGGCTCACTGATGCACATGTGGAGTGAAGGCTGTCCCGTGTGGTTCGATCAAACAGACGAGCTACTGTAGCTCAAATTGCTCAAGAAGTTAATGCTGGTTCTGAATGCTGGCACCTTCAGGAGTCCATGCCTCGACGGGTCAGGGCTGTTTTGGCAGCAAAAAGGGGACCAACACAATATTAGGATATTACTGGTCATAATGTTATACCTGATTGGTGTGTATATGAGACCTATTTGGCTGCATTGATGACATTCTCATAAACCAGCCAGGAAAAGGTTGAAATATTGTAAATAATTTTGTAATAATATTTGCTGCATTTGTAGAAAAAAAAAAAAAGTATCAGAATATTGTGCCGTAAATCTTTTCAATATCTAGTGCAAATTAGTCAGAACTGCAGAGCTCACTTATTCCCAGCTGTAGATGGAATGAGGATGCATTTTAACATTTATCTCAATATGAGATAAAGCAATTTAAGACAAAGGACATTTTAAACAAGGTAAGATAAATCAAGGAAGATATGTTCTCCAAAGGTTTAAGGTGCACCTCATTAAAAGACAATTATTTTGCAATAAGAAATAAACAGTGCTTGTAGATTAACTGTTTTAATAAAAGCTGGAAAAAACAACATGGAGCAACTGCCTCATGAGAGCAAACATACAGATATCATACGACCGTATGACCAAAAACTACTCACTTTAATCTCTGTAATGTGTTACTGGACATATTCACTGATGAAATCAGTTCATCTTGGCTGAGTGCGAATAGAGTGTTTCTACAATGATGAAGAACTGAAGACTTGCATAGCGCTACATGCACACATCAGTATGCACCTAAGAAATCCGGCCAGCACATTTTTTTTTTAAAACATCACCTGTGGGTGCACCTATGAAGTCAGATACAAAGAGCTCAGCAACTTTTTCCATTTCTTCTAGAGAAGTCTAGTACTGCAGAATATAGCAAAAGCAAAAGGAATAACAATCTCCACCAGACTAGGAAGAAAAAGAAATATAGAGCCCAAGTGAGATTCACATTTTTGAATGGCATCGATTACCTGCCCAAAAACAAAGCTGCAGAGGCTGTTGCTTGTAATGGTATCCATATTGGAAAATACCAGCATCTGTGGGAGGACCAACTCTATTTCCAAACTAATGCTGGAGATGATTGCTGTGGGGACGCTGTTGAGTTTCAACAGACTTACTGGGTTGGACTGAATAAAATGATTGCAACCAACAGATTGAATTTTCTGTCCCTTCATAGACTCACTATGCTGTCAACATTTTTTTTTTTCTCCAATTGAGTTTCTCCACTGCATGAATTGTGAAGTCTGTAGATGAGGTTCAGCGTGGTTTTGGCAAAGCACCTCTCCATTTTAATTGCATTCTGTAATTACATATATTGGGTGGAAAATTATTTCGGAATATTTTCTCTCGACTACAGGAAGTTCAGTGCGACGAGGGCCAGTTCAGTAGCATGAAACAGAGCTGTTCCATGGGAAGTGTAGATTGCGTGGGTAAGCCATGCACACTCAATCATGTTCAGCCCCCACACACTCAAAACACATCATTATGCTGGACTATCTGGCGACCCCTCATATCAGGGGATGGGCAGTGGGGCGGGAGGGTGATTTTGGAGCCAATCAACCGTTTATTACATGGGAAGCAGGACAAAATGTAGGATAAAATAGAATGAAACCCAGTCCTGGATCTGTGTTTCTGCTTTAAAAAAAAAACTCTATGTTGTATTCCATAAAAATGATCAAAGCTAATGCATCACGTTCGAAGCTCATCGTGGCTAAAAGCAGCTTTGTATGATATGGGATTACTGTAGCATTTTAGGCGCATTGCAGGTAGTAAATTAATCCAGGCTCTAGTGGATTTTCTGTTTTTTTAGGAGACCTACACTGTTGCATACACAATTATGTAATATCCTGCAGCAGCTAGAGCTGGAACAAAGGCAGATACCTCTTGATATATTGATTCAGTTAAGGGTGGATCGGACATGAAAATAAGATGGGTTGAGGGTTGGGTTTATCGCACACATAACTCAATAGAGATAGCATAGCCAGAGATTTCACAATGACAAAGTTCAGTCCACACTGCAGCCTATTCTGGACATAGACAGGAAAATAACATCTGACCCAGCCATGATTCAATTAGTTTTTATGTGGCATTTAGGGGTGGACATTAGATTAAAACACAATAAAATATAATACAAATAATAATACAAATATAAATAAATCAAATGTTATTATTATTATTATTATTATTATTAACAACCTTTTGAGTTTAATATTTTTAAATTGTTTTATAAGCATTAATTGACTGCACACAAATTATTATTATTAATATTATTATTATTTAAAAATGTTAAGAAATTATACAAAATAATAAGTTTATTATATTTGTATTAATAATAATATTAATAATAAATATAGCTGTTGATGATCATTTGTATATATTATTTCATGATAATATTTTAAATGTGCACACTCACAGAAGCTGTGTAAAGCCAGCACAATAGTAAAAACAACATCATCATCAATTCTCTTAAACCCAGTACATGCCTGTCTCAAAATGGAATTCAATTAACGTAGACTAACCATGTTCCGTAAACCTTTCGCCATTCACCGCACGCCCACGTTCACTCAATCCAGACAATCATGTTTGTGTGATCATTCCCTGGGTGAATACCCATTGGACAGTCCACACTTTGACTGATGTCTTTTGGACCAATAGTATTTGAGAAAAGTGGGGAAAAGTACCTCCTCCGCTGGTGTACGGAATATGATAAGCGTTAACGGTGTTCCGCGCAGGCTTACAATGATGTTCCGTAAAGAGCGCATAACTTGATTTCAACTGCGAAAATGTGAACATTTATCTGATCAATTGTGAGCTGTTTATTTTAACTGAAGAAATGTTTCAAAATTGAACATCTAAAAAACTTTTAATTTCACAGATTTTGCAGACTTTGGTCGAATCCTGCTGTCAGACCTTCGGAAGTTCACATTTGTAGCCTGCATGATCGTTACTGAGCGCGTGACGGACGGTCCGTGTGAATTGAATGCGCACAGGAGAGTTCAGCTTCACTGGAGATGCATGATCGACAAACTTTAAACCCTTGATTTCAAACTACGCTGCGAATATTCAGTTGCCCACTCATATTCATGTCATTTTCACTGTGTGCTGTATGTAAAATTTGTGTTATCTTGTCTTTATTTGAAAAAGTATGATTCAGTGCACATAAAACTTGCCAGATTACAAGTCCCCTGTTGGTTACATTGTTTACTTTTTATAAAAAAAAAAAAAAACTAAAAAAACATTCGTTTATTTGTGAAAAATACTGTAATATGATCACATAATCAAGAGGTTGGAAGTTGCCATATCATTTAATAAATATCAATTCAAATAAATAAATATAAAGTTTGATTGAGAAATCAATGTTAAGTGGTCTCTTAATTTTTTCCAGAGCTGTACGAGTCAAAAGTTTGGAAACATTAAGGTTTTTTAATATTTTTGAAAGTAGTCTCTTCTGTTCACCAAGGCTGCATTTATTTGATCCAAAATACAGCAAAAACAGTAATATTGTGAAGTATTTTTTTCTATTTGAATATATTTTAAAATGTAATTTATTCCTGTGATGGCAAAGCTGAATTTTCAGCATCATTACATCAGACAGCATCACTAGCCTTTAGTCACGATCCTTCAGAAATCATTCTAATATGCCGATTTGCTGCTCAAGAAACATTTATTATTATTATCAATGTTGAAATTTTTTTTTCAGGATTATGTAATGAATCAAAAGTTCAAAAGAACAGCATTTATCTGAAATATAAAGCTTTTGCAACATTATAAATGTCTATACTGTCACTTGATCAAATATATATATATACATTTATTTATATATATATATATATATATATTTATATTTATATTTATATATATATTTATATTTATATTTATATATTTATATTTATATTTATATTTATATATTTATATTTATATATATATATTTATATATATATATATATATATATATATATATATATATATATATATATATATATATATATATATTAATATATATAATAAACTGAAAGTCAACCACTAATATATTCACATTTATACAAAACTGTGTTAAAGAAAATAAACTGAAAACCCTTAAATCACTGTTTTGCTGGTATGTAGCATCTTAGTCCATGAAGCATTTGAAGACAAAATTACATCCACACCACAACAATGAAAGGTCATGATCAATACTTTAGAAAAGTGCAGCAGCATACTTGCTGATAATCTGAGCATGACAGCAATTTGCTTTCTCAGCATGCATTTATGAACAGATAGTCCAAGGTCATTTTTTATTGTGTTATTAGTGCATACATTTGATTCTGGTATTAGTCCAACACTCCACCATCGTAGAACAAAAATAGATCCACACGCATTCATTTTCCATAGCCTTTAAACTTTAGAAAGACAAAGAAAGTGAAAAATGTGAGAAAAGAGTGGGAGGTAGAGAGGCAAGAACAGGAAAGTCTAGAACAAGACTAGAACGAGAAAGAGGTCTTAACCATTTTCTGTCATCACAACTGGACCAGGAGACAAATGTGTTTACTGACTCTCTCCACAATAGTGCAAAAGGTATAATACTGTAGGTATATGGGTCAGCTGTCAAACACCATTATGATCCCTGCCCTTCCTAATGTCATTCTTGTTTTGCATGCGTTTATAGGGACAATTCACCTAAAAATTTAAATTCATTCATCATTCACTCACCCATATGCCATTACAAACATGTTTAATGTTAATTTTTCTATGGAACACACTTACAAATTCATTTCACAAGATCTTGAATAATTTTGATTCAAGTGAAATACGATTCATTTAGGTAGTTATTTGGGTAGAAAGAAATGATCTCTCTCCACTGTAAAATATCTATGGCAGATTGATCCAAATCAGTAACTCATCTTTTTGAACTATTCAATAAAAGAATCAGACAATGAGAGTCATTTGGTCAACATGAACTGCTGTTGTATGGAAAATGATGAGCACAACCATTTTCATTTAGGGTGAACTATTTGTTTAATAAACTCTTAAGGGTCCTGATATCATCTCTGAAATGTTTTATGACATCCATTCCTTGCAGAATAAACCTCTATGTTTCATATGTGTGTTTACTGCCTCTATTACAGCTGGGTTTATCTGACTACTTATGTGTTAGCATAATACAATGTATTAACATTGCTATCACAGTAATGACTATATTCGTTTCAAACTATTTCAATTACTGACCAGTCAAGCCATTTTCTCTCACTCTCTCTTTCTGTCTCTCTGAGCAGTGTATGTTCTGCGATCCTCGGAAAATCATTAATGAAGTGTCACTTTTTCTCAGATCCACGGATAATTAGCGTTGCTCTCTGACGGCAGTGATTAAAACAATCTTTCTACAGACTAGGTCAAGGTGTTTCAGCATGGGTTATTATTTTAACATGATTGTGTGTGTGTGTGTGTGTGTGTGTGTGTGTGTGTGTGTGTGTGTGTGTGTGTGTGTGTGTGTGTGTGTGTGCGTGTGTGTGTAAATAACCAATATTAAGTTAAACAACTGGTCACACTTGTGACAATGTTGACCACCATAGAAATTAACTGAAAATTCAGCTTTGCATTAAAGAAATACATTTTATTTTAAAATAAATTGCAATAATATATCACAATATTCCTGTTTTTACTTTATTTGTAATCACATAACTGCAGCTTAAGATACTACTTTCAAAAACAAACAACAAAAGCTTACGACTATCAAAAACCGGCTGATGGTGCAAGAAAAATGTATCCTACCATTATCTGCACGTATTTACCAGAATGTGTGCATAACAGCAGTCTGGTGAAGGTTGGGTTGGGATAAGGAGCTCATTGTTTTGTGATGCAGTATATCATTCTACATCTTATTAAGTTAAGATGCATCAGCATCCCACAGAGACCGGGAAAGGATCCAGCTATGTCTAATCAATGTCACCATCCCCAAGACTTAAAGCACACAGTCAATATGCTTTCATAATGACCAGCCGAGCCGCTACTGCATCCATGACTGTGGTGTTAATATTGCACCGTGCTTGTTTGATTGTGCCGCTCATATAGATTAACCCCGAATCCAATTAATACAGACCTTCTAAATGGAGTAATGCATGCAAAATCTGAAAACATGCCGGAAATAGATTATTTGTGAATTAACAGGAGAAAGTTCGTTTCTAAAGACCCTGCACGGCAATGCTTAGAAAACTGCTTAGAAAACATTACAAGGGCTGGTAAATTAAAAGTCTCCCAAACGATCAATATTGTGTGCAAGTGAAGGATTATTTGCATTAGCTACAACATTGCACAAGTTCTTCATTAAGGCTAAAACATTAATCATTAAAATTATTTTTATGAGTTTAAGATGTACTGATATTAAAATGCTTGCCAATATTGATAAACCAATAATTATTTTTGGTTGGTATATGGCTGATAACCAAATAGCAGTTATTTATCCCTCTGAACCTGACCGCGAGTTCTGCTGGATTTTTCCTCATGAGAGCGTAAAACAACTAAAAATACTTAAAATACCGACATGAGCGATGTCTTTACAAAGCTTAAAGTGTCTAATTTTATTTGTGTACACTTACAATAAAAACAAAATGTTGTGCTTTTTCGCTAAATAAAGAAAACAAACAGGATGTGCGTTCTCCCGTCGCTCTGTCAGTGAAGAGTGTCGCTCTGCAATGCGTCTGAAAATGAACTAATTTAGCGAACACTTGCCACACAAACATGACAGATATGTCTTTAGGAAGCTTGAAATGTCTACTTTTAGGGTACATACAAGAGGCATATTTTTGCTCATTATCGGTAACGTGACCACACCCACGCACACAAAGCGATTCATATGCTAATGGTCCACGTGAAGGAAAGAACCTGAAAACAAAGAATCAGCTTCATCATTCTTCTGCTCTTCATCGAGTTTGGAAGACCAACATCATGTATCATGATTTGAGCAATTCTAATTCTTGAGTAATTCAAGATAACAATATACACTCACCTAAATGATTATTAGGAACACCATACTAATACTGTGTTTGACCCCCTTTCGCCTTCAGAACTGCCTTAATTCTATGTGGCATTGATTCAATAAGGTGCTGAAAGCATTCTTTAGAAATATTGGCCCATATTGATAGGATAGCATCTTGCAGTTGATGGAGATTTGTGGGATGCACATCCAGGGCACGAAGCTCCTGTTCCACCACATCCCAAAGATGCTCTATTGGGTTGAGATCTGGTGACTGTGGGGGCCATTTTAGTACAGTGAACTCATTGTCATGTTCAAGAAACCAATTTGAAATGATTCAAGCTTTGTGATGGTGCATTATCCTGCTGGAAGTAGCCATCAGAGAATGGGTACATGGTGGTCATAAAGGGATGGACATGGTCAGAAACAATGCTCAGGTAGGCCGTGGCATTTAAACTATGCCCAATTGGCACTAAGGGGCCTAAAGTGTGCCAAGAAAACATCCCCCACACCATTACACCACCACCACCAGCCTGCACAGTGGTAACAAGGCATGATGGATCCATGTTCTCATTCTGTTTACACCAAAGTCTGACTCTACCATCTGAATGTCTCAACAGAAATCGAGACTCATCAGACCAGGCAACATTTTTCCAGTCTTCAACTGTCCAATTTTGGTGAGCTTGTGCAAATTGTAGCCTCTTTTTCCTATTTGTAGTGGAGATGAGTGGTACCCGGTGGGGTCTTCTGCTGTTGTAGCCCATCCGCCTCAAGGTTACGCGTGTTATGGCTTCACAAATGCTTTGCTGCATACCTCGGTTGTAACGAGTGGTTATTTCAGTCAAAGTTGCTCTTCTATCAGCTTGAATCTGTCGGCCCATTCTCCTCTGACCTCTAGCATCAACAAGGCATTTTTTCCCACAGGACTGCCGCATACTGGATGTTTTTCCCTTTTCACACCATTCTTTGTAAACCCTAGAAATGGTTGTGCGTGAAAATCCCAGTAACTGAGCAGATTGTGAAATACTCAGACCGGCCCGTCTGGCACCAACAACCATGCCACGCTCAAAATTGCTTAAATCACCTTTCTTTCCCATTCTGACATTCAGTTTGGAGTTCAGGAGATTGTCTTGACCAGGACCACACCCCTAAATGCATTGAAGCAACTGCCATGTGATTGGTTGATTAGATAAATGCATAAATTGAACAGGTGTTCCTAATAATCCTTTAGGTGAGTGTATATCACAATATAGTTATTTTTGTTTTAAATAAGGTTTTTATGGTAACATTTTACAATAAGGTTTCATTAGTCTGTTAAATAATTTAGTTAATGTGAACAAATAATGAAATGCACTTCTACAGCATTTATTAATCTTAATGTTAATTTCAACATTTACAAATACATTATGAAAATCAAGGGCGAGATTGACTAAACAGGGCAAATTAGTATGAGAGCGCAATTCTATAAAAGTGTCGATGGGAGTGGACAGTTTTGAATGTGATCTACTGATGACATGCAAATTTAAAAAACACGGACGCAGCTGGATCATTTCCATAATGACCAACGCATTCTACCAGTTAGCGTCTGGTTTAAGACATGCTTTTTTGGGGGCTGTAAATAATGGCGCAAACACCAGTAAACTGACGAGCGCAAACCTTAGTAAATCACATTGCGTGATTCATTTAAATACTCTCCTCCTATAAATTTTGTGTCTGAAAGGGAAACTCCTACAAATGCATATGCAATAAGGTCAGCCGCAAAAAATAACGCAAAGCAATGAACAGCTGGATTTTATTAACTAACATTAACAAACATGAATAAATAAGTAACAAATGCATTGCTCATTGTTAGTTAATACATTAACTAATGTTAAAAAATGAGACCTTATTGTAAAGTGTTACCGTTTTTATGATACGAGTTTGATATGAGTCAAATCACTCGTTTTTAAACTACAATACTTAACGAATGCAAATGATAAGCTTTCGTGACTACGCAAGCACAGCAACATCACATTAGCGCATAACCACGATAGAGATCAGTTGACAAATTTAGTCCAATAGTCCGTTTGACAAATTTCTACCGGTTAATTGTCTATCAGTATATTACTAATGCAATAAGCTGCCACCACATAACACCACATGGCAAAGAAATGAGACACAGACAATCTACACATCACAAATTATTTTCAGCACATTAAACACTGCCTGTCTAACTAGTGCAAACCCATTGAACCAAATCAGGTGCATGACTGTAACGCTCCCAGCTGACAGAGAGTACAGTGAACCTCTCAAAGCAATCAGGCACAGACTCAAAAAATAAATAAATAAATAAAAACCTGCTGTGCTTTTCCAGCAGCATTCAGATCAGAGGAATGCTAAAAATATGTCAATTTAACGTGAGCTGTGATCTAGTTTAACAGCTTTAAGAAAGTGAGGAAGTTTTGCAGATCAATGAGCAAGCAGATGTAAGACAATAGAAAAGTTCTCTCAGATGTTATTCTAGACAGCAATGAGATTAACTGGAAAACAAAAGGAGTCTCCTGATTCTGAATTTTGAAGTAATGTGTATCCTCTAGATATCTCAAAAACATCTCAAACTCTCCTTAGATTTGTCACGATACTGCAGTCTGGAAATTAGAAGTCAAAGATTTCAATATGAATTCAGATGTTTAACATCAAATTCTTCAGAGATCAAATTATCCCCATGAATTTCAGTGGCTCTGGATTGGGTCTTTAGAATTCTATTCTCTGACACAAAAGTTAACGACTAAATAAACAAACTGTAAGCAGAACAAGATAATAATAAACAAAATAATATTAAATAATTAAACTAAATTAAACTAAACAAATTATAGTCAACAACAAAATGCTGAAGCGTTAGTTGCCCCGAAAATTAAAATTAAGTCGTCATTTACTCAACCTGGTGTTTTTCTAATGCCGTTCTAACGGTTTTGTTTTTAATCAAATCCTATCGTATACCCCTAGAACACTTTGAATATACGATACGTGCAGCATCGGACCATTCTGTGTTACTTTTGTGTCGTTTTTAAAGCTTGATGCTGGTCACTATTCACTGCCATTATATGGACGAGCACAAGTGAGACATTTTTTCGTTTTAGGAGTTAACTCTCCTTTTTAAGGGAACACTGTCAGTAGTTAACAATTATCTCATTTGCTTCTTTGTCTCATGCTTCTTATGCTTCTTATTTCAGTCTGTTCAGCCCTGTTTAGTCAATCTCGCCCTTGATTTTCATAATGTATTTGTAAATGTTGAAATTAACATTAAGATTAATAAATGCTGTAGAAGTGCATTTCATTATTTGTTCACATTAACTAAATTATTTAACAGACTAATGAAACCTTATTGTAAAATGTTACCATAAAAACCTTATTTAAAACAAAAATAACTATATTGTGATATACACTCACCTAAAGGATTATTAGGAACACCTGTTCAATTTATGCATTTATTTCACGTAAAGAGTAGTGCGCTTATCCGAGCGTATCTCAGGGTCAGCTCTCCCGTCTCTGCAGGACGTCTACACCAAACGCTGCAAAGGTAGAGCTACCAAGATCATCAAGGACTCTAATCACCCTGCAAACCCTCATTTCACGCTGCTACCATCTGGTAAGCGCTTCCGAAGCCTGATGGCCAAAACTGAGAGACTCAGGAGGAGCTTCTTCCCCCAGGCCATCAGACTCCTGAACTCAGTCACTTAACATCACGTGACTTCACGTCAGGATAAACATCGATACACTGACATTGCACTGCACTTTCTGTTCTCGTTGTTACTGTGTAACAACCTGTCATAAACCTGTTTGCACATTATACTCTTATACATTTGTTAACCACATATTTATAAGTCTACAGTTTACTCACTGCACAGTCTACTTCAATTATTTTATTCCACTTTATCCTTATTTGTTACCTTTTTTTCTCTTGACTTGATTATTTATAATTCTACAGATATAGACATATATATATATATATATATATATATATATATATATATAGTATATATTTTTTATATCCTATTTCTATTATAATTTCTTCCTTGTGTTTTTAACTGTGAATTTGCACTGTCCATGGAGCGGACCTGTTTACATTTCACTGCCGGTTGTATATTCTGTATATAACTGTGTATGTGACAAATAAAACTCTTGAATCTTGAATCTTGAATTTCTCCAAAGCTATTTCAAGACAAACATCTTTCAAGTTGATACCTAAATGAAAAACAGAGAATTCTAATTAAGCCTCTTTAACTATGACAGAAGAGTCTCTCGGCAATAAAACTGGCCTCTGAATATCAGAAAAATCAGAAGATGAACAAACATACAGCTAATGACAGAGCTGTGAAATGCATCCCAGGTTTCACAAAAATATTAGCTGGCAGCTATCACACTGTAGCCCAAGACTGGTTACCTACTGAAGCTAAGCAGGGTTGAGCCTGGTCAGTACCTGGATGGGAGACCTCCTGGGAAAACTAGGTTGCTGTTGGAAGAGGTGTCAGTGAGACCAGCAGGGGGTCCTCACCCTGTGGTGTGTGCGGGTCCTAACGCTAATGGGGGCACTACTGTCAAAAAGCACTGTCCTTTGGATGAGACGTTAAACCAAGATCCTGACTCTTTGTGGTCATTAAAAATCCCAGGATTCCAAAAAGAGTAGGGGTGTAACCACAGCATCCTGCCCATTGCCCATTGGCCTCTGCTCATAATCATAGTCTCCTAATCGTGCCCATATACTGATTGGCTGCTTCATGCCTCTCTACCTATAAGCTGGTGTTTGGTGGTGCAATATGGCTGCCGTTGCATTATCCAGGTGGATGCTGCACATTGGTAGGGGTTGAGGAAATTCCCCTCTTCCATATGTAAAATGCTTCTCAAATCTCGGGATTCGCAAAATACTTGCTCTTGAAAGATGGGTCATACCCAGTTTATTTGGACCAGCTTTCTCCTCAGAATCATAACCTGTAAGTATGATTAATTATTGATGTATATATTTTCTACCGGGTGTTCAAAATACATTGTTTTGTGTTTTATATTGTGTGTGCTTCCGGCTAACCGGCTAACTCACATTATTATTATCTTACTGAAATACTAAGCAGCTTTAGTCCATTATTACTAGTTCTTTCAATGTTTCTTGCTTGGATTGATATGGTAAAATCGACGTCATCGTTACTGTCTTTACAATGTGTACAATCGCTGAGATTTAGGAAGCTGAAGGAGCTGAAGTTCAGGTATGGTAATGAGTGTTCCGCTTCCGAAAAATGCGTTGTAGACGGTAGACCAATCACAACAGAATGAGCCGTCTGACGAATCAGAGCAGAGTAGGCTCACGGAAAGAGAGACTGATTCCTCCATAGAGTCGTTTGAGAATCATTGAACATTGTGGTGATGTGCAATGTATATTGTGAGAAAACACTGCTATCACACTTTTTCCTTTTTACCTTTGAAGCATGTAAACCTGTTATAGGAGACCTCCAAAACAAAATTAGGAACCTTTAAAATAGCATAATAGGGGAACTTTAAAATAGATAACAGTTCCCTATTCTCACAAATTTTAACAAATAAATGCAGCTTTGGTGAAAATAAGAGACTTCTTTCAGAAACAAAAAAATTAAAAATACCTGCCGCAAACTTTTGAATGGTAGTGTATATACAGTACTTGTAATGCTACCTAATCTGTTTTTGTACAATATATCAAGTTTGTGTTGCAAATAAAACTTCTAAATTGCAACATATTAAAAGCTGGTTGTAGGTTGCAGCAGTAGGATCTGAGGCGTGCTTGGAGATTAGTCTCAGAGGCTTCAGCTAACAGCTCAGGTACGGGTGAATAATTGTGCTTCGAAGTGCCTAAAGCATAATTATGAGTTTCTACAATATTCCTGAAAGGGTGGTCTCTTAAACCCCTGCACAACACAGCCCAGAGGAGTAAATCAATAGATAGACGACATCTTCATGACATGATCATGCAGATTTTAAGCCATTAGACCTCTTAACAGACATGTGGAAGAGCGGTTACAATCCCTGTGGGGGGTTAGTATGTATTTCACACATATACAAACACCCACAGGTCAAGAATAGCTGCTCCCTACCTGTGTGAGTCCTGCTGGCTAATTACAAGGAAAAGGTCAAACAACAAGCTAATGGGCCTCACATGGTGCTAATGGGGCAGTGGACACATGTGAATACTACTGCACACACATACAGACTCAAAAACACCTACACACACACACATGCTACAAGATTAATTCTGCATGATTCTGAATTATTCTCATTAATAAATGTAAGAAATGCACATGCACAAACACCAGATCCCCCAGGCTGTGTGCAAAATACACAGTGGGCTGTCAATAAACCTTCCTAGAAACACACACAGAGACCTCCTGTGTGTCAATAACTCTGCATAGTTTATGGAGCTCTGCCTGTGCTGCTTGTCTGCATGTCAATTTTTAGGAACCGATCGGCCCTGCCGTACACAGAGTGTGGGGGGGAACTGAAACAGACATCAGGCCTGATTAGGAATCATAATAAATGAATCAGAGCTGGAAATGTGTGCAAACACTCAATTCTATATCACGCAGATTCTGAATTACAGGAAATTTTAATGGCTATTGTAGGGTGAATTGACCTGGGGCTTTGAAATTAATTGTTGTGAAATATTTGCATACATTTAGACTCTCGTGCACACTGGCCTGATTTCTGGTATGAAGCGTAATCAGCATATTATGTAGATAACAATGCGATTAATTAAGAAAGAACCCTTCCGACTTCCCAAAATGTGTGTGTCTGTTCTTCCCTAGCGGTCCATCACTAGAGTAAAAACTGTTAGTATGCTAATCATTCTTAGTCAGATTTGTCCTTCTGAACTGTTTGTCATTTTAATGACAAAAGAAAATTGAACAAAGACAAAACATCCCTTGGGATCCTGCGAAAATTTATGCAGTTCCCTGACAGAATATAATGGAAAAAAACTGCAAGAAGACGTACATGGAAGCCATCTGCTGAAGGTATTTTTAATATTAATGAATTCATTGCCAAATTTGCCATCAACTAAACATTTTACTAAATGCACGATATATCGTTTTAGCATCGATATTGTGATGTGCGCATCCGCGATAGTCGCATCGCAGAATGTGTGATGTCAAATATAGGGATCGTATTTGATCTGTGATCCAGAAAGAAAACAAATGAGTGTCAATGTGTCATCTATATTAGGTCCGTGCATTCGTCTTAAAGGGACAGCAGCCTAATATACCCGCAGCTGTTTGAGGTACAAAAGAGAAAGAGAAAACTATTTGAAAAGAAAATGTTACTAATGAATTAATTCTATATTATAATTAGTTATATTTAATTTATACAGTGAAGACTTATTTTACATTTGATTATTCATTTGTTCTTTTACATCCTACTGTTAGGTTTACCTGAAAAACATAAAGTTACATAAAACTGCTTATTTCCATTGTATCTTTCTTCTATTGTATTTATCTATGCTTGTAATTTGTTTATTATTTTCTATGCAGATTCACATCACTCCCCTACAAAATCACCACAGTTATTCTAGAATGATGCATTCTTTTCAAATAGAGCTATTCAAATCATCTGGTGAAACTGTTGAACAATTGTTGAATGAAGTCATTATTTTTGTTTGTTTTTTGCGCATGAAAAATATTCTTGTCACTTCATAACATTAAGGTTGAACCACTGTAGTCACATGGACTATTTGTCTATGACTTTTCTGGGCCTAGAAAGTGGTCGTTGTGTTGCGTTCAGAAAGCTCTCAGATTTCATCAAAAATATCTTCATGTCCGATTGGAACGACATGAAGGTTTGGAACGACATGAGGGTGAGTAATTAATGACAGATTTTTAATTTTTGGGTGAAGTAACCCTTTAAAATGCATTTTTACATAGTTTGTTTGCCTTTTGTCACTTTGATAATAGTAAGAAGACCACAGAAAAGGAGCACAGCTCAATATGCCAGAACATGTCCAGCTAAATTAGGTTTATGAAACCTAACCCAGACAAACACTGAGAGCGAAAGAGAGCAACCAAAGTACTGTACTTTGTAAAAGGCTGTATAAGGTAATAACAACTGTCTCTGATAAACAACCATGAAATGCATTAGTGGCCAGAGAGAAAGATCACCGTCACCTCAAACCTGAAAATACTTCAGCTTGGAAAAGAATTCAAACCCAAACCTCAAAAAAAAAAAAAAAAAAAAAAAAAAAAACAGACCGCTACAGCAAAACCACAACAGCACCACAGCGTGGGAGACTGGGGAGAGAGCCAGCAGAAAAGAGAAGAAAACCGAAGAGCCAGAGTGCAAAAGAGGAGGAGAGAGCAACAAGAACAAACACATTCTCATTAAGGGTGGAAGTCTGAAAATATCACAAGAAACTGTTCTGAAGTACACAAAAGTATAGCGTAGTGTCCCCTAAGAATTCATAGCGGATGCAACTGTCAAAAGATTATGTGTTCTTTTGATGATGAAAATTATTGTAGGCGTAAAAAAAAAAAAAAAAAAAAAAAAAAAAAAAAAGTCACTTCTGCCACAAATAATCTGCTTTAAAATGATTACCTACTCACCCTTTGATAATAAAAAACTAAAGGAGCTATTATCGAAGGTTGCTCTTTTTTTATGTTGCAAAAATGCTGAAAACTGTCAAGTTGATTTGCAGATTTGGTTATACACACACGCAGTGTTTCCCCTACGAATCTTTTCAGGGGAGGTGGTAAACGTCCCGAAACTACTAGTGTCGTGAAGCGGGCATGTTACAGATACGTGGGGTTGTCATAAACGTGGCGCAGGCGGCTGTTTGTATAGGTGCTTTGATGTATAGGTGCATTAGTGTGAGCTGAAATGACAAGAATATATTACAAGAAAAAAACCTTTTTTTATTAATATTGAAGAGTTAACTTAAGATAACTTAAGATAACTCCGTTTTTCATGATTTTCATAAATCATGTTTATTTACTGTGCATGTTTATTTATTGTCCAAATAATATCAATCAAACTGCAGTTGAGTTGTTTTGATTAAATGATAACTAAAAAATACAGAGTAACTTACAAAATTAAAGTTAATTGAAAGCTATATATTATCTTTTATATATTAAGTTAGCTTTTTTAAGCAAAAGCAGAAAACTCCACATTGCATTTAAAAAGTGTGCACACAAACACACACACACACACACACACACACACACTCTCTCTCTCACACACACAAATTCAACGCATGGACAAACAAGCGTTCAGCATGTAAGACATGTACGGAGAACAAGGAGTTGTAGGAGTCGAAATTATAAATTCTCGACCACTTTTTACTCAGCTTTGATGAACACCTCAATCAGCGCGTCTTTTCTGACTTAGCAGCCTCTTTGTCACCTGACTCGAATACTGCGCGCTGAATACTGCGGCTCATCGGCTTGTGTTCACAAACAGCAAGGACTCATCTGCTCGTTCTGTTGACAAAACTGCTGCGCAACAGCAAGGGGCCATTAAAATGAATGGATTTCTGAAAACTCGATTTCTGCTGTGACATTGGAAACTGCCTGCGCATGCGCGTTTTTGGTTAGTACATGTAAAACTCCGCAGCATTAACCCACCAAATAATTTGACATATCGCCATTAAAATGAATTACATTTCATTCCTTGCAGCTAATTAGCATGACATAAAACTCAAATATAGGAAAACTAATTCATTCTGAACATGATTTGTGAATTCGTATCCACATTGGAGTTTCCCATCATTCCACTGAAAGCGGTTTCCCATCTTCATAGCGTCATCAAGCTTCGCCTTTGTTATTGTTTTGAAAATGAAAACCTTACAGATTTTGCCTTTAAGTGAGTTTGCCATTGTACTGTTTTCATTAAGAATAATAGGCTAATGCACCCACCATTCAAGCAAACCCACCCTGAAATGGTGCCAATTCTAAACCGAAAGTAAAGTGCACTGTCATTCATTTTACTGTCATTCATTCATTTTCATTTGCATTTTACTTTCGGTTTAGAAATAACATTACGGAAAATGTACTTTTCCCTAAAATATACTAAACAATAGGATAAAAACTAAAAAGTATTTCCATGTTTTTGCAGCAAAATTTATTACATACGGAGCGACTCTTTTCCCGCTCTCTCAATCAAGTGCACATCATATATAGGTACGGATACACTCGCTAGAAACGTCATGTCAGCGTGTTCTGATGATTTTATCAGTAAAATATTAGCAAGCTACATGACATTTCTCACTAGCGTGGTAATAATGGCGCTGTTCATTCCGTATTAGTAGACGCTGCTCCGAACACTGTTGAAAGAGTCGCACAGACAGGTAATTCACATACTCTCTTTCTTTCTCTCCCTCTCTCTCTCTCATAACTGCAATGGCTAAAGCCTCCATTACTAGCTCTAAATGACATTTTGCCTTTAAGTGAGTTTGCCATTGTACTGTTTTCATTAAGAATAAAACCTAGACACAAGAGCGCTAATGCACCCAAACCATTCATCTGAACAATGTTTTGACCCTGTAGAGTATAAGTGGAATAATTGACTTCGGGCCGTTGAATTATAATTCAACGCCCCGTTGTCAATTATTCCTTACTTAATGCATTTACTAATGTTAACAAATGGGACAATTGTGAAATGTTACCAACTTGTTTAATAAATATTTTAAGTTTACACATTAACGTTGAAAGCCCCACTAATACATTTTGTAAAATGTTTTGTACATTTTTAGTTTTACCTCAAATTTCGCAAAGGTCCCCAGCACTCCTAGTTGGCCCTCAGGTGTCCCAGTTTGAAAACCTCTGCACTAGACTAATGTGTCTAGTACACTGCTATAAAGAACTATTGAGTGATTAAAAAAAGTGTATTTGTCTTTTGGCCATGTCTCATCTCACCTAGGGCACCAACTAAGACATGACTACCATTGGTACCACCTCAGAAAAGAACAGGTGCAAGATGCCTCTGGTCTTCCAACATATTTAAAATCGTAATATGCAAAGATCTTGGATTATTTTAAATAAATGATCAAGTAAATAAGGATTAGACAACAAACCAAGAGGTTTTGAAAAGGCGTGCAAAAGCAACAAGGTCTTGTGGTGTTCTGTGATTTAACTCCATTTAAAATATTCCAGCACAAGCACTTTGACTCTAATCAGGGGCGGCGCTCGACTCTGGCTGATCACTTTAAACTGTAGGACAGTGGGATATCGCCATCCCTCAAGCAACCATTTCAAAGCGCATTTAATGCAGTTAGCATCGACCCGCACCAAAGCTGTGCAGGTCACATCAGAGCCTGTTTTATAAAAGTGGCTTTGTCTGGTACTGCTCCCATAAACGCAACGTTTTGAACACACAGGATTTCTTGTGGTATTGTTAAACTCCATTCCCTGCATTCTGGAATGTCATGTCATGATTTCATTACAAATACCACATAAAATGGGAAGTTTGGGGAGATGGATGATGAAAAGGAAGATAGCAGGACAGCAGAAAATTGGATACTGTAGGTTTAGTGAGTTGGCTAGTAATCTTTGGGCAGATTTGGGCAAGTTACTTCCATAATGTAATATATTATATATTACTAGTTACTGTAATTTGAAAGAAATTAGTTACATTACAATATTACTGAATTGTAATGTTACACTACTCTTGCGTTACTTTTGAGTTACTTTCACCAAAATAACCATATTAGTATGACTAGGCATTCTAAAATGCCAAAATGTAGTTTATTGCTACTCATTATACATCCAGTGGAGGGCCAGATTTACTAACAGCTTGCGCCATCACAAACCCTCTTTTGCCATTAAAAAACTACTGTCAAGATTTACTAAAGACACGCAGTGAAAAATTTGTGCTGAAAAGGTGTGGACAGGTTATTTTTGCGGCATATGCATTTATGGGAGGAGAGTATTTAAATGAATCATGCGAGGATATTTACTAAGGTTTGCACTAGTCAATGTACTGGTATTTGCACCATTATTTAACGGTCAAAAAAAGCATGTCTTAAACCAGACGCTAATTTGTGCTGCTCTTGGTAGATTGTGGAAATGATCCGGCTGCGTTGTTTAATTTGCATGTCGTCATTATATCACGCGCAGAACTTTCCACTCCCTTCTGCTTTTTTTTTTTTTTGGAATTTAGCTCTCACACTAATTTGCCCAGTTTAGTAAATCTGGCTCATAATGTAATAGGCACAGTAAAGGCTCATGGTGCAATAACAATCACTGTCAGAATCACAAAAGTAGACAACGATTAAAGTCTGGTAAATTATGGTAAAGACACCAAACACAATAGAGCTAGAGCCCACTATAATGCAACCTTCGGCCTAATGACATAGCAAGACACACAACCTCTTTTTCTTTTTGTTTCTATTCTTTTCTTTCTTTTATTTAAGTTCACAGAACAAACCAGGCATGCACTGGGTGAACACGAGTGGACACTTCTCAGGGTTCAAGCAGCAGGGCAGACAGAGTGAAACGTAATTTCTGTAGCTTTGTCTTGCCCGCGCTCTCGTCCGCCGCATTTCCGACCTGCAGCTCTCTCGGTTAGCCTAGTGTTAGTGTGGCAACGGACCAGGTGTTTCTTCAATTTACTCATGCTATTTCTCGATATAGAGAGTTCCCTCGGTGTCACACATATATCGTACTTGACTATATATAGTAATATATATTACAGTAATATATTAGTGTAATGGCTTTACTTTTGTAATGTGTTACTCCCAACATTGTTGTTCAATAGCAACATTTCACCCAAAGGCATCACCTCAAACATCTTATCTACTCCAGGATGATCTTATCATTTTTTATAGGTTTATGAATGTTTGATTAGACACTTAAAGGTGCACTATCAACACAGTGACGTAAATACTTTTATGTACACTACTGCTGAAAAGTAATGATTTTGAAAGAGATCTCATATGCTCATTAAGACCGCATTTATTTGATCAAAAATGCAGCAAAAACAGTGCTACTGTAAAACTTTAACTGTATAAAATGTAATTTATTACCATAATGGCAAAGCTGAATTTTCAGCATCACTTCAGTCTTCATTGTCCCTTGATCCTTCATAAATCATTCTAATATGCTGATTTGCTGCTCAAGAAACTTCAAATGTTGAAAACAGTTAGATTTTTTGTGAAAAATGTAATGCATATTTTTTTAAGGATTCTTTGATGGATTGAAAGTTTAAAAGAACAGTATTCATTGGAAATATAAACCTTTTGTAGCATTATAAATGTCTTCCCTGTCACTTTTGATCAATTTAATGTGTTCTTGTTGAATAAAAGTAATAATTTCTTAAAAATTATGTCAAAGTTTTGAACGGAAGTGTATGCACAAGTTTACAGACATACAAATGATTATGAATATTTAAAGATTAATAAAATAATGAATTCAAAGAATGTAATGCAAATAAAATGCATCTGCTAGAACCACAATATAAGTTTCAATACCTTTGAATACTAATGCTTTCAAGATTGTCCAATGACATCATCCCAAACAACTCATTCAATCGCCTCCTGCAGCCATCTCGTCCAATCAGTTTCTTCAATCAATGAAACCAGCCAGACAGAGAAAAACAGAGGAAGAGTGAGAGCGAGAGAAAGAGAGAGGAATAATGGAGTTTTCCCAAAGGACAGAGGGAGATATAGGCTGAATGATGAGTGCTTGATTGACACATTCTTGAGCGTCTCTGTCAGTGTATAGGAAATGAAAGCAGCGACATCAGGCCACATTGACAAAGCTCTGATCAATACTGCTCAGCCCTCATCTAGAGATGATGGCATTAATGATAATGAGGAGAGAGGGAGAGAATGACAGAGAAATCCATGCCACAGAAAGCCCATTTCCTAAGATTTTCAAAGTGAAAATAAAAGAAAATATGTTTGTCCACATATAATTTCAGAGTTGTATCTGGGGCTACATGGGTTCGGAAGTTCAGGTTGAACATCTGGTCCTTAAAAACTCATTTAAACTTGAGAAATAACAGAGTTTTAGGGTTTTGAAAAAATGTATATCAAGGCAAAGTTATGATGTAAAATGAAGAGACATTTAATATTCTGCATTTCTCAATTAAAATGTTTCACTCACATTGTTATTCTGGTAATATAATAAAGTAATGCATTACAAAAATAGAGAGTAAAAGATTTTCACAAGTGAATTCTACAGTATAGCTTTAAAGGAACATCCAAGATATTTTTACCAGCTAATATGATCTATTTATTGATTTTATGGCAGTATATGTGCCTATGTACACTACTGTTCAAAAGTTTGGGGTCTGTAAGATTTGTATGCTCAAAAACAGTAATACACTTGTAAAATAATATTTACAATAGATAACACAACATTTATTTATAATACAATTAAAAAAACTGTCTTTATTTTTATACATTTTAAAATGTACATTTTCAGCAGTCTTCAGTGTCACATGATCCTTCAGAAATCTTTCTAATACGCTGATTTGATGCTCAAGAAAGAAAAATACATATAATATCAATATTGTCCTGCTAATATTTTTGTGGAAATCATGATTCAATAGAACTTCAATAGAACTTAAATGTCTTTACTGTCACTTTTGATTAATTTAATGCATCCTAGCTAAATAAAAGTATTAATTTCTTTAAAAAAAAAAAATCTTTCTGACCCCAAACTTTTGAAAAGCAGTGGTCATCACACTGCTCATTAAATCTGTATACCTACTGAGGTTCTTATACTCCCTGTGCCGAAAAAAACAGTAAAGCAACAAATGCACATCCATTGTGTTTGAAACCTTCAGCACCTGTGGTCATTCTGATGCAGCTCAGCTTTTGCTGAAAAGAAATGTCTTACAAAAGATGATACTACCTGCAGAGTTTATAGCTCCATTTTTCACTGTCCTGAAATTAGGTGGCTAATTTTATGCGATCATAGGGTTTAGTCTTGCAGAGTTACAAAAAGTTAATTTGTTATCACATTATGTTAATTGAAGAAAAGACTATGAAAGAACCTAATTGTGTTAATGGCAAATGTCTGGTATCCGTGGAAGACAGGAGGAGAAAGGGAACATTTTCACACCTTTGTATATGCCAATGTCATAGATACTGAAGCCAGAAGATACTGTCACAGAGAAAGAACAGACCATTTTATAATTTTCTTTGGCCAATTAAACACTGCCAACAAGCACTGACATTAGCGAAGCACAAATACTATAAATGGCCTGCAAACCATTAATGATCCGTGTCATATGCTTATGAAAACTGTACTACATCCTTATTGGATGACGTGCGTGGCCATATGTGTATCATGTGCGTTCTTGACATATGGAGAACACTAATCATATACTGCACAAATCAATACAAGACCACTCTGGAGCCTAAACTAGCAGGATACATAATCTGCCAGGAAAAATAAATAAATTACAGATCACATATATAGGTGCTGGTCATATAATTAGAATATCATCAAAAAGTTGATTTATTTCACTAATTCCATTCAAAAAGTGAAACCTGTATATTATATTCATTCATTACACACAGACTGATATATTTCAAATGTTTATTTCTTTTAATTAAACTGACAACTAAGGAAAATCCCAAATTCAGTATCTCAGAAAATTAGAATATTACTTAAGACCAATACAAAGAAAGGATTTTTAGAAATCTTGGCCAACTGAAAAGTATGAACATGAAAAGTATGAGCATGTACAGCACTCAATACTTAGCTGGGGCTCCTTTTGCCTGAGTTACTGCAGCAATGCGGCGCGGCATGGAGTCCATCAGTCTGTGGCCCTGCTCAGGTGTTATGAGAGCCCAGGTTGCTCTGATAGTGGCCTTCAGCTCTTCTGCATTGTTGGGTCTGGCATGTCGCATCTTCCTCTTCACAATACCCCATAGATTTTCTATGGGGTTATGGTCAGGCGAGTTTGCTGGCCAATTAAGAACAGAACAGGGATACCATGGTCCTTACTGGTACTGGTTGCTTTGGCACTGTGTGCAGGTGCCAAGTCCTGCTGGAAAATGAAATCTGCATCTCCATAAAGTTGGTCAGCAGCAGGAAGCATGAAGTGCTCTAAAACTTCCTGGTATACGGCTGCGTTGACCTTGGACCTCAGAAAACACAGTGGACCAACACCAGCAGATGACATGGCACCCCAAACCATCACTGACTGTGGAAACTTTACACTGGACCTCAAGCGACGTGGATTGTGTGCCTCTCCTCTCTTCCTCCAGACTCTGGGACCCTGATTTACTTTCATCAGAGAACATAACTTTGGAGCACTCAGCAGCAGTGCAGTCCTTTTTGTCTTTAGCCCAGGCGAGACGCTTCTGACGCTGTCTGTTGTTCAAGAGTGGCTTGACTCAAGGAATGCGACAGCTGAAACCCATGTCTTGCATACGTCTGTGCGTAGTGGTTCTTGAAGCACTGACTCCAGCTGCAGTCCACTCTTTGTGAATCTCCCCCACATTTTTGAATGGGTTTTGTTTCACAATCCTCTCCAGGGTGCAGTTATCCCTATTGCTTGTACACTTTTTTTTTCTACCACATCTTTTCCTTCCCTTCGCCTCTCTATTAATGTGCTTGGACACAGAGCTCTGTGAACAGCCAGCCTCTTTTGCAATGACCTTTTGTGTCTTGCCCTCCTTATGCAAGGTGTCAATGGTTGTCTTTTGGACAAATGTCTTCCCCATGATTGTGTACCCTACAGAACTAGACTGAGAGACCATTTAAAGGCCTTTGCAGGTGTTTTGAGTTCATTAGCTGATTAGAGTGTGGCACCAGGTGTCTTCAATATTCAACCTTTTCACAATATTCTAATTTTCTGAGATACTGAATTTGGGATTTTCCTTAGTTTTCAGTTATAATCATCAAAATTAAAAGAAATAAACATTTTAAATATATCAGTCTGTGTGTAATGAATGAATATAATATACAAGTTTCACTTTTTGAAAGGAATTAGTGAAATAAATCAACTTTTTGATGATATTCTAATTATATGACCAGCACCTGTATAATAATGTGGTAATGCATATTTAATAAGCAGAAGCAGAAAAGATAAACATTTTTGATTATTTCACAATAATTCACTATTTTACTTAGAATGTTATGTTTGTTTTCATTCAGTATCCATTTTAAAAACTCTCCAGAGCAGTTCAATGTAGTTATCGCTAAAATCCACTATCGGTCAACCTCTACCAATGTATTAATCATTATATAATGTTTGTTAAAGACTTGCTAATTAAAGTCAATGTAAGATATAGCACTTTTTACAGAAACATGAATCCGTGTTTTTGGACGAATCGATTGATTGTGATTTAATGAGTCATTCATAAAGAGTCACTTGTGAACACACACAAGTGTTCTTGAACAAATCAGCTGAGTGAACAATTCAATGACTCACTCCTTGATTTGTTCCTGAATGAATCAGTGATTTAATCGATTTGTTCAAAAACACTGATTCATTCTGGAACAAAACAAGCAACTCACCCTTGTGAATGAGTCATTGAATCATTTACTCAGTGACGCACACATAAAGAAAGACTTTTTCGCACCTACTAGCAAAACAATGTAACTTGCAAAAAGAGTCACCGAAAGACACTGACTGTCTGAAAGAAAGACAGAAAAGCTGAGTGATACAAACGACGAATGATGTCCCAGAGCTCGGCCAATCAAATTTGAAAACTGTAACCATTGTATAATGAGGTTTTTATAATGTTCTTTGTGCCGAGGTTGATGAGCGAAAGACGTGGGAGGAGCGAGCAAGACCGGTGCGTGATTGAGAATGAGCTTCACCTGCGAGGCACACTGTCTTGAGCCCTCTCATGAGCGAGCTCGGAGGCATATAAGGACGAGCGACACCAGTGAAGAATGAGAGAGGACCAGGCCTGGACTTTACGTTGTGTTTTATTTACGTTTTATTATGTATGTGTATGGCAGCCGTCCGAGAGGGGCTGCCCGCATTACTTGCAGCCGTCCGAGAGGGGCTGCCCGCATTACTTGCAGCCGTCCATGAGGGGCTGCCCGCGTTACTTGCAGCCGTCCGTGAGGGGCTGCCCGCGTTACTTTCAGTTTTCTTTACAAACCCGATTCCAAAAAAGTTGGGACACTATACAAATTGTGAATAAAAAAGGAAAGCAATAATTTACAGATCTCATAAACTTATATTTTATTCACAACAGAATATAGATAACATATCAAATGTTGAAAGTGAGACATTTTGAAATGTCATGCCAAATATTGGCTCATTTTGGATTTCATGAGAGCTACACATTCCACAAAAGTTGGGACAGGTAGCAATAAGAGGCCGGAAAAGTTAAATGAACATATAAGGAACAGCTGGAGGACCAATTTGCAACTTATTAGGTCAATTGGCAACATGATTGGGTATAAAAAGAGCCTCTCAGAGTGGCAGTGTCTCTGAGAAGTCAAGATGGGCAGAGGATCACCAATTCCCCCAATGCTGCGGCCAAAAATAGTGGAGCAATATCAGAAAGGAGTTTCTCAGAGAAAAATTGCAAAGAGTTTGAAGTTAACATTATCTACAGTGCATAATATCATCCAAAGATTCAGAGAATCTGGAACAATCTGTGCGTAAGGGTCAAGGCTGGAAAACCATACTGGATGCCCGTGATCTTCGGGCCCTTAGACGGCACTGTATCACATATAGGAATGCTACTGTAATGGAAATCACAACATGGGCTCAGGAATACTTCCAGAAAACATTGTCGGTGAACACAATCCACCGTGCTATTCGCCGCTGCCGGCTAAAACTCTACAGGTCAAAAAAGAAGCCATATCTAAACATGATCCAAAAGCGCAGGCGTTTTCTCTGGGCCAAGGCTCATTTAAAATGGACTGTGACAAAGTGGAAAACTGTTCTGTGGTCAGATGAATCAAAATTTGAAGTTCTTTTTGGAAAACTGTGACGCCATGTCATCCGGACTAAAGAGGACAAGGACAACCCAAGTTGTTATCAGCGCTCAGTTCAGAAGCCTGCATCTCTGATGGTATGGGGTTGCATGAGTGCGTGTGGCATGGGCAGCTTACACATCTGGAAAGGCACCATCAATGCTGAAAGGTATATCCAAGTTCTAGAACAACATATGCTCCCATCCAGACGTCGTCTCTTTCAGGGAAGACCTTGCATTTTCCAACATGACAATGCCAGACCACATACTGCATCAATTACAACATCATGGCTGCGTAGAAGAAGGATCCGGGTACTGAAATGGCCAGCCTGCAGTCCAGATCTTTCACCCATAGAAAACATTTGGCGCATCATAAAGAGGAAGATGCGAGAAAGAAGACCTAAGACAGTTGAGCAACTAGAAGCCTGTATTAGACAAGAATAGGACAACATTCCCATTCCTAAACTTGAGCAACTTGTCTCCTCAGACCCCAGATGTTTGCAGACTGTTATAAAAAGAAGAGGGGATGCCACACAGTGGGAAACATGGCCTTGTCCCAACTTTTTTGAAATGTGTTGATGCCATGAAATTTAAAATCAACTTATTTTCCCCTTAAAATTATACATTTTCTCAGTTTAAACATTTAATATGTCATCTATGTTGTATTCTGAATAAAATATTGAAATTTGAAACTTCCACATCATTGCATTCTGGTTTTATTCACAATTTGTACAGTGTCCCAACTTTTTTGGAATCGGGTTTGTATTTATTTAAGTCTTTTAAATGTTCGCCGGTTCCCGCCTCCTTCTTCCCTGAACAAAGAACTTCATTACATTCTTGAATTCAGAAAATCACAAACCAGAATTCTAAACCAGCAGAACTGTTCCATACCACAGCGGAGATTCATCCTGCTCATTACACACACATGATATGAATTGTTAAACTAATAGTCGCTTGACCGATCGGAATCATGTCCTCTGTGGGTCAGAGAAAAATAACCCGGTGAAATACACTTGGGATTTTCATTAATCTTATATTGGATGACCATTCCAGCATCATCCTACTCCACTACACAGCAAGCTTCAGCTTCACATGGTCAGTCAGCTGGCGGTTCACAAATCAGTAACAGAGAACACATTTGTCTGTTATCTCCTTTGCTACAAATCCAGTGTTTTGTTTATCAGACAGTCAGCAGGTTTTTTTATCCTGTTATTTAGAGAGCTTACCGATCTTAAACTAATCAGTGTGCAATCCGACAAACCAGGATCAAGTCTTCCAAATCACACCATCCGTAACATTAATCCCAAAAACCATACAGAGATGCCCTCCTTCACAATTTTGAGAAAGACTTCCTTAACGTCAGCTAGATGCACCGCTGCTCTAATGAGATTACAAAGCCTATTTTAGTATCCCTTTATTGTTGGAAGAGAAGAGAGGAGGGCAGGAGAGGGCAGAAACAAAGTGTGCTATAACAGGGCTTTGTGGGGAGACATTTACGGCTAAAGGCCAAAGAATGCAGCACTTACATGGAATTAAACACATCCAGCTTCAGAGGCCACAATTTTACAGAGAAACAGAGAATGAGGATCAACATATCTGTAAGGGAAGAAAGAGTGACATAATATGCCAATATGAACAGCTGAACGGTGTTGAACTCAGCAGAGGGAGGATGAGGAGGACTTGATGAACTGACAAAGGCTCCCAGGGGAAGCAATGAGAGCCTATGGATCTATAAAGATGCAAAACCCTGATCTATGGATCTATAAAAGTGATGCGCACATGCACAAAACCCACAAATGCACTTGCCATAGTGATTAGGAGTCCTAAAACTCAAAATTACTCCAATCCCAGTGTTATCACTGCATCCAATCAAATATGCAATTATGTAGGAAATCGACCTCATATTCAACATAAACGTGGCTAGGAGGACATTGGATATCACACAGGTGAGCCTGGATTGATGTGCAACTTACGGCAAGAATGAAAACATCAGATCGCTCCTCTGCACTCTCCGGTTTTGTTTGGGCAAATCAAGCGTGAAAACCCATTACACTAAATGTCAAAACAAACACAATGAGTTCAGTGAAATCATTACAACCGTTTTAAGCGAGGGAGCGATTTAGAAGGAACAGAGAAACCAAGAAGCAGAGATGTTTTCCTACGGGATGTGACATTTTCGGTTTGATGTTGACCCATGTGTGATCCGCTATCACATCTTCCGTTGTGTTAAAAAGGACTCAGGTGATGTAATATCCCATCCCTGGAGGTACAGAAATACATTGTGTGGGCTTTCGTGGAAGACGTGGCAAAATAGTGCTTGAGGTGCTAAACTGACGAGCTAAACCAGTAGATGACAAAATAACATACATCTGGTTAACATACATCTCAGGTCCTTCAAAATAAGTCTATGGGTTTTATGCGTCTACATCTGACTGGTAAAGTAAATAGGAAAAGTAATAAAGTTTTGTTTTTGTGGAGGAAAAATACTTTATTAAAAGTGATAGTATTAAAATATTTTTAATGCTGTTATTGTATATAAATGTCAATCATGGTTTCTATGAAAATGTATTTTTATACTTTTATTTAGACATTTCTATATTTTTAAATAAAAATAAAACCTTTTTTTTCTTTAAGAAAGAAACTTTGCAACAAACTATACATGTTCAACAGCTGTAAATCCAATCATGTATGTTTGCAAGGCATACAAATCGATGTACAAGATCAATGAATCCTACATTTTAGTGGCAGTGTAGCACTGGCTCCAAAGCAGCTAGTGACAATTCTGCCAATTTTTCCAAAACGCTTTAACTTGGACAAATTGTTCAGCCCTACTAACAAAAATACATGACTATGAGGTGCTATATGTTATAAACCATATTACACGGCTCTGTGGAATACTTTATTCTGATTGGTCAATCGTGCCATCCAGCAGTATGTTATTCCCAGATAACAACCGGTAAAAACGCTTGCTAGGAACGTTTTTTCCTCATGGAAGTTTTGCGTTTAGTGAGCTTATAAAATATTAAAACGCAGTCAAATTACTATTTTGTGTACAGTTATTTAATTGTGTCATCCAGGTATTGCGAATTCGCATTTGTTTCATATAAGCGCAGCTGCTGCCATTTTGCTACTATTGTTTTGTACACTATAATGAATTATAAGATAACAGGTACGATTTTAAAACAGTTTAATCTCAGATCAACATCTCTTATCCCCATAATTATGTGGTGAAATACCGTGTAATAAGTGGTATGACTGTACCGTCCGTAGCGACTTTAAATATCTGTCTAGTGTGAACTTGCCACTTGCTAGCAACTTCTTTCTCCACAGAAGCTTTGCGTTTAAAGAGCTAATAAAATATTTAGACTCAGATCAATATTTCATGTCTAATTATTTACTTATGTTGCAAGTAGCTGTGTAATAAGCGAGATAATGTACACCCAGCCGGTTGTTATCGTAGAATAAACCCCCTCAGGGTGATGCAAGACCCTTAAAATAAATAAATATAATTCTACACTATCCTTGGAATGGCATCTTCAGGAAAACAGAATCATGTAGTTCGCACTTTGACATTTTGCTTATAAGTACGGGGTGTGTGTGTGTGTGTGTGTGTGTGTGTGTGTGTGTCACACTGATAGACATATTCTTTCTTTTTTTAGTTATTTAATCACAAAGGAAAATTGATTCATGGCAAGATCTAACGATAGCGGAAATTGAAATGATCAAGCACTAAATCTCTTGGTCTTTTGTGGTCATTGGAGACCTTCTGTAATAATCTCTCGTATCTGCCTCAAATCTTTCAGAGCAAAGCCACCTCTTCCATCTGAGAAAAAAAGCCAATCGATTCATCTGTCAGACGATGAATAAAGCATTCTGTGATTCTGTCAGGATGTTGCTCCTCATTATTGATTTACACATTCAGAAATGACAAGAACCTCATGCATACGAATGAGAAGATTACCATTAATATTAAATATATTCTTCAACACTGTTCAAGGCTAGCCATTTAAAGTTTTTATAAGCTAGTGTCCATTTTTAATGAAAAATATGTAATGATAAAAATAAAAATAAACAGTTTCCATAAATGTACTGTGGATGATTTTATATATGATTTCTCTTTCTCTGATGTCAGGTAGAGGTTCTTTCAAATGTACTGATTGAGTGAATGTAACCATAACAACCACCACATAGGTCAGTGGCAGCAGAGCACAATTGTTGAAGTACTGTTTTACGCAAAACCAAGAGACCAAATGTTCAAGCTCTGACACTCAAAGAAGAGAAGAAAGGAGACAAGATTAGACGAGGCGAGACGAGATCCCATTCTGTGTTCCACTACTCAATAAAAGGGTACAGCAAAGCGATTTAATTGTCTTTTTCATGAATTCACACAGAGAAATGCACACTTTTTATAAAGCCTATGCCTAAAAAGACACGTTCTAATGTCTAAGAAACAGCAGTCAAGTCTAATCCTCTTCTATGTAATCTTTCTTTGTCTCTTACTTACACAGTAGATTCTGAGAGAGTCTCGTCTTCTCTCTCAGTTAGTAAGGGTTTGAGTTCATCCATGATATTTATAAGATTGTGTGTACATTACGGCATCTTTAAAAAAAGATTCTGGGGTTATATTTATCCTCTGAAGGTTGTATTGAACTCCTGAGACTTTGCGAGCAGGTTTAACATGATAAACAGGGTCAACCCAGTATATTTCACTCTGGGCGAATAAATAATTATCTATCATTAGCCATTGGCTAATAAATGCTTAGATTTTACTCTCCAGTGCATGTCTAAGAGGCTAAGAATAAGTTTTGCATGTATATACTTTCACTCGCTGAACACTCAGAGAAACAGTTTCGCTCTCCGTCAAGCGATCTGTCTATTTCAGTTCAGCTCAACGGATGCGAGCGTACTTGTATCTGACGTACCGTAAACTCTAGTGTGAAGGCGCACAACTCGCCGTCGCTTTGCCAAGAGCGCTGTTTCTCTCTCTCACACAAACACACACACGCACGCAAAGACAGAGTCTTAAATACCACGCAGAATTGGTGCGCTACATGTAAACAATATTCTTTGTTGTATTTTCCTGGCAAAACATCAGAGTTCATTTGGAATTATCCAGCGCTTAAGCAGAAGATAGGCTGGTTTCTCCAGTAGTGGCCGGGACTAATGCGCAAATGGCAATCTCATTGGCTGATGCTCATCTATTACCTTTAGCAAATCAGTTCGAGCGAACTAAGACAACATGATTAATATTCATGAACCCAGCAGTCAATCCTTAGTGGATTGTATATTGTTATTAGTAGTAGAATTAGTAGTAGTATTATTATCTTATTAATAATTACTATTATCTTTTACTATTATCATTTTTTACAGGAACACTAAATGACCAACAATTTTAAGCACCACCACCAGTTCTAAGTTCAGTTAAATATCAAATATGTGTATATGCGTACAGTAAGTTTTGGTGAGTTCTGGTGACAAAATTTGCATCACGGGTCCTCGTGTACACATAAAAACTGAAGAATACTTTGGGTTTAAAGGTGCAGTGTGTAGTATTTATGAGGATCTATTGACAGAAATGCAATATAATATACATAACTATGTTTTCGGTGGCCTTACATAATGCACCATTATGTTTTTATTACCTTTAGAATGAGCTATTTAAATCTTCACACACTGCGGATCCCCTTACAGTGAAATTGCCATTTTGCGCCGTCATGTTTCTACAGTAGCCCCAAATGGACAAACAACTTTACAGAGCGCTAGTCACTCTCTGCTCTCTCCAACGACGGCATTTTTGTCCTGTGTCGGCCACCGAAGCTTTCTCTATGTGTGCTGCGAAAGGGAGGGGTGAGCGGTGGGCGATTGCAATTCACAACCTCACCGCTAGATGCTGCTAAAATTTACACACTGCACCTTTAACACTCAAAAGTGACAAATAAATGCATGACATACAATTTACATGACCAATTCAAATCAAGACATTTAAACTGTCTACTAAATCAAACATCTGAGTCCTGTTTTTCATTACAAAATAAACCATTGTTTATCAACAGTTTTCTCCAGAATCCCATGTGGACAACACGTGGCATACAGTATTTCTCACATTAAGCCATCAAAACCAAAATATGATCAAGAAAATCACGATGGATTTTGTGTCTTAGTGACAGCTGCAGTCTCACAGAAAGACAAAGACATTTTGTGTATGCAGCTACAATGATGCCGCTTGTCACAACTATGATAGCAAAGCCTAAAGTAATTCTATCATGATATGGACAAAAATTATTTTAAATGACAAAAATGAAAAATACACTTTCATAGCCGGTAAGAAGCGCCTTTTTCCAGATCAGTTGAGGGGGTAATTGAGGGGGAAAAGTTCATTTTAGACCCTGCTGACAACAAAAATAGACCAATTTTTTTTTTAAACCTGAAACCAAAATTGTGGACCAGAATAACAATAGACATGCTGAATACTGAATAAATTAATATATAATATGTTTTTGTATGTTTATACACTTCTGGGCAAAAAAATAATAATAATGGGCCGTGCCAAAAATGGCAAAATATGTAGTGGTCTTTTAATGGTCTTAACCATTTTTATCACAAATATATCTCAAATATATCAAATCTCCCACCAAAGCATTCTGCAGCACTGGTCAGGAAATTAGTAATAATTACACAAATACTATAGATAAAGTTACTTGGCATGAAATAGACTTCCCCAAATAGCAAACAGCTTTTTACAGGATTGTGTTGTTCCACTCAATGTTAATGGCTTCAAACAGTTCATTGGAAAATGTCTTCCAGTTCAGAGTTTAATGTGAGACCAAATATTCACAACAGGGTTCAAATCTAGACACTGACCAGGCCAAAACATGAGCCTGAAGGTTCTCAAGCCACTTCTTGGTTGTCTCTTTTTTGTCAATTTGGGCAGGAGCATTGTCTTGTTGAAAAATAACATCTGATCATTCCTCTTTATTTAACAACTTTTCATTTGTGGGAAGCAAGCCATTCTGCAATATTCTCCTGTACTCCAAAGCATTAAATAACTTTTATACAGTGAAGTAGCTCACCAATACCAGCAGCTAAAAAGGCTCAACACACAATAGCAGTTCTTCCTCCATGCTTCACTGTAGTAGAGATGCATTTATTATTATATTTCTCATCAGATTTTCAAAAGACAGCGCTCTGGAGCATCACCATGCGACTCGTGTTTCATTGTGATTCTTCACTCCAACTTCCCATATTCTGTGAAAAACTTAATTCTGTCTTTGTTTTCTGAGACAGCAATGGCTTTATAAGTAGTGAATTTGCTTAAATTGTATTAATTTCTTGACCAATAATTTGTGGTTAAGACAATTAAAAGCTTAGTGTTTAGCCATTTTTGGCTTGGCCCTTTTCTTCTTTCTTTTTTTTTTTTTTTTTTTTTTTTTTTGCTCAGGAGATTAAAACTGTGGTTCTGTGAGGCATGACATTTTGTTCTTTTGTATGTCTCTGCATGCAATAAAACTCACTCAACATTACTTGAAATAATGAATGCTGCAACTGAAAATATCGCACAACTTCTAAAAATCGAAAAACGGTTTCTGTGAGGGTTTCAGTCAATGAAAAGTCCCAACAAAATAGGAAAACAAACACGAGAGTGTGTGCACTGAATTTAAAATATCAATTTAAAATTCAATTACAAAGGTTTTCGAGACTAATAATTGAATCTGGAAAAGCATGAGCATACACTTACTCGCATCAGTATTATTATTAAACACTGAGTAACACACAGACATCTTGTGGTAAGAGGATCTAATTTAATATTCCAGACACTTTTCGGACAGAATCTCTGAGAGACGCCATAAACTTTATGCTAAACATGCACAGTGGATTAGCTATATGTCATCTGTGCGTTCCTTCCTCTAACATAGCTGTTTTATTAATGCGTTTATGCACAATGTAGACACGGAAATATGCATTAGATACTACTGCTCAGTATTATTTAAGGTGCAGATATGTTCATTGAATTCTGCAGCTAATGAGGTAATAAGCAAGTCTTGAGGGTAGGCCACTACTGTGTTTAATCCTAGTGTAAAGGAGTTCATTTACACCATTGTTAAAAGAGTACAAAGTCAGTAAGATATAATTTGTTAATGGTGCAGAGACCAATACATATCTTCTGCCAAGACGTTCCAGAACATGCCAACATTGTGTACAGCCAACAGATATAACTGTATTCCATTCAAAGTTGGATGTGGGTTGTTCACAAAATCAAAAGGTTTCTTGTGTCAATGATTTCATGCATTGACACTCAAGATTCAAGATTCAAGATTCAAGAGTTTTATTTGTCACATACACAGTTATATACAGAATATACAACCGGCAGTGAAATGTAAACAGGTCCGCTCCATGGACAGTGCAAATTCACAGTTAAAAACACAAGGAAGAAATTATAATAGAAATAGGATATAAAAAAGTACTATATATATATATATATATATATATATATATATATATATATATATATATATATATATATATATATATATATATATATATATATATATATATATATATATATATATATGTCTATATCTGTAGAATTATAAATAATCAAGTCAAGAGAAAAAAAAAGGTAACAAATAAGGATAAAGTGGAATAAAATAATTGAAGTAGACTTTGCAGTGAGTAAACTGTAGACTTATAAATATGTGGTTAACAAATGTATAAAGAGTATAATGTGCAAACAGGTTTATGACAGGTTGTTACACAGTAACAACGAGAACAGAAAGTGCAGTGCAATGTCAGTGTATCGATGTTTATCCTGACGTGAAGTCACGTGATGTTAAGTGACTGAGTTCAGGAGTCTGATGGCCTGGGGAAGAAGCTCCTCCTGAGTCTCTCAGTTTTGGCCATCAGGCTTGGAAGCGCTACCAGATGGTAGCAGCGTGAAATGAGGGTTTGCAGGGTGATTAGAGTCCTTGATGATCTTGGTAGCTCTACCTTTGCAGCGTTTGGTGTAGACGTCCTGCAGAGACGGGAGAGCTGACCCTGAGATACGCCGGATAAGCGCACTACTCTTTGCAGGGCTTTGCGGTCATGACTGGTGCTGTTCCCCATACCACGCTGTGATGCACTGAGTTAAAACACTTTCTATCGCCCCTAAATAGAAAGTTTTCAGGATAGCTGGTGAAACCCTGAATTTCCTCAGCTGGCGCAGGTGGTACAGTCTTTGCCTGGCTTTTTCACCTGTGTCTGAATGTGAGCAGTCCAGGTCAGGTCCTCGGAGATGTTTACTCCCAGGTACTTGAAGCTGCTCACTCTCTCTACTGGTGACCCGCTGATCATGAGGGGGAGTATGTCCGTTGCTGTCTCTTCCTGAAGTCCACAATCATTTCTTTGGTCTTGCCAACATTCAGAGAGAGACAGTTGTCCTGGCACCATGATGTTAGATGCTCCACCTCGTCCAAGTATGCTGTCTCATTGTTGTTGGAAATGAGGCCCAGGACAACAGTATCATCAGCAAATTTGATGATAGAGGTGGAGCTGTGTGTGGACAAACAGTCATGCGTGTAGAGAGAGTAGAGCAGGGGGCTCAGGACACAGCCCTGTGGAGCTCCCACACTCAGGGTGATGGAGGTGGAGGTGGACTGGCCTATTCTCACCACCTGAGGCCTGCCAGTGAGGAAGTCCTCAATCCAGTGGCAGAGAGAAGGATTCAGGCCGAGATCCAGGAGTTTGGAGGTTAGCTTGGTGGGAACTATGGTGTTAAAGGCTGAGCTATAGTCAATAAATAGCAGTCTTACGTAGTTCCCACTTTTGCTGTCGATGTGAGTGAGGAGGAGTGGAGGACATGAGAGATGGCATCTTCAGTCGATCTATTGGGACGATAGGCAAACTGAAGAGGGTCCAAAGTGTCAGGAATGAAGGCGCAAATGGTGTTTTTAATGAGTCTCTCAAAGACCTTCATGACTATAGACGTGAGAGCCACTGGACGATAGTCATTTAGGCAAGAGGGTTTACTGTTCTTAGGGACAGGGATGATGGTGGATTTTTTGAAGGAGGTGGGGACCACAGATGTAGCGAGGACTCATTAAAGATAGATGTAAACAACCCGGCGAGCTGATCAGCACAGGACCGCAGAACACGACCTGAGATACCATCTGGCCCGGCAGCTTTCCTGGCGTCCCACACGCTTGAGAGTGCTCTCGAACTTCATCCTCTGAGACAGAGATCACGTGATTGTTGCTGCTCTGAGTAATTTCCTCTGACGCGCCACTTGGCGGAGTCGCGTTGCCGCTGGTTACAGTCAAAGCGAGCATAGAAAGAGTTTAACTTCGTTCACGAGCAACGGATCAGCGCTTGCCTCTGCAGAGGATTTAGATCCAAAAGAGCAGATGGACCTCAGACCTTGCCACATGCGCGCGAGTCGTTGAGTTGGAAATGAGACTCCACTCGGTCTTTATAACGGAGTTTTGCGGCTTTAACTGCTCGTCTGAGAGCATAGCAGGACGATCTGTATTCAGTCATGTTCCCTGAATGGAGACCGGCGTTGTAAGCAGCAGTGCGTGCGTTCACTGCGCGCAGTTGAATTGTCCACCCACGGTTTCTGATTTGAGAAGGACGTTATTGTTATTGTTTGCGTGGCTTGCTCTGTAAGCGTGTTGATGAAGCAAAGCGCCACGTCTGTGAACTCGCTTACGTCAGCTGAACTCGCTCGGAACATGTCCCAATCCACATCGCCCAGAGCTGCCTGTAGCGCGGTCTCTGAGTGGGGTGACCAACGCTTAACTTCCCGCCTCACCGGGGGTTCCTGGAGGAGCTTTTGTTTGTATTCGGGAGTGAGGAAAATGGCGGCATGATCCGATTTGCCAAACGCTGGAAGTGACCGCGCTTTATAGGCGTTCTTAAACGAAGAGTAGCAGTGATCCAGTGTGTTTGCTCCTCGTGTGGGGCAGGAGACGTGCTGGTGAAAGTTTGGCAGGACTCCCCTGCTGCTGAATCTATGCCGTCGCTGCATGGCAAACAAAATCATATTTTGAGTTGTGAAACGTGAGTCCGCAGTCTGTTTTTAATGTAATGCAATAAAATGCTGCATGGTAAAAAAAAAGAAAGAAAAAAAAGCACACAACAGAACTAGTGTAGTCAGATTCACAAACAAATAACTCTTATGAATCCATTCTTTTTAGAGTATCAAAAACATACAAAGCACACATACAGAGCGACTAGTGCAGCTGATTCACAAACAAACACACAAAAGCTAAAGAACGTTCTTTTTTAAGTAAAACATACAGAGCGACCAAAGTAGCCTGACTCAGTAAACAGATGATTTTTGTGAACCAGCTCTTTCAGTGAACCAAAACATACAGCACAACCAGTGTAGCCAATTTCCTGATAAACTTCCTTATGAACCGGCTATTTCAATGAATCAAAAATACAGCGCGACCAGCAAAGCCCAATTCCTAAAGCAAATGACTCTTATGAGCAGGTTCTTTTCACTTTGTTTAAAAAGACAGGTTCCTGATTTAAATAAGTCTGAAACTCTTTATATGTTTTGCTTTCTGTTAATGCAGCATAAATTTACAGCATTAGCGGAGACTGAGATAATCTCTTTAATATGTAAGCAAAATGGACATTGTAAATTAAATACACCCAAATACCCTGTTGAAAAAAAAACAGCATATGCTGGTTAGGTATGTTCTGAAGCATGGCTGATGGTTTGAGCTGGTTTATGCTGCCCAGCCCAAACCAGCTAATGGCCAGTTAAGGACTATCTTAAACTAGCTCAAACCAGCTGCCATGCTTCAAAACATACCTAACCAGCATATGCTGTTTTTTTCAACAAGGTAAATCAGAGTGCAACTCAATTTGACAGCTTGTGAATCAAAACATTTATTTAATTGGGAAATCTGTCTTAATACCTAAGCCTAATCTTAGGTAATTTTGAGATTGTATCCAACTGTTGCCTCACACTTAAGGGGTTTGTTTTTTTCTTGTTTTTCTGTATCCTTATGGACTGTTTTCCAATCTTGTATTTACATTTTTCCAGACTGGATCCAATTGGAGCTTCCTTTTGTTATGTGTCTCCAGTCGTGAAAGGTGGCTCCTATTTTCCACTGGCCAGCCATGGGCTCTCTCCCAGCTTCCTCTACAGCGTTTGCTGAGTGGCCTTTGCGGACGGGCTGGTCGTGTCTCGGATAGAGGGCTTCTGTTGCATGGTAACTGTGCCCACTGGGTGTTCACATGTACCGCTTGGGAGTTGTGGGTCGTCTCGGGTTGCTTGCCGCCCCCGCCATACTTCTCGCTCCGGCAGAGACACTTCATCTATTCCACTCTCATTCATTCTGTTTGGACTGGTGAATCGGACACAGTCAGATCCACCCCATCAAGTTAAAAATCCAACATCATGTGGAGTCCTATTGCACTTGAAATCCAGACTTGCACTGGTACACAGTATAATCTCCTATTTGTGTTTGCCCATTTTTGCAATACTCTCTGTGAGTCACACTACAACTTCAAACAGGACTTGAATTTGCAAATCTCACACAGGTCACTTTCGTGCATTTGTTTATTCGACAAATAACTCCACGTCCTCTCACATAACAGTGTGAGATCAACGGGATTGCAATGGAGTAGAGTGCACTCACTAACAGCGCAAAAACACTGTTATGATCTTGGAGAGAATAATTATGAATCATTTACATAGACCCTGAGTTCTTAAAGAGACGCAACCATGTATTTTCTCTCCCACACACATACTGTATATTACTGTGAATTTCAATGTTCCTTTGCCATTAGGCACTTCTGTATATCATTCATGTTGTTAAAGAAAATCTTTGTCACCTCCTGTATGCATTCCCTATGGGTTTCTAAAGAGCGTGGAGATGTTCGGGGAACAAACTCGCTTAACAAAACCACACTGCATCAATCTTTTATCCCAACGTGCTCTCAAACAGTGCATATGCAAACTACTTGTGACAGCCAAGAGGTGTACACAGCACATGGCACATTGTTTTAATGAGCGCATCTGCCGTCCGGTAAAGGAGGCATAGCCCTTAGCAAGCATGCAAACATGCACATTTAAGGGGTGAGATGTATCTGACAGGGTCAAGGGTTCTGGTCGGGTTCTGTCACCCAGGGCCATATTTTTGTAGAATCAAAGTCTATTTTCACCTGGCTAATGACTAATCTTGAGTTAGATGACACTTTTATGCAAAGTGACGTTCAGGGACACTTAGTACAGGGATGATCCCCCTGGAGCTACCTGAGGTTAAGTTTCTTGCTCAGTGACGTGACTTCTGTCCAACTTCATGTAGTGCAAGTCATGGATCACCCTTGTGGGGTTTACTACAACTACTACAACCTTTTGGTTAGCAGCACAGATTTTTTTTCCCGCACAGAAGTCGTGATGTAAAAGAAGTAACAACATATTTTTTCCTTCTGTATAGTTACATAAATCAGAATGAAATGGATTATTGAAAAAAAAATGTAGGGTGGGTCTTGGTTCAATCCATCGGTTGTTGAGTGGATGGAGGCATAACTGAATGATAGTAACAAAGCAGCGGGGTTTAAGAGGACTAAATGTTTGGAGAAGTCTGGTATATGTCACATGAGAGAAGTTTATCGTTTCACTGAAAGATCAATTTGTCATTTTTAATCAAAACATAAGGTTAAAAAAATTAAACATGCATAGATGAATCCTTCACAATAAGATGCATTTCGACTTTAATGAACATCTAAAATTATAACTCAATGGTGAGTTTTTAATATTTAATCAAAAGATCAAAACACGGGGGAAAAAAGCAGCAGAAACGAACAAAACTTCCTAATGGTATTGAATGAAATGTCGACCCAGGAAGTGGATAGGGGTGTTGATGGACTCAATCTACTCCGATCATCGTTCTGGACTTAAAATGTTGCTTTTTAATGAAACTTACCCACATTCAAGTGCTGATAAAAAAAAGAATACATGAAGCTAGAATAAAACGGAAAGGGTATGTTCTTTCTTTTGATATATTGCATGTTCAGATATTCATACAACAAAATATTCTCGGGGTTAACGCTGCTATATTTGCTATATGAAAACAAATGGAGGGCTTTTCAGCATAGATTCAGACACTATTTTGAGCACTGCCCACATCCTGTTCTATCCAAAAACAGACAGATAATTTAGTCATTACACCAAATACAGAATTATATACAGATAATGGCTTTGCTGCACAAACCTATTAAGCACGCAGGTGCAGTGACAAGTGTGTATCATCAGCATTTCAAGTCTGTGCTGGACTGGAGTCTGCGCTGAAAGTTCCACTCAAATCCTTCATCTCTCAAATTAACTGTCAAGAGAAGAAGGTATTGAAAAAATGAGATTTGGTTGCGAGGGGGGTGTTTTAACACTGAAATGATAGACAAAAAACAGGGCTTGAGGCTCTGATGATATTCATCATGACACCGCAGATCAGACGGCCATGTGAGAGAGCAGATGGCATCTGTGAGAGGTGTCATGCACAGACATGACACTGCCAAAGATCTGTAGAGTCATGTTGATTGGCAGGTTTTAGCTCCAACAAGCTTCCAAAACTTTGCTCATACTGACGTTTTCTAGATTCCATCAGTCAGTTCAGTATGTTAACTGACTGGTGGTAGCTGTGCCCAACATAAGTTATACATCTATAATTGGCCTATTGTTCTCTTTTGAAGCTTTATGATGTTTTACGATGCCAATGTATTAGATTTCCTTTAATAACATAAAAATAAGTAAGCTAGACCAAAGTGATTGTGGGGGCCTTTTGGCCTGATGTTGACCTTCTTAATCCTCACCCTCTCCCAAAAAAAAAAATTGCAAATATATCCTTTATCCATAGCTGCAGTAGACGCAGTAGAGGTATTACATAGTGTTCCTTTTGACTTGAAATATACACATAATCCTTCAATATCCTGATTCAAACATCAAAATTTGCTTTCCTGACTGAGTTTGAGGAGATGACATGATCAGAAATGTATATTATTTGAACCTTTGGTCACCTCCTTGATTTCTTCCTTCATCCCCTTGGACATTTTCCGGTGCTATCGTCACCTTCAATCTCTGTAAAGCTGCTTTGTAGCAAGTACCATTACATAAAGTGCTGCTCAAATGATTTAGAATTGAACTGAATGCAGATTTAGCTGAGGACTGTGACTAGAGGTTGTTTTACTCATTCACGTAGCGAGAGTTTGAGTGCAGACAGTAGAGCCTCTCACAGCAGTGGAGAATGAGAATGACGTAACTTGCTGTAAGGCTTCTGAAAGCGGCACAGCTTGATTGGCATGAGAGATTTGGGATTATCGGAGAATATTTCAATTGTTTTCCCTCTGAATTCCATTAATGTCACTCCTCTTACTTCCTGAGTAGCTAAAACACTCGCTCTCTCTGGGGTCAAGTAAACAAGCCGATAATGGCGGAAAGAAGATCAATAGGTTAGATGCTGAACCAAATTTTCCTGATGAGTTTGACCTGGAAGTCAAGATTACATCTACTCAGCATTACATTACTCACACACTCATGGCACGAGAGTTCAAGAGGTCAAGCAACCAAATGTACACAATTATGACAAATCAAATTTAGCTAGATCTTTTGAGATACACAAGCTTCATGTACTATGAAAATACTGTAAATTTCAGAACTCAACCTTGATTCCCAGTCTAAAAAGAGCTTTAATTTAAACCAGGCGTTTAGCTTGCTCAAAAATCCTTGGATTTCTGACATTTGAAACCCGAATACGTTAGCATATGACGGCCCACATTTACACACCTCAAGATGATGTGGGTGCAGAGCTGTAGAAAACTAGACCCGTTTCGCCTTTCGCATGTGAAGGTGTTTCTTAAATGCATAGCAGCAAAACCTGACTAATTCTAAGGGTCCATGAAAAGGTGAAAACTATAGAAAAAATAATAGATGATAGATGAAAAAATAGAAAATGATCAAATCTGTGAAAATATGACTGTATGGACTGGAGTTTAAACACTGGTATTGCATCAGCAGGACATATAAATGTGTGTCAGGTGAAAAAGAAGAGAGGGGTAGAGAGAGAGAGAGAGAGAGAGAGAGAGAGAGAGAGAGAGAGAAATATGCTTTGGTAATGCAAATGTAATGTTATTTGTCATGCTAATTAAGCACACTAAATAGGAAGTGAAAATCAAATTGAATTAAAAGACAGAGAAAGAGTGAGAAACACACTCACTCATTATGACAAGAAAGTCTGTGTTCATATCTGAATCAATCACAGCAAATAACATCGTTCATCATGCAAGACAGAGAACCCAAACTGGCATTACACTAACAATTGTGTATTTCTTCTTCTTGTGCCAAGCTGAGCCCAGAAGTTCAGAGAGCTCAAGGCTAATGCAGGGTATAGCAATTAGGAGGACTAGTTCAAATCCAAGCTGGTGGTTACATTTGGAGAGGAACTCTCACATTGTTTTAGAACTGAAATATCTTCAGTAATTCTGCTTCAACATCTTCAAAAGAAGCAAAAAGAACAAACGCATGGCATCCGTGTTTGAACAAAACTCGAATTAGTACAGTATATTCGGAGGCTCTGCATTGATTTTTTTGAGCTGCATACTGTCTGGAATCGTATTACAATTTAAAATAACTGCTCTCTATTTGAATATTCAATAGAATAGACCTTTTTGATGCAAACATTTCAATGCAGAGTAATAAGAACACTAGACAAGCATGGCCTTCATGTTGAGACATCTCGCCGAATGCTCTTTAACCACTCTTTAACAAAAAAAAAACAAAAAAAGCAAACTTGAACATGCTAAAATTCATGTGGATAGACCTGTGGAGTTCTGGAAGAATGTTTAATGGAGTGATGTGACCAAACTGGAACTTTTTGATCAGCGGTATGTCTGGTGCAAAAAAGGCAAAGCTTATGAGCAGAAGAACACCATCTCTATGGTCAAACATGAGGCGGTCCAGTCTTGTTATGTTGCAGGAAGTGGAAATCTTGACTGTATGAAGCACATCATGAATTCTTTGAAGTATCAAGTCATTTTGGCAAAGATGGTGATGCCTTCGGTGCAGAGACTGAAGCTTGAGGATCAATGGACTTTCCTGCAGGACAGCCGTCCCAAAGTATACATCCAAATCTACTTAAAGGGATAGTTTACCCAAAAATTTCAATTAGCCTATGATTTACTCACCCTCAAGTCATCCTAGGTGTATTATAATAAAAAGGTGTATTATTATAAAGCTTGGATTAGCCAGGACTTTTTTTAATATAATTTGTCTGAAAGAATTAAGTCATATACACCTAGGATTACTTGAGGGTGAGTTTTAGGCTAATTTTAATTTTTGGGTGAACTATCCTTTTAATCTTGGCTCAGGGATCAGTCGTAGAACGTTCTCGAGTGGCCTGTACAGTCTCCAGATTTAAATCTCATAGAAAATATTTGAAAAAAGGTAAAACCAAAGATTATCAGTGATCTGGAAGCTTTTTCAAGTGAGGAATTGGCCAAGATTGCAGGAACAGAAGCTTCTAAGCACTTACAGGCAGCGTTTACTGGAGATTATAAAGAATAAAAGATTCTGCACAAAATTTGACTTTTGGGGGTTGAATCATTTTGTAAATAAGTGTTTCAAGCCAATTTCATCAACTTTACATTCTCAGAATCACTCAAATGTATATTAATAAACTTTCTTTAATAGTTTATTGATGCCTTTGTTGAATTTATTTCATCAAATGTTGTTCTCGACAGTGAAATGTCTTGCAGGTCAAGGGGATTTTGATTGCAACAGTATTTGAAATAGAAATCTTTTGTAAAATCAGAAATGTCTTCACTGTCACGTCAATTTAATGTTTTTTTTTTTTCTGAACAAAAAGAATTTCTTTCAAAAACAAAAAAATCTTATTGATGGTTGTGTATAAATGCCAAAAAAACTTGCTAAGTGCATAATAATTGAGATACATCACTCTGCTTCGAATGTGGGCAACATGTTGCTACTGATAATGTCCATTAGTTGAGTATTTCAACTTGAAGTGTTCAAAACTTTTTCAAATTTTCAGTGATGACCAGAAGCTTTGTAGGAACTAATGTCTCTCTGTCCCATCAAATCCCTTTGTTGTCTGAATTATTCTGAGCATATTTGCAAATTTAGGCTCTTTCCTGTCCACAAACAGATTTGAAATGCAGCAAAACACATGCAAAAGAAAGCCCAGAGTGTATTATCTCATTACCACAGTGTGAGGCAAAATGATGAAATATGATGTATTCAATTTAAAAATCACCCAGACAGCCCATTATTCAATGCCTGCTGACAAAATCACCAGAGCATCTCTCAAAACTACTGCACTGCTACAACAGACAAAAACACAGCTAAATCAGTTTCAAATACAAAGCTCCTTTAGATTTTCTCTCTTTAAGCTGTAAAGAGCTCCGCAATTTGGAAGTTCTCAAACTCAGAATCATTATGCCATTACCTGTGATTACCTGAAGATTTTAGAATATTACAATAGCTGAGTTTCCATCAACATATTTTGTGGCAATTTTGGGATCTTACATAAAAAAATAATAATAAAAAAAAATTGGATGTAAATAAGAAGCGTTAAAATTTTATATTAAGAAGAGGTGTAAACCAGTGGTTCTGAAAATGTGGGGCGCACGGATACTGCGGGGCGTGGAAGATCTCTGCTGATCTTCCACGCTCCATAGAAGCTAAGCTCATGAGGCGCTGTCAAAAGCTGTTATATATTGTCATTGTTATATATTGTTTAAAGGGGGGTGCGAGCAAAACATTTTTTAGAACCACTGGTATAAACTATGATAGAAAAATGTACCAAATAAGTGAATTTCACAACGTAATTTCGGGAGGAGTGAACCCATCTAATCTTTCAATTAGTGAAGTTCACAAACGCAAGTTTGGGAGGAGTGAACCCATCTAATCTTTCAATTAACTGCCAAAGAATATAAGCAGCCACCTACCTCCTAATTTAGGCATCTCGTTTATCATACTCCTCTTCCTAGCACTAGTAGTCTCTGGGGGGTAAATCTAAGCTCGAGTTGAAGCTGCTTCCTCAAGACCCTCCACCGCGGACAGCAAGCCAAATACGCTTAAACCTTATTAGCTAAAGAGTATATGGGTAAACAAACTCGTGAAATCTTTAGATCTTCAAAAAAAATTTCATGCGACTTTGCCTCAACAAGTTTGTCTGCATGTATAGGATGGAACCTATGCTTAAAATGTGGTCAAAAAATGTTGTGGGGAAAAGGGTCCATTATCTTTTGTCAATAGTGGATCAATGTATGAAGCACAACTAACACAGAAATCTAACCAAGCATGTCCTTCTGTTGCTCCACGTGGTGAATTCTCATGACCAACTGAACCCAATGTGAAATTTGTATGGAGAAATATTTTGCATGGATTTCACCCTCACAAATTCACAGAACAATGATAAACGTGACACAGGCATCTTTATTCGACTGTTTTTTGCAAAATTCAGATTTTTTTACACAGAAATCAATTTTGCAACTTGGATGAAAACTTAGACATGATCACTGACATGATGTAATTTCCCGAGTGCTTTTGTTTACTGGTTAACAGCCTTAATCACACTCTCAAATCCACATCTGGTTTCTCACAGCGCCCGTTTGTACTCTCTTCCATCACTTGCATCACTGCAAGGCCATTTCAAGGACAATTTCCTTCATCCTGCAGAATACTGCAATCATTTTCCTTCATCCAGGCCTACACTAGCAGCTCAAACTCTCTCACCATTAACTCTCCCAGCTGTTTCAAAAGAATGTCTGATAAATCACGTGACTCGAATCGCAATCTTTACCTCCCCTCACCAAGACCACACCACTAGAGAGAAACTATAATCCTTTTAGCTTAATAACCATGCAATGCAAATCTGCTTAATGAAAGCATATCAGGATACTGTACTTATTAAAGACAGAGTGAGTGAGTGAGTGAGAGAGACAGACAGATAGGGGAGGGGGACTGAGGCAGCTCTTTTCTCCAGGCAGCTAATTATCTGATGGTTGTTTTTTATTCATTGTAAGCGAGAGCAGTTCATGGCCTGTAACCTGGTCACTCGACAATGATAGGCAAGACTCTAGGGCCCTGAGTGGATCTCACCAACCGTTCGGTCTCAGAGCTCGCTCTAATTAAACAAGGTTCTATCTATATTCGTCCTTTAATCAAGCATGCTGTTTACACAGAGCTCACGGTGCCGAACGCCACAAGAGGCCTGAGTTTTGTCCTCACGTGCACGTGGCCTCTGTGAAAAGCAGATGATTAATACTCACTCCTTAGTGTGTACTCATGATGACCTCCTTCAATTACTCCCAGGGCATTCATTAACATCCAACACAGAGCTTTCAGATGAAAATATTCACAGTGATTTAAGCTGTGACAATCTCAGTAATATGATTGTGTATATTGTTTTCAGTTAATATTACATTGCATACGCATGTGTTTGTCCTGTACTGTTGCACTGCTGTTACCTGCAATGTGGTCAGTGGAAAAAAGTCTGTAAATTTGTTTTTATTGTTACTGTTAAAATGATTTAATAAAATCTTTTATATTTTCTCAAATGTTCAACGGAGACCATTGAGACCCTCTAGGGGGTTTATGGGTTTACAGTTTGAAAACCTCAAAACAAGGCACTTTACCTGAGATTTCTCCAGAGGGGATGTCCCAGTAACACAAAAAAATATATACTGAAAGTTGCTTTGGATAAAAAATATGCCAACTAGTAGACAATTGAATGTGGGTTGTTAACATAAGAATTAAGACTTCAGTGGCACTTGTGGAATAACAAGCTCACTACGCTGAGATCAGGATACACTTCATGCCTTAGCAAAGCATTGCTCTCACTCAAGGAGTGTTCAGACTATTCCAACAAGCAGCTCTGATTATTGAGACCCATATATAACCTTGCCATTAATGTCATTGAGTATATACAATTTCCACTCTTAGGCTAAAGACATTTGAGATCAGATATGAATGAGATGTCCAGTGATTTGCGGCTCAGACTACATTAAAAATGAAACTGAGTTTCTGACAGTAGCCATTTTGGATCTCATTAATATGAGACACTGGCCGTAGCTGCACTGGGGACCCGGAGTAGACAAGCTGCCATTTTGAAAGGGCACTTCAGAATGTGAATTGCCAACTAAGACCACCTCCTGACTCAGCTTCAGATAAGACACAGTGTGAGAGCGAGAACTGCGACCCATGGACCGTTCTTGTACAGCCGACTAGGAAACTTCAGGAACCAAAGAATCGTAGGTGTCATTTGAATTTATCTGTGTGAATATGTAAGAAATAATGTGTGTGGACAGGTTTTTATGAAAGCCTGTTTCCGTCTCATTTCTCAAAATTGTGACTTAAAGGTACACTTGAACTTGAAGGTCTGACAATAATGTCATTTTTACCTCTTTATTCCTCACAACTGCACATTTACAGTACATCAAGACATTGTGACTTTACTGTATATCTAGCTATTGTGACAATTTTTTTGAAATTGCAACTTTTTTTCCCACAATTGCAAATACATTTTTTGAAGCACACAGGAGAGTTAGTAGATTAACGTCGGTGGACATGAACTTGAAAAATGGTGTGCACTAACATCTTTCCGCAGTTGAAACAACATACCTTCTGATGTTCATTCATCTTCATTTGGTGCTATAGCTAGTAGGAAGAGCTGATCGGATCACATGCTGCTTGAACTGAGGCACTACAGCGATCTGTCACCACACAATAAAGAGCCACAAAATGATATTTATTGTTTGAATTTCTTAAATAAAAATGACAAAACTTGAAATCTGTAACGAATACAGATGAGGAATACACCACCACAGGGCACTCCATTCCGGACTGTCTCTTCCCCAAGGACTACATTTCCCACATCACTCACTACCTGGACTTCCTTCCTGATTAGATCCACCTGCACCTCATTACCTTGTTAGCTCACACTATATAAGCCTGGTCATGTCTGTCACTCATTGCGAAGTCTTGTTTTGTCTCAAACTGCATTTCTGAGCGTTATCCCTGGTTTCACGTCTCTCGGTTTCGTTGGAATTCTTGCCTGTGTCCCGGATTACCCTTTTGCCTCTGTCCCTTGTTTTGTTTGCCTGATTAGACTGCTTACCCGTATATGACCTTTTGCCTTTTCTCTGACTACGATTGTGGATTACCTTTTAAATAAAGTTGCATTTGGATCCTAACCCTTCAAGCCTCAGAGCAGTACGTAACAAAAGCTGAGATTTTGTTTATCAAAAGTAACCTGCTCCTTCGTTGTCAGTGTCCTCTTTGCTCCACGATGCATTTTCCACTGCGTGAGAACATGATGTGTGCTGTGAGAGCGTGAGAGAACAGTAACTAAGGGGAGGCGGGTCTTTGTGAAGGGTCAATTCCGAATTGTTTTCTCACAAATTCCACTTTATATCTGATATATCTGACAAGAATACAACAGAACAAAAATACTAATAAAATAAACAGTGCATGCAAAAGAAGTGCTGCACGGGGTGTGAATGTTCTTATCTCGGTGCTCTTTGGATGTAAGGAATGGTTCCACTCAATAAATAAAGAATTTCCAAGGCACTGGAATGATGTAGAAAAAGTTAAAAAGCCTTTCATTCATTTAAATGAAAAAAAGCCTGCTTATTCATTTAAAAACAGGTGACAAGTACACCTACACGTTGTGGCTTACAAGCCTTCGTCAGGGTGTGAGTAACAAACACAATCTCAACTTCATTATAAACAGCAATTAATTAGTCTTATTACAATCACCTGGTGCTGTGCAAGGCAACCTGAGGAGAGAGAGTTCAAGGAATACATAGAGGACATGTCTCATACAACATTAAGTAAAATCAAACGCTATATGATAGTAGTGTAATAAAAATGATAAATAAATAAATACACAATTCAATACGTGTAATGACAAAGTATCCAAATAAAAATTACAAGTCAAAAATATGCAATATTCATTTAAGATCAATGAGTGATTTTATCTTTGTCTTTTGTTATTTGATTAATAATAATGACTGCAGTAGATTTATTAGGCTGCTGTCACTTTAAGAGCTAACGTACGGACCCAATATACTGTTACACGTGCGCTCTTTCTCAGTGTTTACATTCACTTGAGACATAACCGACTGTGTTTACGAGGATAATTACAAGACAGTATTTCAACATATTTGTGTGTCTGTGTAGACTATTTTACCGTTTAAATGCATATTGGACCACAAAACCAGTCATAAGGGTAATTTTTTTTTTTTTAATTGAGATGCATAAATTAAATAAATAAGCTTTCCATTGATGTATGGCTTGTCAGGAAAGGACAATATCTGGCCGAGATACAACTATGAGGGTGGAATATGAAGGTGCAAAAAAGTCTAAATATTGAGAAAATCGCCTTTAAAGTTGTCCAAATGAACTCCTTAGCAACGCATATTACTAAAATTAATACACTTTTGATAAATTCACAAAATATCTTCATGGAACATGATCTTCACTTAATATCCTAATAATTGTTTTTGGCTTAAAAGAAAAATCAATAATTTTGACCCATACAATTTATTGTTGGCAATTGCCACAAAAATACTCGTGCAACTTATGACTGGTTTTGTGGTCCAGGGTCACATATCTGAAGCCCACAGTATAATTTGCTTATGCGTGTTCCGCCCCATCTCAAAGCATCCGCACAGAAGGCTGCCTAGGGAACAGTATCTTTTTTGCGGCTTAATGCGCTTTTCATAACACTGTTTAATATCAAGCACGTCCTACAGTTTAGCAACAGTAGACAGCATTTTACAACAATCACTTATTTGGTTGATTTGGATGTCAAGTTGGGGCTTTTAGGGAGGAACGAAAATGCAACTGTGAAGGAAAGTAAGGTGTGCAGGACGGAATGCGGCAGCGGCACAATAATATTTTCACGTTGATTTTCGCAATTGTTGGAAGCCAAATCGAAATTGAAAATCAATTATGAATAACCGCACATCCCTAGTTTAAACTAAAGGATTTATACTTTCATTAATTTGAACACACATTACATTGGAAAACTGTGGGGCGCTGTAGAGCTGGGGAGGGCTCTGCTTAGTATCATAATACACGCCTGTCAAAGCCATATGTTCAATTTTAATATAGCCTGCTCACTTTCCAACTTAAAATCTGAAATATATTTGTTGCAGAAAGCTGAACACATTTACAATTTATTATTGATTTAGTTTATATAGAGATCTATATTTTGGATGAATATTTTGGTCGGCTCTTCCCCACCTAGCCTTACAGATGAGCCGCGGCTGCTCACACTCCCAATATGATATAACCATCATAAACCTATATAAGATGCTTTTGGGAGTGTATATTTTTCAGACCTGTTCAGTTTATAAGACCTCTCCACCAATAACTGATGTTTTGAAATAACAGGTGGGTTGATAAGCAGCCTAAACCCATCCAGAGGATGAAAAGAGACCTTACTGACTTCTAAAAAAGGAAAGCACCACAGACAAGATGAAAGGGGAGGAGACAGAGCAAAGAATTAAGGAGAAATCCATGGTCTTTACAAGAAGGGAGTGTCAAACCTTTTGAGCGAAGAAAGATTTAACAGCATCCAGGATGACCATTTCTATTTGCTGTGGCCTAGAAGCCAAATAGTTCAAATCAGGGCTTTAGAAAGGCTTAACAGGAGAGAGAAAAACAGAAGGGGTGAGAAATTGAGAAGGGACGGGGTAAAGAGAAGAAATAAAAAAGAGCAGTTCAGAGGACTCTCAATGTGATGCTCAAAGTTGGTTTCACACAGCACATGACCTTTTTCAAGCGATTTCACCTTCAGGTGACTCTATTTCTCCATGTCAGCACTTTTCCCCCAAAACGCACAGCAGGACACAACAAGGCCACATTTGCCTCTTGAAAATTAGCTTGACTCGTCACAACAGGAATCTGCTATCTTGCATTATTGTCTCTCTCACAAGATAAAAATAAATAAAAATGCACTGGTTCATTGTTATGCAGTAGCATAGTCTCTCTCACACACACACGCACACCGGAAAAAACACTTCATCCTCTACATCACGCACACATGCACCTCTGCACCCACACACACTGACCTACTGTGTGAGATGTCTGTGTGGGTGAATGATTTAGTCACACAGCTGTAATGAGTAATTAGACGTAATGCCCATGGCAGCACAAATGCAAGTGAGATAAACACACAGCTGGATCCCTGCAATACACACTGTGTCATCTCTCCACATACAGGATCTTAAGTCATTTTATTGACTGGTGGGAACTATGCTATGCCAAAAGTGTGTGTGTGTCGCTGATAGAGGAGATTAAGTGGCTGTATGTGACTGTGGGTGTGCACTTGTGTATATTTGACAGGTGAGTTTCTTCTCAGTAGGGTGATTGTGAGCTAAAGAGCAAAGTGAAAGGTCATCACCACTCAACTGTCACTCAGAACCAGGGAGGCTAATCGATCCCAGTGCCCCTGGAAACCAGACAGAAGCGCAATACTCGGCGTCCTCAGTATGGGCAATCATTCCCACTGTCATCTCTAGACACTCTGGAGCCGAATTCAACAAACATTCTTAAGAACAGAATTCTGCTATTTTTTTTTAACTTAAGTGTCCCTACTATGCTTTTTCAGATATTACTTTTCATGTATGTTATAGCTCTTTGTAAACGTAAAATGTCTGCAAAGTTTCAAAGATCAATGCGAACAAGAAATGGTTATTGGACAGAGTTACTGTCTCCCAAAAGATAGAACCGAACTTCCTGAAATGAGTTGTCAGTAATTCCAATCTTACTTCCTGCACAAGTCATTTGCATAATGCTAGCCTATGGTCTCAAGCTCGAAATAGATTAAAATAATGCCAATGTTACTGTTCATATTACTGTCTGTATGCAAGTGCTGAGGAAGCCTCCGGAGCTGACATTTAAATATAGTCGTGCGTGTTTTGTTGCCAATGCATACTGTAAGCGGTAGACTATTCACAACAGACTGGGCCATCTGACCAATCAGCGCAGAGTCGGCTCTCGGAAAGTGGTTTAGAGAGACCGAATCCTTGATCGAACCGTTTCAGACACTGCAAGAAAAGAGGGTAATGCTGCAATGTATATTATATAAGAACATTAAAGTGCTTTTTCATTAAAGTGACCATGTATGTACACCTATTGTAGGAGACAGTGGCAAACCGTGACTCTTGAACCTTGGCCCTCTCACCCCTTCCCTCATCGGGAAAAAGTTAACTCAGCCTAAAATCAGATTAGCTTAATCTTCTATAGTACTGCATAAATCAACTTTGACAAGAAATGCAACAAGCAAACAGCACAGTGAGTGTGAGAGTTATCACCAAAATAAAACAAAACGTAATAAAATGCAAATCCTCATTACAAATAATTGCACCACACAGTCGGTGTGTGCATTTCAGCAGAATATGGTGAAAACTGACTGAGCTGCAAACCGTAAGAAACATAAAACCAATACAAATGTATGTAAGCCGATACATCATGACAGCGCTCAGAACAAAGCAAATTAGTGACAGACACATCACACATCACAGACAGTGAACAGCGATTATGACATTTTGGAACCCACTGCCACTAACAAGCAATAATGATCATAATTAGTATAATTGGACTGGCACAGCAACCGATTAAATGCATGTAACAGACGGTAGTAAACATATTGTTTATTTGGTAAAAATGTAGTCTCAGCCTCAGACGTCACACCCACGGACCATTGGCTGAACGTCTGATGCATAAGGCACACTTTTCTGGAAACACTTCAGGAGTTTCAAAGCCGTCATCTGATGAAACACCCTCACCCGCGACATGTTTACAACTGTAACAATGAGCGCTTACCAGGTTCAACTAAAAACTGGATTTTCAAAAGTTTGTGAAGTTCGCGGCTCCATTGCTGCATTAAACTTGCTCATCATTCTTGAATTAATCATTTATAGATGCACACCGGTCTGTTATTGCAGGAACATCGACTTTAAATTTTCACGCCCCTAAACATGGCGCAGATCAAAACGAACTGATTGGTTGTTACATATTCCAGTCAAACGTCCTCTTTGGCGGTCCTTGACCAATGAAAGCTGCGAAAGAGTCCAGACCTTCTGCCGTCACTCTGAAGGTCTGACTATGAAAGACTAGTAAAAATTTAACTATTATGCAGTTAATAAATTTACTGAATGACCAGTATTTCTGCAAAATGACCGTTTTCTCAAATAAAGCTTAACATATAAAGATTAAAATCAGTTGGAACTAGAGCTGGGCGATAAAACGATAACGATAAGTATCGCGGTAGACACGTAATCGATATCAATAAAAAATGCGTTCGATAAAACGTTCAATAATTTATTTTTCTTCGTCGGAAGAAACCAGAGGTTGCGAAGCAAGTTTGGTTACATGAACAAAGGCACTCACTCTCTGGTAACCTAGCAACGTAGGGAGTGCCACGCTAACAGTCAATCAAGTATCATGTTTGGTTCAGTAACAGAACCGGCATGGAGTGATAAGTGGAAATGAGTGACGCAGTGAGCGAGGAAATTGTTGATGAATCAGGAAAACAAGTCAGCTCGCCAGTATGGCAGTTTTTTGGATTTTATAAGTCTGACCATAGTCAGACCAATGTCGTCTGCAAATTATGCAAGACCGTCATCCCCACCAAGACTGGTAATACCACAAACTTGTTTTACCACCTTAAAGCCTTTCGTCTGGCTCCGCAGTGCGAGCCTCCGCTGACTGCATGTGCGCCTTGTCCGTTTGGTGAAGTGTTACTCGACGCGCTCGCCACTGTAATATTCTTTGAAACGACAGGAGGGCAACTTGGAGTAATTGTTCTATAAACCATCAGGAAACAGCAGTGAGAAGTAAAGTACACATGTGACAATGTTTACTTCATTAAACTTAAACCAAAACCACACTATGAAAGAATCGTATAAAACCCAGGAAACCCAGTATTGCTTGTGGGATTAGAACAGCATATATGGATGGGAGGACATGTACACAACTAAATTAACAATCTCTTAAAACTTTTCTAATTTCTCTTTTTATTAAACATGGATCTTTATTTTCATTAAAAGGGCTTATTTCTGCTATTGTTGGCTCATTTTGTAAATCGTCGCATGACCGCCCACTCCGCGTTGACGTCATTTTTGAGTATAAACATATTTACATTTTAATTCTTTTCCATGGCTGTGTTGTCATTTCTGCCTTTATAACTGAGGGAATTATAATCAGAGGAAGGTTAAGTTTAAAATAACATTTTTTAAATGTAATATATTTTTCTCCTATTTTCTCTCCTATTTTTCTCCCTCATTTTAAATAGGTCCTAAAAAATATAAATAATTATAAATCGACCGACCGATATAAAACAAAAAATACTGTGATACAGTTTTCATCCACATCGCCCAGCCCTAGTTGGAACGTGACGTGATTAGATTTGAAACTACCCAAACAGCAAACAATTCCAGAAGTAAAGCTTTAGCTTCTTGGTTGATGCTGTCATCCAGGGGTGTCACTTTTAATTGCTAGGGTTGAAACAAGTGTGCCGCATGCTTTTCTGAAAAGTGAAGCCAAAGCATTTCGATTCTCAATTTAATCGAAAGGGACGTGAGCCAAACTAAAGAAAATCCAATTACACTTCAAATAATTTCTTTCTGAAGATGGTTTCTATTATTTTAGGTAGTTCTTATCACGCAAACATTTGTTCATGTGTTTTTCCAATAAGTTTGGTTTTAGTTAGTTATTTGATGGTATAAAAACATGGTATAACGTCATGAATGACAGTTATGCTTGCGACTGAGTCTGTGGGAGCGGGAGTGTGTGCGACCTTGATGCCGCGGCTCCACCTTTGGGTCACTACTGTGCAGACTCTGCAACTGTTACTGGGATATTTTGGCTTAAGTTTTCTACATTGGAAGGAAGCAGAGAGGCGCTGTCCGTCTTTTTTACAGTCTAAGGGTTGAAATGCTTTCAAAAGCTTTGGCTTTCTGCAAAAAGCTATTTAATCATATTTTTTGGCATAAAGTTAGTGATAACAAACCCAAACCATTTAGAGGGACAATATGATTGAAATGGGCATTTTTCATTTAGCCCTTCACATTCCAACACAGACTGAAAAGGCAGATTTGAAGTTCCTCAAAAAAATGTTTATTGTCAAATTATAAATTCCTAAAATAACATTAGAACTGATGACTTTTAATTAAAAAAAAGGTTTTTAACTATTATTTAAAAATGTATAAATAGTCTTTTTTTTGGTTTAGGTCAGGCCTAGAGGGCCCTAATGGTAGGGACACTTTTGATCTACCAACCGCTATTGGCCGATAGTCACTTCTAATGATTGGATTGTCTCAATTTGCCGATCTCATGCTGATGACACATAGAGGTCCACGCCTGATGTGAGAGGTATGACATGACATGCAGCAGTCTCAATCTCTGTCCGGCACGGGTAAAATAACTATATTTCTGATAGTTAGGTACAATTCACATTTCTTAAATATTAAATAAGTTACAAACTACAAAGTCTACATGATACAAAGTCTACAAGATAAAAAGAAGGCTTCAGACAGATCGGTATCTGTGATCAGTATCGGCTGCTTTCTGCTTACTGCTTTCTGTGATCGCTCCAAAAATCCTGATCGGAGCACCTTTACATTACCTTTACATGTTCCCCCTCTGGTAGGAGACCTCCAAAACAAAACTAGGAAACTTTTAAAATAGCATGATAGGGGTACTATTTTATATTCCCAAACACATTTCTTATGTTCGGTAACACTTTATTTTGTTGGTCCCTTTTGAACATTCTGTTGACTATAAGTAACGTTGCACCTACATGTCAACTAACTCTCATTAGAGTATTAGTAGACTGTCTGCTTAATATCTGCTAACTCTTTATTCTAATGGTCCTCCAACAGACATTCTACTGACTATAAGTAACTCTGCAACTACATGTCAGCTTATTCTAACCCTAACCCTACCAGTCTACTAAAACTCTACTAACACTCTAATGATACTTAGTGGACATGCAGGTGCAACGCTACTTACAGTCAACAGAATATGTTAAAGGGACCATCAAAATAAAGTGAAACCGAATGGTCTTAGTTTTGTCTATAACTATGTTAAAAACAAAGATAAGATGAATTTGAATTCCTGAAAATAATGTTCTTAAAATGATTGTAAATAACTTCTTAAAGTTATTAAAGTTTAGTGAATTGATTGTATTATTTCAAATATTAAGCATTACAACACATATAATAAATGTTTTAATAAAGTACTCTTAAGTGACGATTTGAAATTCAGTAAGAACTCTACAAAAACTCTACATTTTACAATTATGAGACATGTAGTAGACACATACAGGAAAAATGGAACGCAACTGAAAGCAGCAGATCGCTCCAGTTTAAGGCTCTTTACAAATAAGTATTTAAAATACACTGCACATTAAAAAAATGCAACGTCAAGTGCTGAACTCCCACCAAGACAAAAGTAGTGTGCGCAACTATAATGATTATTTCCGTAATCTCCAGGAAGTGCAAAAAAAATGGCCTTTGAAGTGTTTTTTAATTGAGTTCATCAGTGCTTCAAAACTGCCATACAATCAAATACCACCTAAGTCTGTGAATATGCTCTTAAGAAAATATCTGAGAACGATTCCAAGAACTGCAGAAACACTCTTACAAATCTATTTCATACAAAATTTCTTAAGAAGATTTGAATGAAGCCGGCCCCTTTCTGTAATATGACAGAGATTAGTTATGTTAAAATTATTAGTTAAAATTTATCTCAGGTAGCCACAATCAAACTGCGGATTTACTTATATGAGGAAGGCAATAAAAATGTCTGAACTGGACAGATGATGACAGCTGGCCTTCATGCTTGATAAAAATAAATCAAGTCCTGCTACATTCATACATCACTGTCTGTGAGCGGGACTGCTGTGTGACACAAACACCCTCAGCATGTTACCACATATGTCCTCAGCACATTTCTACATGGGTATTCTTCCACTGGATTCTGATTACAAGAGGTGCTTATTTAGTTAGTTTGAAAGGCAAAGAAGATTTATATCAAAATAAAAGACAAGAGAGGAGGAAATCAACACTTGAAAGCCCTGGAGATGCATAAAAAGAAATGGAAATCCCACATTTGCTGCTATTCTACTTGTTGACGTCAGAGCCTCACGAGAATGTCCGATGATATCGGGAAACTGCTCAAGCAAGAGGAGTAGACGGAAAGATAAAGTAGAACGCTGTGGTTAATCGATTGCTGAAAGATCCCAGTCACTCACTCACCTTCCTGTACTGCCTGGAAGGGGTTGTTGGGCTCGATAAGTTTGATGGAATGGGTAATCCTCTCGCTTTGGAGGATGTCGTCATTCAAACTCAGGTCTGAAATGGCAAGCTGAAAAACCTCGTCGTCCCGTATGGCGTTCTGTTCAAAAATAGCTCCTGTTGAATGAAACAGAGTGCATGTTATTATTAATATATCATTCACATTGAAAGACATTTCACATTTATTCCAAACTTTCATATCCATCTCGTGGGTAAAGACAAAGGGAATGCAGATTCATAATGTGGGTAAAATTGTTGAAACTATAGTATACCCTTTCAGGTTATATAGAACGCACCATATAACCATCAGACAATTTACAGCAACTTCCTCACCTGTCAATAGCCAACGGCACTTTAGGAGTGATTTCAGCACCATGGAGAGCGCAATCACTGGAAATGCTGTAAATATTCTATACGCATCCTTAATTTGTCAAGGGCGTTTTGCAGTCTGTGGAAACACAGTGGGTTGTAGGCCTACGGGAAGATCTTTTATGTCAAGGGGATCTTATACGTGACCAGGTGCATCTGTGGCAAATTTTACATTTTTACATGTTGTTGTTAGAGTTCGCCAAGTCCTTGAAAAGTCATACACTTCAGAAAGTGCAAAAAAAAATCCCAGACAGATAAATGAAAAATGGAAAACTTAATAAAGTAAAGTAAGGGATTATTATCTTACTTCACAGCTACTTATAAAATTTAAATAAAATAAAAACTGTATATGAAGTATTGATCTGAGAAAATTATTTTAATATCTTACTGGTAGATTAGCTTTAAGCTTCCATAAATGAAAACAAGTAACAACATGAACACTGATGAAATATCAATTTGCAATCTAAATGTTTTGAATTGCAAGATTCTACCAAAGTTGCACTGATGTGAAAAGAGAAAGAAATGGCCATGAAATATCCTGTTTAGAGGACATTATACAAAAATATTCTGTTCAATGCCACGATTGACCTATCAGATTCAAGTATTTCTGAGGCCAGCTGCTTACCAATTAATCCTAGACATAATATTACAAGGATCAATTTAAACGTTGACTTCACATGACTGAGTAACCCATAAAGTTCTGTTTCGCTAACAAGTCCATGACACTTGGAAATACAGCCCAGTATTAAATCAGAATGTGTCTGGATGCAATCAATAAGGCTGATTTGTGCAGGCCTATAAACAGTGACCCATCAATGATATGACACATTGAGATCAAGGCGACAGTGATAAAATGCACAGAGCAGCCGGCTTAAAGTGCCAAAGGTGTAGGAGAAGCAAATAGGGTTTTATTTATTTGCATGCACGGTTAGCCATCAAACAGCCACTGAGGCTTCAAGCCGCGCACTGGGACAACAAAAGCACGCTCATTTTAATCACTTCGCCAACATGTGCAGGTCAAAGACAAATAAGGATGTTTAAGGTTATACATTTTTAATTTGCAAAAAAACAAACAAAAAAAAAACACACATTTTAAAATCGCAATTAGATTTTTTTGCCCAATTCATGCAGCTAAAACTTTCCTTTAAATACAAGTTCATAGAAAAAATATATATTTTTAACAAATATCCTAAAATTCTGAATCATGAATATCAAGACGCGTTCTCGATCTCGATCTATTTGACATGAACAAAAATGGCATTTCATTAAAACATATCAAAATACACAATCAGGAGGGTCTACAAGAAACCTCTCCATTTTTGTTTTATTGTCACATGACAACAAAATGGCTTCCTGCATGCCTGTTACACCAAAGTGTCTTTGTTTGGCAGACAAATATTAATATTTTAAAACAAAATATATCTTAATTTTAAGGACAAACGCTTAGGCCAACCATTTTTTTGTCTTTTTTGAATAACTTCCAGACAAAACAAATGAGTGTCATCTCAATCGCATACAGAGTAACTTGAAAATAATGATCTACCACCTAAACCCACCTACACCCGAGGATAAACAGAAATTCAAACAGTTTAGACCGAACTAGATACAAACCTGAGAAGAATTATAAACTTAGACCAATAGGTAACTGGTAACAGGGGTCGTGTCATGAGATTATTCAATTACTGCATGTTCAAAACATTTCAATAAATAAAATTCTGTTAAAATGTCATCTTATATCAGCGTCTATGCTTAACCTAACGGGACTTAAAATCCACCCTTTTATAACTAGGCTTCAAATCCAATTTTGAGTGATCTTTGCGGTGAGGAGAAGAGCCAAGCACACCGGATGATGGAGAACATCCACTGAATACAAAAGAGAGCTTCCCTACCAACAGAAGAAGCACCAGATAACACATCAGAATACGGCAACAACCAGTTTGATTTATCCACGCTTCTCAAAGTAACATGTTTACGGGTGTTTTGAACCAATATATTCAAGTCAGCAAGAAAACCAATTCCGGTCCCAGCATAAGTTTACCGGAAAGGACCGACTGCAGCATCTGACACAAGACTGCTAAGCTTGCTAATGCAAACGATATAAAACAAAAGCGTCTGAGGAAAGGGTTATGGGATCTACAATAGGCAGACATCAGCACAAGCTGAAGTTCAGTTAAGAAACGCCGAGCGAGCATGCACGAGAAGAGACTTGTCGCGCGCTCAGTAGCCTATACCTCACTGAACGGAATTAAAATTTCCGTCACGTTCAACAGAAAGTTCAGGCTTAAGGCTGGGGAGGGGTGGACCGGAGTTAACCCTGAAAAAGACCGAGAACAGACGTCTCGATTTGATTAAACGTGTAGCTAAAATCATTCGTGGACCCTACGCGTTCGCCACCACCTGAAATGCACTTTGTAGACCTGTTTGCTAATGTTTCCTGACAAGTTACAGCCATTTATCAAATGCCAAACTGTTCAGGGGAGCGAATATGTCTTCCATCAAGTCAAATATGCACGCGTTCGACTTTAAAAAGCAATGTACTGAAGAAAGTCGTCCGTGATTCACGCGCCTGTCCAAGACCGTGCTTACCGATGTGAATAATGGAGTCCGCGCGAGCTGAGCGGCACTGCAGGATCCATAAGGAGAGGCTGATCACGAGCAACTCCATCTCCAGTTCTCGCCCCGGTGTATCATCCACGCGTCCACGTCGTTTCAAAAATCCAGTTCCAGAGAGAAAGAGAGCGTGCGCGAGAACGACCACTGTGGAGATCAAGGATGCGTCACTTCTATCTTTCTCTGAGATCTATTAAAATTGAAAGTGAGAAAGGATATTCGCGGGGAAAAAAGAAGCTCTCAAGGGAAGGAAAGCAGAAAAGGAGGGGTAGGAGAGCAAGGGAAACGATGGGGGTACCACGGTCAGAAGCAAAGCAACGGGTCCGCGCGCTCCAGCTCTCACTGTGGTTTGGAGACTGCTAACTGCAGCGCAGAGAGTCTCTCTCTCTCTCTCTCTCTCTCTCTCTCTCTCTCTCTCTCTCTCTCTCTCTCAGTTCTTTACGTTATGCTCCACCACGTGACCGAAGAATCGAAAGATCGGAACGGTACGGTAAAAACCAAGGAGAAATGAAATCTGCGCGCGCCGGAGAGAGTCGCCACAGCGGAGGTCTTGCGCAGCCCTGAGCGCGTGAAGTTTAACCGACCACCAGGAAGAAGATTTTTCTCAAATATTTAATGCTAAACTATTTTTTCCCCTATCGAAAGACAGACACGAACCCTCACTAGTTTTGAACCAGGGCTGCTGAAGGAAAAGAAAAGTTGGTGATATACGGACGCTTAAAATCCTCCACAGAAGTTCGCCTCACGTACAGCGACTCCAGAAGTGAAAGAGAAGAAAAAGGCGACCTCGTTCGCTCCGTTTACCGGTGGATGTTTTTTTTTTCCCCGGTACTGTATATAGACCCCGCTAGCACACTGAAAAAGAAAAGAAACGGAGTCCAACCACGGAATGAAGGAAAACAATGTCATTGAGACCGAAAAGACGGTGAATAGTGAATGGTTTACTAACGTCAAATCTATAGGCTACTATGGCGTATAGGCATTTTTACAAAAAAACATTGCACAGATAAGGTGAGTCGTTTGAACGAGTCTGGCAGCTCACTGAACGAATTCTTTATCGCCAACATACAAAATATGAAAATGCGACAAGTCACGTTTCTTGCAGAATTTTTCCAGCATACTTTTCTGACGTTTTCCCCTATGTAGGATGAAGAATGATAACCTTCACCTTACAATTAAAGGATATTTCTTGAGACGACACTAACAGAAATATCTCTTAATTGTTTGGTGAAGGCTATCAGGTCGTCAGCTTGGATCGCTCGGACGTGGACAGCGCCACAGCGCCCCTACGGTGACTCGGACGAACTGCTGTCGCGAGGCTCTCTGAGCGAGAACCCTACAGATAAGACATTAGCTCATCTGTTTAATAAACTAAGCAAAATGTAAACTTTTGTATGCAGTTAATGTATAAGGTCATTGACGTGATTTTCAGGTTAGTGTTTATTTAGTTTTTCTTTTCAGTTTTGTTTCCTCAGGTAAACCATCTTTTGATAAAAATGTATTTGTTACGTGAAATAACATATTAGCTAAATGACAGAAAATGAATATAGTAGATCTAGTTTTAGTAGAACATTTCCATGTCCATTATTCTTCAATGTGCTTAATCCATCATATACAAATCCATGTTCAATGAAATTAAAGAAATAGGAACTCTACAGCATTTGTGGCATAATACATAATACAATCGTTTCAATTCATCCCAGGCACTAATAATGCAAGTAAACAGGGCATACACATGCCATACATGTTAACATAAAACTAGTGTAAATAAATATGATCTTTCAAACTTCATTGTCATGACATTGTAATATACTGGTAACTTTGTTTTCTTGTTTTTTACGATATCCTCGCAAGCATACCAAGAAAGGTGGTGACGTAACTTCCTTATTTGCATGGAGTTGAGCAGGTAGTCTGTCAGACCTTTGTCTTGAATCAGCGAAGGACATTAGCTTGTGTCCTTTTTGTTGTCTGCACATAATTTTTTGAAATATCTGATGACAAAAACAAGACATGCTACATCTTTACCTGACACCAGGTGGGTGACGGCCTCTGTTGATGTACTGGAAACACCTATGGGAATTATGTCAGTGATGGATATCTAGATGTGTTGTAGATCTGGATACAACAGTAGTTTCACTGCAAAAAAATTTAATAAAAATATAGAGATAGAGATGGAGAATTTAGACATTAGCATGCTGTCATTTAATTAACAGCAGGATGTCATTAAATTAATCAAAAGTGACAGCAAAGTTACAGTTAATAATTTAAAGTTACAAACTATTTCTATTTCAAATAAATGCTGTTCTTTGAACTTTGTTCATTAAATAAAAAATCAGAGTTTCCACAAAAATATTAAGTATATAATAATATTAATAAGTATATTAATAATATTAAATATTAACTTTTTCAACATCAATAATAAGAAATGTTTAACAGTGTATTTTTATGGAAGATGTAAATTTTAATGTAAAAGCTTTTAAAAAAACTGAATAAAAAAACATGAACATTATATAAATTATACATGTAATACAGACATAGATTAACTATGCTCTTTGTGCAAATGTGCTCTTTGGGCTCCCTAAGGGACATTTCCCTTCATCTAGCAACCTTCTAGTTGCATAAAATGTTGTACTTTATCTACATTATCTATACGCGCGCGCACAAAACCTGGGCTTGATTCGGTTGTTCTGAATGTGCTTGGGGTCAATATGACACCAACTGAAAATGAAAGGGAAAACTGAAAAAAAAAACTGTTTTTATTTTGCATTTGTTAAAAAAAAATAATAAAAAAAATCCAATATAAATCTAAAAATTTCCACACATAAATGAAGGCCTGGTACTAGAGCACAAATGCAATATGAAACGAACATGATCACACACGCACATACAGAGGTGTGACTCCAATAGAGAGCATTTTTATATAATTCTAGCATGAATCTGAAAATGTCCTCACATAAATGGAGACCTGGTACTAGAGCACAAATGCAATGTGGAACAAACGTGTGCACACAAACACACACACATTATGTGTGTGCTTATTGCTGATTTTAAATAAATTAATTTCTTATTCTAAGTTAATTACTTTTATACATTTGAATTATTGAAATAATATGCAATATACATTTGCGGTCATACTGACCCAAAGACCACAAGTGTAAACAGGAAACGAGGAGAACATGAGAGTAACATGCTGACAATGTTTACTTCAAAAATGCTTTACTCCACACCCCCAACAAATGCAGTCAATTAGCTTAACTTGTATTGAACCGGGAACATTCCTTTAACATTTTGTTCATCCCTACATAGAAAACCACTCTCTCATCTTAATTTAATCGGCACCTGATCCTTGTGCAGGTGGATATGTGGTTGTAATCTGAACTAATGATAATGAAGAGCTTCCCTGTGTTCGCTGAAACATGTGGTGAATATGACTCAGCACTGCTGATGGTTAATGTGACTCTCCATCCTCAAGGCTCAAGGTTGGATTAGTGTACTAATCTGTGTTTTGGCTCCACACTCCGGTTAGACTCTGGGTGTTAACCTAACAAGAGAGAACAGCGAGTGTCACAACTTATTGGTGAATACTAATGCCATGCCACTGGAAGGTCTTTGTAGAGGGGATGGATGAAAGGCCAAAGAGCAGAGACCAGTCAACTATATACACGAAATATAGGACTTTATGATCTAATTTAGAAGTGTTCTAATGTACCTAATGTAACTGCTGAGAGAAAGAACAGCATAAGATTTAGAAGTTCTGTGAATTTTTGCAGACACGATGCACTGACCACCAGAAAGCCGCTTGATTTGAAAGTGAATTTTGTATGGGCTGTGCTACACACATCACTAAACTATTAACAATAGACAATTCATCTTTTTTGCTTGAAAAATTTAGCTGAAATTTCGCTAATGTGACCACACATATAGACTGGACATTCTAGATATAAAATCACAAAACCACCATCTCATAAGCCACATCTGTATTTCTTCACCATCTCTTATATATGTCATTCACACCACAGCTTTAACGATAACGGCACAGAGAAACAATATCGTTGGAATCACTTTCATAACGATTTTATCCAGTTGAAGAACGATAAAAACAAAGATTTGACAGCCAATCAGAATCCATCCTGCTCTATATGAGCTTGAGCTTTTAAAGCGACAGACAAGCATGCGCTTTGCATAAACAGAGTGATATCGGCCAGTGGTGTGGACGCTAATATAGTTATCATTCTTGGTGTGAATGGGCCTTCACTCTACATGCAGTTCTAAAATGTCATCAGAAAGATCATCATCAAAAAGAAAACAAGACTGGCTTTACCCTTACGAAAAATAACCATAGTTTTATTGTAGTAAAAGTGTAGTAACCATGGTTTTTTGGCTAATTGATTACCATTTATATAACCACAGTTTTACCACAAACACCATGGTTAAACTATGGTTAGAGTAGCAAAACCATGGTTAATTTTTTTGTGGTTACCATGGTTTAACTACAATAACCATGGTTTTTTTGGTTTTATTTGTAGTAAAACCATGGTTCATTTTCGTAAGGGTAGAGGGTAATATCAACGCCTCTTGATTCAAACCCAATAAACGGGGCATGAGAAAACAAGCCGCAAAGATGAAAAGAAACAGAATATGGTAGAGATGAGGTGTGCGAAGCTGCTGTCTGACCACTTGTCAGAGATCTCACGAGCCGTGACGTACATAATTAAAGCAGATCAAAGGGAAGCAGACATGTTTAATGCCCCTAGCTCCCTTCCAGCTGTAGCCTCATTCATGCACATTATAAGAATGAAAACATTACAGTGCACATTACCATTACACAAATGCACAAGAATCTCAAAAAACACATTAAACAGTCACAAAATGCTGGTTAAAATTTAATTCAGGTCAGGCAGTGGCTAAATTTTAACATTATATTCTTGTTTGGGGTGAGGACGTCATATGCGGTATTAGGGAACAGAAAATCAAAACAGCGGAAATCACTGCAAATTACAAAACAGAACAACAAAATCATTAGTATTGCTTAATATAACCGTATGCAACTATGTGGCCATACAAAACTCACCCTAATGAGTTCATTGTCTGAGTCACTGACTGTGTGAATTATGCGCTTGACGACATTTGTTCAGTTAAAGGGATAGTTCACCCAAAAATGAAAATGACCCCATGATTTACTCACCCTCAAGCCATCCTAGGTGTGTATGACATTCTTCTTTCAGACGAATACAATCAAAGTTATATTAAAAAATGTCCTGGCTAATCTAAGCTTTATAATGGCAGTGAATGGCAGCCCAAAAAAGTATCCATTATAGAACATTTACGCATTTGGCAGACGCTTTTATCCAAAGCGACTTACATTGCATTCAAGGTACACTTTTTTACATTTTGTCAGTTCTTGCTTTCCCTGGGAATCGAACCCATGACCTTATTGCTAGCGCCACGCTCTTATTGCTTGAGCTACAGGAAAGTTATATTATAAAAGTAATCCACACGGCTCTGAGGGGTTAATAAAAGCCATCTGAAGCGAATCGATGGGTTTTTGTAATTTTTTTTTTTTTTTATCCATATTTAACACGTTATAAAATAAAATATCTAGCTTCCTGCGGACCGCCTTCCGCATTCAACTTATTAACTCCCCGGAGCCGTGTGGATTACCTTTATAATGGATGGATGCACTTTTTTGTGCTTCAAATTTTGCGCTGCCATTCACTGCCATTATAAAGCTTGGAAGAGCCAGGACATTTATTAATATAACTCTGATTGTATTCATCTGAAGGAAGAATGTCATATACACCTAAGATGGCTTGAGGGTGAGAAAATTATAGGATCATTTTCATTTTTGGGTGAAAACCAAGTAGCCTATTAGGCTAATAGGCTGCTCCCTTTAAGCAGCCTATTATTATTACATCTCATCATGCCAACTGTAAAATAACACCACGTTTTTTCAGAGAAGTAAAAATACGTCTTTAAGTAGAGAAACGCAGTTTATGTCACGCTTCAACCCGATGCCATACACAGATAAAATGGACATTATTTGATTTTATTTAGACAGGGAATGCGAATGAACAGTCAGCGTAGGAATAAAAAAGTCGAACTGGATAAAAGCAACTGCTAAATGACAAATTGGTCATTAAAATTGGGGACAAGCAACAGACAACCAAGATGAAGTAATTCCAAACACACTCAAGTTCTGTGGAGTCTGTTTAACAGGAAGCCTGTCAGCTCTTGTTAGGGTACTAACCGCACCAGCACAGCGGTTCATCCACGCACGAGGCGAGCCGATGGAATGTGCGAGCAGAGCGGAGAACATTGTCACATGTGCTCCAGTCAACAACCATTCAGCACTCAAGCAGCTGTTTGAGAGAGAATGCATAGTTCCTCTCCATCTCTTTTTCAGACGACAGCGTGAAGTCGTGTTTTAGATGAAGAGAGACTGTCATTTCAAGCTCTCAAGATTTCCTGGAGAGAGTAAATAGACCTGGCATTTGAATAGATCAAACATGCATGAACGCCTGCTGCCAGGTACGAGGGCCATTTTTCCAAATGATGTGTCAAGAATTTATTTATTCCAACAAATGAGAGCTGCCTTGCGCATCCCAAAGTCTCGAAACAAGAAGGCTGCAAACAACCATTAATTTTCATGACGGTGAACTTTTTAGAAACAATGGCAGAATCTTTTTTTTTCATTTTTTGACATCTCTGTCTGAAACTACTGAGTGCCTTTCTCTCCATCTTTATCCCATTAGAACCCGTGACTTGTAACCTAGAAATCTAGACGCACCCTAGCAGCAGCAAATCTAATTTGCTGCGAGTGTAGTCTAGCAACTCTCGGTAGACCTGTGAGCTGGAAAAACCAAACTCTGGTCAGGCCAATCACATCGTGTATAGAGTCGGTGGGCGGGCTTAACAATGACGGCAGAGTTGCCGCGGTTCCGCGTGCTACTTAAAAACAAAGAAGCTGGCGAACAGCGGTCTTTCCAATCGGCTTTGGCCGCGACTCTGGGAGACTTGTTGGAAGAAAAAGGAAGATTGAGCCCTGCCAACGGGGAGTTCCCAGACCCAACATCTTGATGTGGGTCTGGCTCGTCAGGCTACGTGACTTGTTCTTGGCCTCTGAAATACATATTGTAGCTGTAAATCGGAACTGGTAACAATATTACCATCAATCCTAATTCCCATTTACTATTACGATGACAAAGAAAAATAATGGACGCAAACACACAACTTATGTTTTTTTAATGAAGAAAAATTAACAAAATGGTTTGTTTAAAATGGAGATGCTCCACTTGTTCAAAGCTGATTTGAGACAAACAAAACTGATTAAACTGAACAGCAAGTTCTCCAGAACAGAAACCACTTACTATTGTAACTCGCAAATGCACAGTATATGCCTATACTTCAGACATTTGTAAGAGGTTTTTAGAAAATGATGGAGTCTTAAATGAATGCTGTAAAAGCAGACAAACCAATGGCAAGCTCACTTCTTTGTGGTGTAGTTATTTTGGTCTGCACTGTTTCCCCTAAACACTTAAAGGGTTAGTTCACCCAAAAACAAAATTTCTGTCATTAATTACTCACCCTCATGTTGTTCCAAACCAGTTCATCTTCAAATCCATTTCTGGGCCTTGTTGAAAGTGGTCGATGTGTTGCTGTCTAGGGGGGGGACAGAGAGCTCTCAGATTTCATAAAAAATATCTTACCTTGTGTTCCGAAGATGAACAAAGGTCTTACGGGTTTGGAACGTTAGAACTTTAATATTACAAATAGAATTGAAAAACAACAGGATTCTGTAAACAAACAACAGAAGTGTACCAAATGTCTTTTTCCCCCCATGCACTCGTGTTTTTACACTCAGTTTGATTTCACTGCGGAATAGTGTGGATGAGAGTTCCTGTGACATGCCAAACACATCATTTGAAGTAGCAGCAGCCAACCTTAAAATCATCCATGTCAGAAATGAAGTTTGTTCAGAGCACACGGAGGCAGCTCACCTGTACTGTCAGGTCCGTAACAGAATCTGACAGAGATCAGATTCACGCACAGCCCAGCAGGGAAAGATTGACGCCCCTCTGTCTTTATGAAACTAAAATACATACTCATAGCCAGTCATTTTTCTTCCTTAAAGGCACATATATAGTCTCCACAGACAGAGGAGGATGATCATTGGGCTAATTATCGTTTATTTTCCGCCTAAATGACATCTAATGAATTAAAATTAGCTCTTCTAATAGCTTAGTAAGGCTTTTGAGAGTTTCTTTGACTAATTTCTAATGTCTAATGTAAGAGACTAATTAGTCATCTCAGTCTGGGAAGAAGCCAGGCCTGCAGCTAAACACAAGCACATCAGCAGGTCAAACTGAAATGGATCAGTGCCCTGACATTAAGAGATTTAAGCACTATTAATTCATTTTTTGGTTATGAATTCTGCTTATTTGATCATTTTTCTCATTTATTTTTGGTCAGTCAACTTAAAACGCATTACATAAAATATAAAAAATAAAAAAAAGTAAGTTCACATTGCATTTTTGAGTGGGCTTAACTCAAGAAAATACACTGCCGTTCAAAGGTTTTGGATCAGTAAGATTTTTTAAAAATGTTTTTAAAAGATGTCTCATGCTTACAAGGCAGAAATAAACTAACATGAGTAATATCGTGAACTATTATTCCAAATTAAAATAACTTTTCTATTTGAATATATTTGAATGATTTCATTCATTTCTGTGATGGCAAAGCTGAATTTTCAGCATCATTACCTCAGTGTCCCATGATCCTTCAGAAAAAATATTCTAATATGCTGATTTGGTGCAATGAACATTTCTTTTTTCAATCATCAATGTTGAAAAAAGTTGTGCTGCTTAATGTTTTTGTGGAAACTGATACATTATATTACAGTGTTATTTGATAAATAAATTAGAAAATAGATTTTTAATACCCGGCATTGAAAGTTCATGTCATTTTAATGCGCATTACTGTTTAAGTAAAATGTAAAAACATTTAATTTAACAAAACATGTATTTGTATAATAAAATATTTTTAAATACATTTTTAATTTAAATGAGCAATAATTCCAAGTTCCAATACATATGTCATGTGTCATTCCAATTCCGTCATCAATCCTCATCCCAACTCCCTCCTGTATTCTTAATAGTACACCGATCAAGCATAACATTATAACCACCGTCCTAATATTGTGTTGGTCCCCCTTTTGCTGCCAAAACAGCCCTGATCCATCGACGCATGGACTCCACAAGACCCCTGAAGGTGTGCTGTGGTATCTGGCACCAAGATGTTAGCAGCAGATCCTTTAAGTCCTGTAAGTTGCAAAGTGGGGCCTCCATGGATCGGACTTGTTTGTTCAGCACATCCCACAGATGCTCGATTGGATCGAGATCTGGGGAATTTGGAGGCCAAGCCCCATATGCAACAAACTGCGATGCACTGTGTATTCTGGCACCTTTCTATCAGAATCAGCATTAACTTACTGAGCAATTTGAGCTACAGTAGCTTGCCTGTTTGATTGGACCACAGGCCAGCCTTCACTCCCTATGTGCATCAATGAGCCTTGGCCACCCATGACCCTGTCGCCGGTTCACCACTGGTCCGTGGACAACTTTTGATAGATACTGACCACTGCAGACCGAGAACACCCCACAAGAGCTGCAGTTTCGGAGATGCTCTGACCCAGTCGTCTAGCCATCACAATTTGGCCCTTGTCAAACTCGCTCAAATCCTGAGCCGTGATGATGAGATAATCAGTGTTATTCACCTGCCTGATCACTGTATATGTCCATATAGGACCCATTGAGCTATTACCACGGACACATTAACACGGACATGAGATGTTGCTAACAGATAAACCTTTCAGGCTCACACTCAAGGAATGATTTACAATCCGAGATGCCGAGGCACATCTGGTGGGGCATCTCCAATGGAAACATGACCTTGATGTGTGGATGTCAGCAACTGCATGTTTGATATGAAGTCATCTTTAGTGTTTCTCAGCAGCCCCTACTCCCCTCTTTTTCCCTCTTGATGTCACTAAAACTCATCTCCTGCTGATCTCGCTCATATTTTGCACACTAATTTAATTTCATGTTTATCTTTAAACATGCTTCCTTCTCTTCTCTTCCCATCCCTCTTTCTCTCTTTATGCATACAGAACCCCGACAGCGAAAAAGAAGAATGACAGTATTTCATCAGTTTTGTTGCTCAGGCTCCCAGCATGCATCTAAATAAAATAACAGTAGAATACACGCATAAGAGCAGGGCTATGGCTACAGTTTTGCAGGCAACGTGAGATGAGGTGCACCTGATGCTAATAGCAAATACGCTATTGTTCAATATTCTGTAAGAACAGGATACATTCCAACTCATTTTTGTACATTTCTGCACTCTAAGTGTGTGGCATGCTCCAGGTTATGATTGTTTATGAGCTAATTTACACTTTATGGAATGTCATTTCACGCATACTGTAAGTAAACCGCTGCCTAAAGCAGGCCACAGTCAACTTGAGCGCTAAGCCAGAATGAAGCCCCATAACCGAGCACTTCATTAATTCGCCATGGAAACTCGGGCAAGAAGAGAAGAAAGTGAAGAAAAAAGAAGCAGGGTCTTTGTTTACAATGGCAAACTGCTGTTTTATCTCTGATAAAACTGTTCTGAACTGAACACTGAGGCAAGACTCTTGTACATTATTGATGAGGTTCTTTGCAATTTCCAAAGGATGCACATGAAAAATAAGATCTGAACACCAGTTTCAGTGATTCCAAACTCACTTTAAAATTTCTGGGGACAAAATATTCTCACAGTTTCTAAGCAAAATGCACTTTGGACTCTGATCTGATGTTTAAGATTTAGAAAAATCATAAATTAAGCTTCTCTTTTCATGAGAGCTGAAGTCTACAGAGATTACCTGTGCTGCCTTCACAACCCTGCTAATTTTCTTTGCTCATGTCTCGAAGGCCAAGTCTCACTTCTCAAATAGTCCAGGGGCTGCTGTTGCCAGACCTGTCAACCTGCCAGACCTGCTAGACTAATATATATATATATATATATATATATATATATATATATATATATATATATATATATATATATATATATATATATATATATATATATATATATATATATATATATATATATATATATTTTTTTTTTCAAGGGCGATACATGCAATTATACTGAACATTGCAATAGAAGATGCAAAGTATTTCCATCTGCGTAATATCATCCCCCTCATTCTGCCAAAACTTGAGGAGGAACGTGCTGTCAAAGAGCCCTTGACGCTGTGGGAAATCTGCGGTGCAATCGAGCAGGGCTGAGCAGAGTCTGCCGCCGTGGACAGAGGAGGCAGAGTGCTGGAGTGAATTGCTCGCTTTCGTGTGCCTGGGTTGTGGAGGGCGACTGCCGTCTGAGAGGGGGCGGAGGAGTCGGCGCTTTGCCTGAGGCTGGAGTCTGCTGCCGTCCACCATGATGGGCAGAGGCAGAGAACGGGGGACTGCTGGGTGCCCGAAGCAGGAGGAGCCATTGCCGTCCACCAGGACCACAGTCAGAGTCAGAGGCCTTTCACTGAGGGGTATCCAGCACCACCACCAGGCAGAGGAGTTTAACCAGCTGGTTGAGGACAGGATGGCAGTGCGGTTTGGGAACTGGACCCAGATTTTTTTTTTCCCTTTTCCTCTCTCCCCTTTGTCCCTACTCATCCTTCCCTAACTTTTTCTCTCGCCTCGTCTGTCCTTACCCCCAGGTGCTGCGGCCGCCGTCATGCGAGTAAAGCGCAGTCTCGTGGGTGCCCCTAGCCTGCGAAGGGCGGTGGGGGCATGTGGCAAGCAGGGTTGGGCTGAGAGCCGTGGGAATGGAAGGAGGCGGCGGCGCAAGTGCTAATGAGTGTCACCTGGCGCACTACACCGGTTTAAAGTCTCACGGAGGAGCTCCGGAAGGAGTGAAAGAAGGAGTGACGACAGTCAAGGTCAAGAGAGGTCTGGGACATTTATATTGGTGTTTTGTTTTAGTTTATGTGGCAGTCATCCATGAGGGGCTGGCACTTTCTTTCGTTTTGTTGTTAATGTTTATTTTGGTATTAAAGTTCTGTATAACGTTTTCCAGTTCCTGCCACCTTCCCTAATCAACAAACCTTGATAAACAATGTTATTAACTTTACCTGATGCCAAAATGCCATTCTGTAATGCCTGAAACATTGCCACCACCATATTTTAGAGTTATCATAGAGTTTCTGGCAACCAGTTACCCATTTATTTTTAAAGCAAATTTCACAAGGTTTTTTTTTTACAGGATTTATTCATGCTTTCCTTTGCTCTCTTGTCGTATTTGACCCTCTCCATGTTAATGTGAGGCTGCTGTTTGGACATTTCTTCTGCTCCGCTCTAATGAGTGTGAAATGAAAATTACACTCAGTGTGATTGATGTGTGCATGACATCAAAACTGTGCTTAAAACCGTGAGGAAAGAAACTGTGTAATCAGATCAGCTCATGACTAAAGTGAGAGAAAAAAAAAAAAAACGTTATAATGAATCATTACATTGACCTACATAAACACTAACATATGAATGTTTAATTGTATTTACATACTGCAACCAAAACTACATTACATTTGTCAGAAACACACAGTGTCTGAGATATGTGCTAATATACAAGGCTATATACTGTAATAAATATATTACCCATGTCAATGACGTATAAGGATTTTCAACTGGCCAATTTTAAAATACAAAAATAATAATAATATCTATTGCAATTGTTCAAACATTAAGAATGTTGTATACACATAATTTCATATTACAATTTCAAATTAAGTGATTTTACTATTTTTCATCTAGATGAATTGGCCTTGGCCTTAAATGTCATGCGGTGCGACCGTGATTTATCTTAAAATGTATTTATTTCCTTAACATGCTTAACATTTTTTTACAAGTTCTCTGTAATTAAAGTGTTTATAAACAAAGTATTAGCATTTCTTTTGCGTTTTTGCAAAAGATGATCTCACATTTTGTTTTTAATTTCAGAGTTGCCTTCTTAAATGTAGTTAACAGACTTATTTTTCTTGTAAATTGCACAAAACTGATAACAATGTTTTAAAAATACCATTCACTTTTGCGTTCTGTATCAGTGATTCCCATTTCAGCCACAGAAATTAGACATTTTAATTTAATACAGTTATTGCTATTATCGGTCGCACCACATGATGAGTGGTCGCTCCAAATGACATGAAGATCTCTCGAATATTATTAAAAATCTATTTAAAGAGATCAATACACAATACATGTCATACAAAAAAACTGATTTAAGCCATATTTTATCAATTTCACAGAATTGTTTTAATGAACAAAGAAACATTTTATAATATTTTTAGAATAATCTAATTGCAAAAAAAGTGCAACATTTCATTTAACTTGACAACAGAGACTATTTTAATTAATTTAATTTAATTCATTTTTATTTTATTCGATTAATTTTATAATAATGTAATAATGCCTTGTCATGAACAGTTTTAAGTAAATGCACATTTGTGACACTGGAGCACAAAACCAGTCATAAGTCTCACGGGTATATTTGTGGCAATAGCCAACAATGGGTCAAAATTATCGATTTTTCTTTTATGCCAAAAATCATTAGGATATTAAGTAAAGGTCTTTTTTTTTTCCATAGTGTACAAATATTAAAAATAAACGGTCTGAAATGTTTGTAAATGACCCAAATTGGATAAAAATCTATTCCAAATAATACTCAAATAAAGTACTTTGCATATATAAACCATCAATTGAATATAAAAGCACAAAAACTGCCAATCTAGGACATATATCCATCATGGAAAACACTCTGCAGTAGTCGCACCACATGATATTTGGTCGCACCACATGATATTTTTTAATTCACTCAAAAATTACAGGCATAGAATTGGTCACCTAAACAAAACAAGCTAGATTCCCACAAAAGGTCACTATGAAATGTATAATAAAAAATATATATTTGTAGAAATAACTTGATATTCATTGTTTTTTTGAGGTCACACCACATGATGTTAAATCAGCCGTTAAAACCAGCCGTTAAAAAGGTAATATTTTTCCAAATTTGAGAGAGTTACAAACATGCTTGCTGCTTCAATGGGTCCTTAACAAATTGGTATATGATGCAACTTCCTGTCTCTAAATGGATTTCAACATAAAGTCCAAAAATTGGTAGTTTCTTGATGGTTGCACCACATGATATTTCATAAAATGGACATCATCTGACAATGTTTGTATATTATGAAATAAAAGGAAAAAATGTAAAAAAATGCTTTGCAATTTTGTGCAGGATTACACAACACTTTGTAAATCATGCCAAATAGTGAAGAAAATAAATTTGAATACATTTAGAGTCATTTCAAATTCCAAAACAGAAATTATGGCCGGACGGTCGCACCACATGATATTTTGACACTTTAAATACCAGAAAAATTACAAATAATTAATGTTTAAAAAAAAAAAAATAGTACATACATGGGAGAGGTATTACATATATATGGTATCTCTTTATGCATTTAAACCAGTTTTTAACTGAAAAAAATGCTACTGGACAGAAAATTTAGGCGTCACGTCATTGGCCCGTATACACCCATGGTGAATGAGATTTGACCAAGTACAACATGTTCCTGCATGGATCAACATCCTGGAACAACATTTAAATCAAAGCAATCAAATTTGAGGGACAAGTTTACAGTTTATATCAAGGGTTACAACCAAGGTTAGGTTATTCACCTATCCCTCTGATTTTAGGTATAAGTTATTGGTAGGGTTAGGTTTAGGGGTAGGATTATGGTTAGGACTAAATTTTAGGACAGGAATATTGTTCCAGGATCAACAAAAAAACATTCAGGAACATGTCTGTCTTGGCCAAATTACACACACCACACACACACACACACACACACACACACACATAAACAATGACTCATATGAACATTTAGTTGTAGATAAACATATCGGACAAGACACAAACAAACCTGACCTTTCCTCTCCATTGGCACAGAATGAATACTGTGTACATCCTGCTCTGTATATTTTCTAAACATTGTTTTAATAGTGTTTAGCTGCAGATTTTAAAAAAAAAAATACAGTGCACGCGCACACACACACACACACACACACACGTACCATATGGCCAAGACAGCACATTGCCTCAAACTTTTTTTAAAAATGTATGATTGCAGACTACATGTGCTGTAAGACACTAAACACACACGTGAGCAGATTCTAGGACATTTAACACGCTTTCTTTCTTTTTTCTTTTTTTTTTTTTTACAAAATAAGGTTAATGCATTGAAATATGGAATTCTTCAAATATGTGACAAGATATGTATATCTTATTCACGCTATATTAAGACTCTTATTTGCTACAGCATAACAGACTACATGATATGAAAGGCCTTATAGTAACTAGTAACTAGCATTACTACTGCCAACTCAAATTTTGCATAGAGCAGTGTTAGTGGAGTGTGAAATTTTGTTGGAAGGTCTTGATTCTATCATTTATTTAATCAAGACCAAATATTCACTGGTTTCATTTTCTCAGAAATCAAAGAACTCCCCCATTTAAAACTGAAGTAGAATAAATTAATTAAAAGTATGTGTGTGCATTTATGGTAATTCCATTCAAAAAGTGAAACTTGTATATTATATTCATTCATTACACACAGACTGATATATTTCAAATGTTTATTTCTTTTAATATATATCAAAAGAAATGGCTGGCTGTTCACAGAGCTCTGTGTCCAAGCACAGAGGCAAAGGGAAGGAAAAGATGTGGTAGAAAAAAAGTGTACAAGCAATAGGGATAACCGCACCCTGGAGAGGATTGTGAAACAAAACCCATTCAAAAATGTGGGGGAGATTCACAAAGAGTGGACTGCAGCTGGAGTCAGTGCTTCAAGAACCACTACGCACAGACGTATGCAAGACATGGGTTTCAGCTGTCGCATTCCTTGTGTCAAGCCACTCTTGAACAACAGACAGCGTCAGAAGCGTCTCGCCTGGGCTAAAGACAAAAAGGACTGCACTGCTGCTGAGTGCTCCAAAGTTATGTTCTCTGATGAAAGTAAATCAGGGTCCCAGAGTCTGGAGGAAGAGAGGAGAGGCACACAATCCACGTCGCTTGAGGTCCAGTGTAAAGTTTCCACAGTCAGTGATGGTTTGGGGTGCCATGTCATCTGCTGGTGTTGGTCCACTGTGTTTTCTGAGGTCAACGCAACCGTATACCAGGAGGTTTTAGAGCACTTCATGTTTCCTGCTGCTGACCAACTTTATGGAGATGCAGATTTCATTTTCCAGCAGGACTTGGCACCTGCACACAGCGCCAAAGCAACCAGTACCAGTAAGGACCATGGTATCCCTGTTCTTAATTGGTCAGCAAACTCGCCTGACCTTAAGCCCATAGAAAATCTATGGGGTATTGTGAAGAGGAAGATGCGACATGCCAGACCCAACAATGCAGAAGAGCTGAAGGCCACTATCAGAGACGCCTGGGCTCTCATAACACCTGAGCAGGGCCACAGACTGATCGACTCCATGCCACGCCGCATTGCTGCAGTAATTCAGGCAAAAGGAGCCCCAGCTAAGTATTGAGTGCTGTACATGCTCATACTTTTCATGTTCATACTTTTCAGTTGGCCAAGATTTCTAAAAATCCTTTCTTTGTATTGGTCTTAAGTAATATTCTAATTTTCTGAGATACTGAATTTGGGATTTTCCTTAGTTGTCAGTTATAATCATCAAAATTAAAAGAAATAAACATTTGAAATATATCAGTCTGTGTGTAATGAATGAATATAATATACAGGTTTCACTTTTTGAATGGAATTAGTGAAATAAATCAACTTTTGATGATATTCTAATTATATGACCAGCACCTGTAATATATATATATATATATATATATATATATATATATATATATACGCATGTATACTACCATTCAAAAATAATGGGGTCAGTAACACATTTATAATGTTACAGTAGATTCAAATAAATGCTGTTCATTTGCACTTTCTATTCAAAGAATCCTGAAAAAAAAGTATCATGGTTTCTACAAAAATATTAAAGGGGACCTATTATGCAAAATTCACTTTTACATGGTGTTTGAATATAAAAGTGTGTCCGCAGTGTTTGTAACCAACCATTTTATAATATTAAAAATCCACCCACTGCTTTTTTATCAAAAGCAGTGTCTGAGAACACGCGGTTCTGGTTAAGGTCATTGTAGGGAAAAGCCCCGCCCACTGGTGATGATCTCTGCCCTATTAGCATAGATCCCGCAATCCGCCATATTTATATCCTCGCCAGAGCAGCTAGTGATGAAATGTCTCTGCTACGTAAACATTATAACTGTTCTGTTCTTTGCTGTAATAATGAACATAAGAGTATCCATAGACTCCCATGCATCTGAGCCACTAAAGATGCAGTGAATTCATTTCATTTATAAAGGGAATGTGTCCAAGAAAATTGCTAAATTTGTATATGTTTGTGTAAATCATTTCACAACGGAGTGCTTTACAAACGAGGGTCAGTAAGAAAGCAACACATTGTTGGAATCTTTCATTTGAAATGTGCCTTTCTTTGAAATAAATGCCACTTGCTTTGGTATTTTGATATTTAATGCAATGACATTCACACATTTTAAGTGTGACTGAAATGTTAAAACTCTTTTTGAGACAACGGTGTCTGAATCTCATCGTTCACAGCCTGTGCCCAGCATGCGACTGAATTCAGAGCCAAATGTTATAATAAATGCATTAATATTAGGCTCTCTATTTGTCTATTTCTTATAGAGAGATACAGCTGAAAGTGGCAGGCCGTTGACGCTATTGAATTGCAAATCTACTTTCAACAGTCCTGGATTATGAAGTGAATATAAATCTTCACTCTGAACAGGTCTCTGATAGTTTATTCTTAACATACTGTTGAATCCTAAACTGCCCTTCCAAAAGACCTAGTAACCACAGAATAACAAATGTACCTTTGAAGCGTTATTGTATTATGCATCTGGAAGCATTTTTGTACTCACACATGCAGGTTCCTGTCTCTGTAATGTTTTACCCGAGGGTTTCATTTTATTTATAGAACTTTGTTGAGTCAGGTGATTTTGTATCTCCATCACACTTTTTAACGCGTCTTCATTTCTTTCTTTCTCACTCATTTGACCTTGGTGAAGTTGCCTTACTGAGCTGTTTGGCCTAAAGTCCCAATAAAAGTTTGTAAATGCTGATTATACCTCTCCTCGCCTCACGTTCTCTCAATTTCTCTGCCAGTATACACTCAGGATCTCTGTCATTAATTTCCTCTGATGGAACTCCTGAATCAGCTAAACGAGCAGAAATATTCCAATCACCATCTCATGGTTATTTACATAATAGCAATTTGGCTAGTGCATAATGGCAAAATAGCTGTTTTGCATAAGCACAAAAGGAATAATCTTAATGATTTTGCCGTCAAACAATTTTATGCTTAATAGTTTGGTGATACCCTCAAATTTCAGTGGAAAAAAATAACTGCTTGCCGGGAATATAAATGTCCTTTCCACTTGAACGGTTTAATAGAAGCCCAGCAATCACACTCACATACATACGCACATATAAATACACACACAAACATATATATACAGGTGTTTCTTGAGCACCACATAAACATATTAGAGTGACACTGAAAACTAATAATTGCTAAGTAGCTTTGCCATCACGGGAATTACATTTTACAATATATTAAGAGAAAAGAGTTTTGTTTATTTAAATAAGTAAATAAATAGAACCCGCGTCAAAACCTAGTTCTATGAGCCTTACGCTCTACTGACTACACCACTTAAGATGCTGAAAGACATGCATCTTTTTTAATCTTGTGTGGCCCAACCAACCAAGCTAGTGTAAATAGCACTTGCCAACAAGGCACGCTATTTGCACTTGGTGTAAATAGACACTCCGCATCTAAAATTGCCTACACGCTAGCCACATGAGGCCGGGCATTATCACGCACCAGGAGGAACCCAGGACCCACTGCACCAGCATAAGGTCTGTCAATGGCTCTGAGGATTTCATCCCGGTACCTAAAGCAGTAAGATTCACAATCACTTATGCTTCCTAATTGAACAGATTGATATCCCTGAAGTTGAACTGACTTGGTGTTATACTGTGATGATTAAGTTTCCCCTTAATTTTTTGAAGAAGTGTATAGAACTATTGTTGTCCCCTATCGTGTTTTGTAAATAAATTGCAATAAATGCAACAAAAACTAAACCGATACAAAAGAAGAAAAAAAAACGTGCAGTGGAAGGTGGGTATTGTACAGCTGCAAACCGAAGGTTTTGATGCATTAGCTTCTCAATGAGATGTTGAAAACACAATATACCAACAACAGGAACGACAACGGACAAACAGAGACAGAACAGTGTGAAAAGTAAAATTGATTGCTTCCAGAAGATTCATTGTGTTCTGGTGAGTCATGAACAAAATTTCAACCTAAACTCCTTTTCCAAATGTCAAACGAGTCTTTATTTAGAACCGAATGATTAAAGCTTTCACCTTAAACTGTTGGTTTTAAAGTTGAGTGTATTCACCCCACAAAAATATCTTTGTGATATAAGTGCAGCATGCCATGGCAAAAAATTGATTATCCAGGAGTCTGAACACCCAGGAAGCTGACAGCACCGTTTGAGTGCATCGCCTGATAAATGTGACCTGATCTTAGAAATGCCATGGCTTTTTCCCCACAGCACACAAATATCCCGTAAAACAAACTCCCCCGCATTGGCCCATCCTCACAACCTCCATATTTTCGTCTAATTGGCACACATTTTATTATCATATTCCTTTGAGCTCCTGCAAATTAATTGTGAAGTAATTGCAAACTTGACATTTACCTTAATTAATAAATCATATGCTAAATGGACGGGTCAACGTTCTACTGTCAGCCAGACCCTGGACCGTATTCTTCCGAGGTTAACCCTGTCACTGAAGTGCATCTAGAAGTGTTGGGGTTTTATGTTTTGCAGTGTCTTTGTCCTGCTCTTGGTCAGTATGCAGATCGATACAGGAAGGCTCATGAGAGCCATTTAATGTCCGTGTGTCGATTATGTTTGGCTGTACTCCAGTGGCTAAAAGTTGTTTGTCACGATAATGAAATACATAATGCATGATAGGAATGAAGAAATAAAGAAGCTACATCTGGTCCCTTACGAGAGACGAAAGAGCAGGAAGGAGAGTAAAAGGATGATGGAGAATGCCATACTTTTAATCGGATGCTAATAATGTCTTGCGCAGGATGAGAAACGCAGACGCGGATCAACCTGTTCTTAGCCGTTGGTGAGGATCACAAAATAAAGACCGATACAGAAATTAAATTACCGAACACGCCACCTGACCTCCATCTGCTCGCATTTAAATATTCTCACATCGCGCATTAAAAACGAGCAAAATAATGCAAAACCTCATGATACAACTGAGCTTCCTGTGCTTTGAATATGATTAAATATTATATTATTCTCCTTGGAAGACATCTGCCGAATCACTCTGTCCTCATGTGACCTCATTTAGCCTCAGGGCTCTGAATCCTTGATGATTTGTTTGCTGTGCAAAGGATTTGATGTGTTATAAATTAGTCAAAAGCTAATAAATATGAAGTTAAAGTATGACATATTTTGTTTTTGCTGCATCTGAAAAAAGTGAAAGATCGTAGACGCATCAGTTTCTGATACCTTTGGTATTTAATGCTCTCTTCGGGCAGTTATATTTATTCATTTGTACTGTTTGTTTATCTATTTATGTATTCAGGGTTGTTTTTCTTGTGAACAATAAGGGAATTAACTGATGTGATTTCTTATATGTCTGAGGTAAATGCAACAAACCAGCACACACACACACACATTATAAACTGGAGAGAGAGAGAGAGAGAGAGAGAGAGAGAGAGAGAGAGAGAGAGAGAGAGAGAGAGAGAGAGAGAGAGGAAACTAAAAGAGAGGATGAAAGAGAGAACTCCCCCTTTTGAAATCCCTATCGCATTGGTTTAAGTAAAGCAACTCTAAACTGCATGGCCTGAGATGATCCCCATGGAGAGCAGTGATGCCAACTATTTTCAAAGGAAAGTAGCTAAAGCCTGCCCAGAAAGTCGCTAGATGACATCATGCGCAAATTAGCATAGTCGTGACATCATCACGTCGTACTTGCATTCTGCCTAATGTCTGTTCTTTTGAAACTTTTAAGTAAATTTCACATATGGAATTAAGTCAAATTTATTTAAAGTTAAGTAAAATCAACAAAAATAACTTTAACTTGGCTAGTTAATTAGTAGGTTATAGAGTCATTTCTACTTAAAGTTTAAAATGTACTTGCAACATGTACTTATGTTGCAAGTACATTTTATTCAAACAACATAACACTGAATTAAGCCATGCTTCTAAAGTGTATGCTTTACTTAGAACATCTAAGGCCCTGTCCTCACGAACACAGGTATTTTCAAAACAGCAGCTTTTTCTATGCGGTTTGGCCATTCGTCCACACGCAAACGCAATATCCGGTCACTGAAACCAAAACTTTTTTTGAAAACTCCTGCCAGGGTGAAGATTTTTACATTTACATTTAGTCATTTAGCAGACGCTTTTATCCAAAGCGACTTACAAATGAGAGCAATAGAAGCAACTAAAAACAGTCAAGGGCAACAATATGCAAGTGCTGTTAATCTAACAAGTCTCAGTTAATCACCACATCTTTTTAGAAACTAAGGTTGCAGTGTTGTCTTGTGGACAGTGAAACTGGAGATTTCGGCTTGTTACGTCAGAACTGGAACTGGCAATAACCTTTTTTTTCCAGGCTTCTGACAAGTAAATAATACAGTAGATTGTGTAGACAACATATCTACAGTAATGTGGTACCCACCCAAACACAGAGACCTCAATACTTCGTACACAATTTACAACATGTTGAGCAGAAAATGAACTCCAAATGTCACAAACAGCAAGTTATTAAAACTAACAACAAAAGCAATGATAAAACAGCATAAAAATATAGCTGGAAAACAGTGAAAAATGCAACCTTATTCATTATTCATACCAAAGTGCATGATGGGAAGAGCAGCATCGGAAAGTTGAGTAGGGTTTACTCAATTCTATAACATTGATGTTTACGCTTTAATTTCTACAAGCTTAAATTGAGTACTAATACAGAATTTACTTAGTTTTTTTTAATTTTTATTCTTGCCTGAACTGTAGTATTTACTTCACCACAGAATCATTTTTATCAGTGCAGTTAAGTGCAACATGCAGCACAAATCTTTCATATAGGCTACAAACAGCAATGCACAACATTAATAACTGATTGGGACTGTCATACATAAATTTATAATGAGAACACTATTGTAATAAAACAATAAAACGCAGCTAACAAAGCGCTTCAGTTTGCTGGTGTTCATTCAGCTTCAGCTTCAGCGCACACAGCAATGCTGCCATTTGAAACAGTAATATTCATTTTAGATGTTTCTTTTAAAAAAAAAATTTGAAAAAAACATTGATGCATTAATAATAACTAGCACTTTTATTTTTCTCATATTATTTTAATCAACAATATGGTTTATTTAAAATAATTTCATTATTGTTCGTGCTTAGGCTATTCCATGGCACATGCATTTTTATTCTTTATAGGCTTACGCGTTGTCCAATGACTTTGCATTATTTAAGCATTATTTTATTTTATTGTAAGGGAATGGATTTATTTTATTTATTTATTTATTTATTTTTAAACATAGGCCTGCATTGATCTGTCATTCTTTGTATGCCATTACGGTCCATGTTGCAACAATTAATAAAAAACTAATAATAATAATAATAATAATAATAATAATAATAATAATTAAAAATGTAAAAAAATGGCACTGCCTTACAAGACCAATATGAAAGGAATATATTTAACTTAACACCATACAAGGAAAAGACAGTGGAAGAGAAGAAAATGCAAACCAAAAAAATAAATCTCAGTGGATCAATATGTGAATGTGTGGAATCTCAAAAGATTTGAACTAGGACCACTGCCCTAAGGGTTTCATATACACCCCGGAATATTACAAAGTTACACTACAGGACAGCTGAACAGGTTTTATTACCATTTATTGTCAAGAAAGTTTAACATTTATCGCCACGCGCTTGAAATATTTGGATATGGTACATAAAATAACATTAGGGAAAAATGCAATTGTCTGTTCATTTATTTTTAATGCACAACCTTTAAATGTTGCTCCTGCTACCAGATTAAAAGATATTTGAATTTGAATTTTATGTTTTTTCTAATGAAACTGTTTGGGTGACATATTTTTATGGTTAGGGTAATGTCACTCACTTATGTAGCGTTTTTCATAATCCATTAAGGGCCAAGTTCAAACAATTACATCCAGATGTTTCTGGGAATTAATGATCTCATTCGGTTTAATGTTCAAAAGAACTTCTTTGTTTCTTAAGAGAAGTAAGCTGTAAAGTGTGTGTGAGTAAACAAGTGTGTGTACTTTTATGTGTGCTTTTAATGGTAGAGTGCAAGATAATACTATCTTTTCATAAAAGAAAGAAAATGGATAGGGTGGGAGAGGAATAAATAAAAGGATAGTTCCTGCTGAGAGGAGAAGAATGCTTTGTCAAAGTCCCTGTGATGAACGCACACTCTCATGCAACGTGCCTGCAGTTTGCCTCCTTCCATTAGCTTGTTTATATAGCGATCAGCAGGGCCACACGGAACCTGTGGGTTTTTTTTTAGATTTCTGCGCTGAATTTTTGAAAAATCTGCGGAATTATGCAGAATGGTTTTAAATGTTTTAAAAAGATCTAAAAATATTGGAACTGCATTAAAAGTAAAATATTAAATTTTCAATTCTTAACTTTTATTTAAGGTTTACAATCCAAATCCAAATAGAACAACTTGATCTGTCTTATTGCAGGCTACATCCACTAAAAGACAGAAAATATTGCTTTATCAATTGAATTGTAGACAAATCATTAAATAAACAATTTCATATCATTCAACAATAGCGCAAAATAAATAAATACCTACTTATGTAAATAAATTAACTATCTTTAATAGCTATAAATAAGTCATTTTTGTAGACAAGTGACGTTTCCTTAACTCTTCCGTTGGCAATTTTATTTAAGACATTTTAAAATATCATTCTCTCACTAAAAAAAAAATGTATATCAATAAGCGCAGCCTACTACCCCTCACAACGATTGTGTATGCTTCTCAAATGACAGGCACTACAATCTTTTTCTGGGGAATTCTGCGCGTGCAGATTCCGTGTGGGCCTGCCTATCAGGCATAACATTATGCATCCTAATATTTTATTGGTCCCCCTTTTGCTGCCAAAACAGCCCTGACCCTTCGAGGCATGGACTCCACTAGACCCCTGAAGGTGTGCTGTGGTATCTGGCACCAAGATGTTAGCAGCAGATCCTTCAAGTCCTGTAAGTTGCGAGGTGGGGTCTCCATGGATCAGACTTGTTTGTTCAGCACATCCCACAGATGCACGGCTTGCCTTCTTCCCATAGTGCATCCTGGTGCCATGTGTTCCCCAGGTAAGCGGCGCACATACACATGCGCCCAGCCATCCATGTGATGTAAAAGAAAAAGTGATTCATCAGACCAGGCCACCTTCTTCCATTGCTCCATGGTCCAGTTCTGATGCTCACGTGCCCACTGTTGGCACTTTCGGCGGTGGACAGGGGTCAGCATGGGCACCCTGACTGGTGTGCGGCTATGCAGCCCCATACACAACAAACTGTGATGCACTGTGTATTCTGACACCTTTCTATCAGAACCAGCATTAACTTCTTGAGCAATTTCAGCTACAGTAGCTCGTCTGTTTGATCAGACCACACAGGCCAGCCTTCGCTCCCCACGTGCATCAATGTGCTGTCGCCAGTTCACCACTGTTCCTTTTTTGGACCACTTTTGATAGATACTGACCACTGCAGACCAGGAACACCCCACAAGAGCTGCAGTTTCGGAGATGCTCTGACCCAGTCGTCTAGCCATCACAATTTGGCCCTTGTCAAACTCGCTCAAATCCTTATGCTTGCCCAAAATGGCCTGCTTCGAACACATCAACTTTGAGGACAAAATGTTCACTTGCTGCCTGTAACGTAATTAAAGATCAGTGAAGAAGGAGGCGGGAACCGGCAAACATTTAAAAACTTTAATCAAAAACAAACAAACAAAATGTCGGCGGCAGCCCCTCACGGCCGACTGCCGCCTACATACAAAACAAAACCCGAAACACAATAATGGCAGCAGCCCCTCACGGCCGACTGCCGCCTACATACAAAACAAAACCCGAAACACAATAAATGGCAGCAGCCCCTCACGGCCGACTGCCGCCTACATACAAAACAAAACCCGAAACACAATAATGGCGGCAGCCCCTCACGGCCGACTGCCGCCTACATACAAAACAAAACGCAACATAAAGTCCAGGCCTGGTCCTCTCTCGTCTTACACTGTCGTCGCTCCTCCTTTATGCTCCCGTCACTCCTCCATGAGACGAGACCGGTGTGGTGCACAGCTGACGCTCATCATCATTTGCCACCGGCCCGCTCTCACGGTCCCTCGCCTCGCCACATTGCCTAATATATCCCACCCACTAACAGGTGCCGTGATGAAAAGATAGTCAAGTGTTATAAACCTGTCAGTGGTCATTATGTTATGCCTGATCGGTGTGTGTAATATATGAAATGAAATCAAAATTATTCAACCCCCATTGCAAATCAGGTTTATTGGCAAAATTTACAGACTTTCAGCTGTTTGAACAAATCAAACAAAAGTAACTGAAATAGCTCAACACAATGACTGTTTCTCAAACATTATTCTCAAACATTATTAGAGTCTCAAAATTATTAAACCACCTGAATAGAATCCCTCACAACAGCATAAATCTGCAAATAGTGTTGTCTCAAGCATGCCTGATGCAAATAATCAAAGGTTTCATTAGTTCACTCGGTGTGCTTGAGCTAGAACACATGAAATTACTGAAATAACTGAACTGGCTAATGGTTACACTACCTGGATGGAGCAAAAAAAGGAAGCTATGGCTGCAACCAGATTTCTGAGAAGTGTGAGTGACTGCAAAGGACCTGCAGCAAGACTTGGTGGCAACCAGGTGAAACCTGTGAGGTTTCAGTTTGCATAGTAAAGCGAGCACAAAACACAGATGGTTTCCATGCCAGAATTCCAAGACATACACCACTACTGACCCAAAAGCACAAGAAAAAAAGGGCTCCAATATGCACAAAATCATATAACTAAGCCACAGAAGTTCTGTTCTGTGGAGCGATGAAACAAAACTGAAACTTTTCGGCCGACATGTCTGGAGGAAGACAAATGAAGCATACACTGAAAAGAACACGCTGCCTACAGTTAAGCATGGTGGTGGATCGGTGATGCTCTGGGGCTGCTTTGCATCCTCTGGCACTGGAAACCTGCAGTGTGTGGCAAGATGGATTCATTGAAGTATGAGGAAATCCTGAGAAAACCTCATGCCGTCTTTCTGTGAGGAAGCTGAAGCGTCATTAGACCTTCCAACAGGACAACGATCCCAAGCATACCACAAATTCCACCAAGGCTTGGAGGCAGAAGCAGTCCTGGAAGATTCTACAGTGGCCATCACAGTCACCTGACTTGAACCCCATAGAAAATGTCTGGTGGGATTTGAAGAAGGCAGTTGCAGCACCAAAACCCAATAATATTACTGAACTGGAGGCCATTGCTCATGAGGAATGGGCTATGATTCCTCAGGAATGCTGCCAGAAGCTGGTGTCTGGTTATGCATCTCGTTTGCAGCAGGTCATAACAGCAAAAAGATGTTCTACTAATACTAAAGATGCTTGCCATGAAGAGGTTGAATAATTTTGAGACTGCGTCAAAAGTTGCATTTTCAGTTGAATCTGGAGAAACCACTTGAGACATACATTGTGTTGAGCCATTTCAATGACTTTTGTTTCAATTGTACATTGCAAACAGCTGAAAGTCTTTAAATTCTGCCAAAAAACCTGATTAGTAATGGGGGTTGAATAATTTTGATAACTGCATTGTGGCGAGCCGCGGGACTGTGAGAGCGGGCCGGTGGCGAATGATGATGAGCGTCAGCTGTGCGTCACACCGGTCTCGTCTCACGGAGGAGTGACGGGAGCATAAAAGGAGGAGCGACGACAGTGCAAGACGAGAGAGGACCAGGCCTGGACTTTATGTTGCGTTTTGTTTTGTATGTGGGCGGCAGTCGGCCGTGAGGGGCTGCCGCAGGCATTATATTTTGTTTGTTTGTTTTTGATTAAAGTTTTTAAGTGTTCGCCGGTTCCCGCCTCCTCCTTCCCTGATACATGCATATATAATGTAGTGTCAAATCCACAAGCATATGCATGAATCTGATGGATATTCTCCAGACATAATAATCAATCCTGACATTATTATTAAAGCAGATGAGACACTGGCTAAACATATGCTTGCAAATATGTTTATATATATAAAAAAAGCTACACAATTTCAATTTCACTTTTTGAAAGAAATGTATACTTTTATTCAGCAAGGATGCATTAAATTGATGTTACAAAAGATTTCTAGTTTGAATAAATTAGTTCTTTTTAACTTTTTATTCTTCAAAGAATCTTGAAAAAATTTATTAGTTTCCACAAAAATATTAAGCAGCACAACCTTTTTCAACATTGATAATAATAAGAAATGCTTCTTGAGCACCAAATCAGCATATTAGAATGATTTCTGAGGATCATGTGACTGAAGACTGGAGTAATGATGCTGAAAATCCAGCTTTGCCATCACAGGAATAAAATTACAATTTTAAAATATATTAAAATAGAAAACCATTATTTAAAATGGCAATAACAGTTTACAATATTACTGATTTTATTATATTTATGATCAAATAAATGCAGCCTTGGCAAGCATAAGAGACTAAAGGGATATTTCAGCCAAAAATGAAAATGGTCATCATTTACTCACCCTCAAGTTGTTCCTAACCTGTATGAATTTCTTTATTCAGTTGACTTTCATGGTATTTTTTTTTCCATACTATGGAAGTCATTGGGGATGTTTGATTACAGACATCTGTTTGATTACCGACATTCTTCAAAATATCTTCTTTTGTGTTTAGCAGAAGAAAAACATTCATACAGGTTTGTAACAACTTGAGGGTGAGTAAATGATGACAGAATAAAGAAATAAGCCCCAAAAAGCCGTGGTTTAAAGCGGACACAGCTAAGGGGCATGCCATGGGTAAACTGTCCCTTTAAAAAAAATTATAATAATAATGCCTTGTTAGTGAGTACGTACAGCGTCATTTCCAGTCAAGATGTGGCGGTCAAATTATGTTAAAGGTGTGAAAATGTTTTTTAGGCAAATTAGGAAATTTGCTTTAGCAAGATAAATAAATGTGCAATTGTATTTTAAAATGTTCAAACTGTCATTTCCAGTACACAATGCTATATATGATATGATACATATTTTGAGATGAGGTGGAAATGACATTTGCTGGTTTAAAGAAAAAGAGCCAATTTTCCTGTAATGCATGTATGTTTATTGTTATGTTGTTAGTGGACATAGTGATGCTGTAAAAAGTGTGGTTTATTCTTTCAAGAGTTCACAGCCAAAAGTGCCCATTGTTGAAAAAAACCGCCACACATGTGCAATGCCAATCAAATCTGACACCTCCTCCTGCTTGTGCACCTGTTCGGTGTCAGTCAAAGTTGTTACAATAGAGAATATTTTCTGCCACCTCACACATTCACATAGGCCTCCCTCTCCTCAGACAGGCTGTGCTCATTTCTCATTCACACTTAAGTGAACACCAAATAGCTTGAGTGCAAAATATAAAGAGCATAATTAAAATTGCATAAATGTTAGGGGTGGGAATCAAAGGGTATACCTCACAATACGATACGATACATGGCTCACGATGTCGATAACATCATGATACAGCAATTCTGCGATAATCATCATAAAAAATGCCCATGAAAAGGTTAAGTGCAGGTTTTTCAGACTTTGGACTTAAATGTGGCTAGGGCATCCATTTTCTTTTTTTTTTACTCACACTGCTGTCCGCCATCCCATTAAAAGCCTTTTTCTTAGGCTAGTTAACTTATGTTCACGTTCCCCACATTCATGTGCTGAGTAGCCATGAAGTAGCCACACTGGGAGCAGGGAAATCTATTTAGAGCGCCTTATTTTATTAATCAAAATATTGATATTTGGCGCCAGCATATCGATTATTGTATCGCACGGAGAAGGATAACGCACGGCGATCAATATATTGCGCTATTGATAATTTTTCCCACCCCTAATAAATGCACAATGCATTTTTATTGCATCTAAACCAAACATCAACACACCTGCTGGAAAAACATGATAATCCTGTCTTCTTACGCTGGTTTTTGTAACACGCTAGCTGATTTTTTTGCTAGTCCAATATGGTCTACTAAGTCGACATCCGCTACACCAGTTAGTTTAAAGGTTAGAGGTTAGTTAAAAAGTTAAACTAGCTCTTAACAAATACAAGCAACATGAAAAATAACTAGGAAAAATAAACAAATTATCTTGCAACTAGTTGTCAGCTACAGAAAACAATAGAACAAAATAGCATGAACTATAAAATGATCCCAAAGTCAATCACACCAAATGCACAGAATGAAGAAAATACCACGTGAAAATCAGAAAGAGAATGCTAATCAAACGAATGTAGGTACTGACCAAGAGTGAGAAGGCAAAGTGTTGCGGTATGCATCATGTCTTCAGAACTTCACCCAAATGTCACATCTACCTTTGAAACATGCTTTTATACAAGATGGATGCTAACGGTTGATCCCCCTACAATCTGACTGCATGTGAAAGTTGTCATTATCACAGAAAGCTCTGCCCACAGAACTAGAAGCATCTGTACTTGCTTGGAATAAACAGACTGGACAGATGAAAGTGATGTTTTAATCAGGACACCTGCAGCTGTCACATCTGTGATTTAAAGAGCTGATATGAGGATCTGGACGGAGGGGGAAGGGATGGCTGAGGCAGATGTGTGTGTGGACGCCACTTCAGTTCAAATGAGGGGACGGAAGACAACATGTCCGTGTATATTCGTTCATCTGAGGACATCAGAGAAAACTTCTTCCTCAGACCAGAATACACACAGAGAGGTCATGTATTCACCCTCATGTCGTTTCAAACCGGTATGACTGTGGAACACAGAAACAACTGTATTTTCTGAAGCACTGTTTTTGTCCATTCAATGAAAGTCAATAGGGTCCAAAACAATGCAACCACCATTGACTTAAGTTAAGGACAAATAAAAAAAAAATGTTTTTCAAAATATCGTCTTTTGTGTTCCACAGATGAAAGAAAGACATATGGGTTTGGAACGACCTGAGTAAATGATTTCTGGGTGAACTATTCTTTTAAGTCCAAAAAAGCAAATCATGTCAATGAATGCTCTGCTGGTTCTGTACTTTGTATTTTAAGTCTCTCCATTGTTCTTGAAAATCTCAACAGTATAATTTGTGCAACCTGGCACCCACAAAATTATAGCGTTCTGCCAAACCCCTGTGGTAAACTTTAGATGAACACTGTCACACATATTCACATGTAAATGAGCTTTTATGGAAAACTGTTTGGCAGAAGTGACAAACTGCCACTTCTTGCCAAAAGGTTGCTGTAGGTTCACTTGCTAACAACTGAATGCTTTGGGCAATCAAATTGACCAGATATTCCCTACCAGTTGTTCTTCAGCTTTTATTGTCTGAAAAACCATGTGGTTTGGATTATTGGCCAAATACACCTTTTCGAGTAGCACACTGTTTCTCTGTAGTCTAATGAACCGCGTTTGGCTCAATAAATTCACGGTGAGCTGAAATTGTTGACGTCATACTGCAAAATAACACTTTTCACTAGAAAACCTCTGGAGGTTTAAATGCCTCTCTAATGAATTTCTTATCTTCTTCCTGCTCCCTCACTTTGTATCCTTCTCTCCCCTACATTCTCTATTACTCTCGCTCTCTTAATGACTTACTCCCTTACCCTCAAATTTAGAGAAGCAGTATTATTGGCAGGAGTATCAAAACACAATAGCGCCGAAACAATAGAAATTCAACTGCTCAAAACAAATCAGACCGTACTGAAAAAAGAAAGGAAAAAAAGGAAAAGGAAGGAAGTAATAGTTCTGAAATTCTGAATAAAGGGGGACTGGAAAACAAGTTTTTTCTCCCGGAAGGGTGGGCGCGAGTGAGAGAGCAGACACTCACCCATTAACGCGCTTTGCTCTGCTTTAGGGAAGCCGGTCACAGGACTTCACGAAATCAACAATGTCACCAAAGATGTGTGTTTTTGGTTGTCAGGGCAAGACAACCCTGCACAGCTTCCCAAAGAACCCAGCGTTAATGGGACAGTGGATGGAGTTTGTTTTTCCGGAGCAGCAACAGAGTTTCGCAAGTGTTTTTGTTTGTTTCCTGAATTTCAGCGACGATGGTTTATAGACAAGGTACAGTTCAACTCCGGATTTGTAGCTTGTCTAATGCTGAAAGATGGAGCGGTCCCAACGATAAAGGTTCACGGTCATGAACCGCAGGCGGTGAGTAAAACTGCTTCAAATGTCTTTGTGTTGTTAGCTATCGACTCGTTCATTCAAATGCGCTACTATTCCATTGTTTTTCTATGTAAACGCACTAGTCTGCCGTGCGTGCAAAACTGTTCCGCATACAATATTCCATGAAACCAAATTATGTCCTCATAAACCATGAGTAAACACACAAATGTTGTAAAACTCTCACATGACAAGCCACTAAGCAAGTATACAAGTTACAGTGACAGTATATACCACTGAGACGTCCTGCTGTAGTTGTCGTCGCTGCTGCTTCTCCTGTTCAATTTCAGCCTCTAGATCTGATTCTGGATCATATATGTATGGCTAAATCTGATTGATCTCAATGGTTTATTTAGGATAACGTTTTTTCCACATTTAAGGATGTCACCGCTTTCAGACACTCTCAACGCAACAGCGGAGCGTGCTCGTGATTCCACACAATACGCCCCAACAGCCGCTCAGTTTTATTCAGAAAGACTCGGTACAGCGTATCTTTCTTTTATAAATATAATAAAACTAAAGACTTTTCAGAGATATGAAGGATGCAAAACGACTCTATAGGTACTCAAGATTGACATGAGATTGGCAGAAACTGAGTGTTTCATTAGTGCATGTGAGGTCTGCCTGATTGACTATATCACTAATTAAAACCTAAGGCCACAAGAGATGTGACTCTTTTCAGAATTCTCATATTAAGATCCAGTTCTGTCTTGCAGACTTGCAGAATTTCTCTCTATGCCCTTAACGCAAATTTGTCCATTTGCAGTTAAAGAGTTTTTGTCTGTTAAACTTTGACCCCAATTTTGACTATTTGAATCTGACATTAGATTCCTTATTACCCATTTTTGAGTACTTTTATGACAATTTGAATTAAATAACTGAAATCAATATTTGAATGGCGATTTTTGCCAATATGCTTCTTATGGGCACCTCAGTGCTATCGTACCTCTTAAAAACACTTTTCCACATGCAAACACTGATCCCCATCCCATTGCCTCCCTTCGCTTTCCTCTCCAAACAGCCACCCCGATCCCTGCTGTTTGCTGTGTCTGAGTGCGGTCTGATTCCACAGCTCTGTGTGCGTGTGATACGCGAGGCCCCCACCAGGCATGACTGCAGTGGAGAGGCTTGCTGCCTGTGGGAGGTCAGAGGCTAGAATCTGGTGTCATGCCATCAGAGGCTATTAAAGCACTGAGTCCTGCAGCGAGAGAGTCAATGAGCCTGACACTCCACTGTCAGCCTCTGCTCATCAGCCTTGGAGGGACAGAGATACTGCTGGGATTAACACACACACACACACACACACACACACACACACACACACACCTGCAGCAGACCGTTTAACACACACACACCTGCAGCAGAACGTTTAACACACACACACCTGCAGCAGAACGTTTAACACACACACCTGCAGCAGAACATTTAACTCATAAGCACACATACACACACTTGTAACAAATCATTTAACACATACCTACAGCACACCGTTTAACACACACATATGCGTCACACACAAAGTTTACTTGGCTATATACTATTTTTAAATTAAATAAATTACTATATTTAGCTACACTATATTGCCAAAAGTATTGGGACACCCTCCAATTCACATAATTCAGGTGTTCCAATCACTTCCACTGAAGGCCACAGGTGTATAAAATCAAGCACCTGTGCATGCAGACTGCTTCTACAAACAATTGTGAAAGAATGGCTCACTCTCAGGAGCTCAGTGAATTCAAGCGTGGTACCGTGATAGGTTGCCACCTGTGCAATAAGTCCAGTCGTGAAATTTCCTCATTACTAAATATTCCATGGTCAACTGTTAGTGGTATTATAACAAAGTGGAAGCAATTGAACAACAGCAACACAGCCACGAAGTGGTAGGCCATGTAAAAATCAAGCCTTACATCACCAAGTGCAATGCAAAGCGTCGGATGCAGTGGTGTAAAGCACGCCGCCACTGGACTCTAGAGCAGTGGAGGCATGTTCTCTGGAGTGATGAATCACGCTTCTCTGTCTGGGAATAAGATGGATGAGTCTTGGTATAGAGGTTGCCAGGAGAATGGTACTTGCCTGACTGCATTGTGCCAAGTGTAATGTTTGGTGGAGGGGAGATTATGGTGTTGGGCTTGGCCCCTTAGTTCCAGTGAAAGGAACTCTTAATGTTTCAGCATACCATGACATTTTGGACAATTTCATGCTTCCAACTTTGTGGGAACAGTTTGGGGATGGCTCCTTCCTGTTCCAACATGACTACACACCAGTGCACAAAGCAAGGTCCATAAAGACATGGATGAGTGAGTTTGGTGTGGAGGAACTTGACTGGCCTGCACAGAGTCCTGACCTCAACCCGATAGAACTCCTTTGGGATGAATTAGAGCAAGCCAGGTCTTCTCATCCAACATCAGTGCCTGACCTCACAAATGCACTTTTAGAACATCTAAACATTTCCATAACACACTCCTAAACCTTGTGGAAAGCCTTCCCAGAAGAGTTGAAGCTGTTATAGCTGCAAAAGGTGGGCAAACTCCATATTAAACCCTACGGATTAAGAATGGGATGTCATTAAAGTTCATGTGCATGTAAAGGCAGGCATCCCAAAACTTTTGGCAATATAGTGTATATTTATGTAGTTTTTATATATTTATAAAAAGTTGACAAGCCAATACGTATTTAAAAGCCAATATATGGTGGATATTAAAATGTATACCATTTGGTTTATATAAAAATTAAACCATTCTATAAAAAAAAAAAAAAAAAAAAAAAAAAAAAGATTAACTTAAAACCATTTTGAGGGGTGAAAATACTAACATGACTGTATGGGGTGAATTCAGGGAGAGTGGGACCCTTTTTGCCATTGAGATGACTAGGAAAAAAAATCTCCCAATCAACCTGAATTTACCCTAATTGCTATAATTATATTATAATTATAATGTTGTGATGCCTAAATTCACATGTAGCATCCACCCACGGTTTGGCACATTGCACCACGGTTCAACTTAAATCTGACAACATGTCTATAATATGGTTTGTTAAAAATAACAGGGTGTAAAAACAGATGGACAAAGTTCAGCTAATGTATGTTTCTGTAAAAGGATACACATTCTGGCTTCCCAATACATTACAACAACAGAGATGAAAAAAATAAAATAAAATAACATGGACAAAACAGTTACTCTTTGCGAGTGCCGTATGCTTGAACATGACCAGTCATTTACGCTGTCATCACCCGAGTGCTGATAGCATGCGAGGCGCAAGCACAGGTGAGACCTGAACAGCTCATGTTGCAATCTGTGTTTAAACTAAACTCATTTATGCCTTGCCAATTTAAATATTCAAGAGCCAGAAGATGCGAATGAGAACTTGTGCACGCTGTAAGAAGATTTGTGTGTGCACTCATCCGAAGCAGGAATGCGGAAACATTCAATACAGTAAAACTGCACATTTTAGAGTGGCCTTTTATTGTGGCCAGCCTAAGCCACACCTGTGCAATAATCATGCTGTCTAATCAGCATCTTGATATGCCACACCTGTGAGGTGGATGGATTATCTCAGCAAAGGAGAAGTGCTCACTAACAGATGTTTGACAGATTTGTGTACAATACGAGAGAAATGGGCATTTTGTGTACATAGAAAAAGTCTTAGATCTTTGAGTTCAGCTCATGAAAAATGGGGGCAAAAACAAAAGTGTTGCATTTATAATTTTGTTCAGTGTATTATATCGTCATACCCTGGGCTAAACTCCTAATCTGTATCTCATAATTACCCATCAGCCATTCCATATTTAAATGTGCCAGTCATTCAGGAAAATTTAACTATATAAAAATCACACAGACCAAGCAAACAACCACAGAAACACTAATTAGCCTTCATTAACCCATGCAAAATACACATTATAACAGCACATTTACGTCAATCTACTTACTCTTTCGCTGTGTAAACAACATGTGCGAGTAGCTAAAAGGATTTCATGTGTGAACCCTGTTAAACACAGCCAGGACATAGACACGTGAAGATGAAAGCAGTAGAAAAGGATCTCAGAGCCCCAGAGGAGCATTTAAGAGACACCAGACTGAAAGAGACCTCAAGTAACTTCACTCATGCAGAAGAGGCTCATCCAAAGACAAACAGAGAGAGATCTTCAACTGGGAGAAATGTGAGGATCTAAGGACAGTAGAAAAGCAAAGAACATGCACAACATAATTACGTCACTTATGAAAAGTGTTTGAGTGGCGTAAAGAGGACATGCTGAATCTCTTTGAATCCCTCCACGCGTTACCCGCTAAAAATGTTCTTAATTAAAATGTGTTAATTTAACACAAACATACTACACAAACTAGTGCTGAGCTTTCAATTTCAAAAATCACAGAATCCATCACAAACAGAACTTACTGTATAAAGCGTAATGTCACCGAATTTTTGGATGAATAAATCAAAAGTAGGATTTTATAATAAATCAAATCAAATATGGACAAGTGTCTGTGAATAATAAAGTTAAAAAGACTGCTATGAAAATCTAAAGTCTGCATGCTCTGCGTGTCTATGAATGCATGCCACAGTTTCGTCTACTGCACACATACTGAAGCACACGTGACGCTCGTGGTGTTTTCAACGTCTGCTAACGCACATATCCACAAAGAAACACAAAGGTCTTCCTGACAACCTGTCAAAATAAAAGTCTGGTTAAACTCCAAGTAATTACAACAGAAAAATATACATAGTGTACTTCTTTAAGTAAATAATCCTTAAATATTAAAATAATAATAAAATTAATTAATTAATTAATTAGTAGTTTATAATAAATAGTTTATTAAAACACACTGAAAAGGTCTTCATTACAACCCTGCCAAAATAAAAGAACTTACGAAATAAATATATTCCTATTGCACAGTAGAATGTAGTTCTATTACTTAAAGTAATAATAATAATAATTTATTAAAACAATATTTTTAAGGATAATTTAACTTTTTATTTGAGTACATTTTAAGAGGTAAACTAAATTGATTAGGTCAATTTTTATAAACAGAATTTGAAATCACACATTTTTAAATTTTATCCCTTAAAACGGATCACCAAAAGTACATATTTAAACTTTTTCGTTTTTTTTTTTTTTTTTTTTTTCATTTGGAGAACAAGAGCGATTTAAAACAATCGTCTTTGGTTCACTGCAGTTTTAAGGAGAAAATACTCAGCAATGGTGTTGATTTATAAATTTGTACTTGTTTGTCTTAGATCAGGGGTGGGGAACGTTGATCCTGGAGGGCCACTCTCTTGCAGAGTTTAGCTCCAATCCTAATCAAACACACCTGAAGCTAATCAAGGTCTTCAGGATTACTAAAGTTACAGGCAGGTGAGTGTTTTTGTCAGGGTTGGAGCTAACTCTGCAAGAGAGTGGCCCTCCAGGATCAACGTTCCCCACCCCTGTCTTAAAGCATATTAAAAACACCACATAGACATAAACAACATTAAAAACTTGATTTTCACCACAGGGGGTCTTTAAAGTAAATTTGTATTTGACATTACAAATGCTTTTATGTACACCTGACAATAAGCCACTATAAACTTGCATAAAGAAAAATACTGTGATATACTGTGAAACCGCCAGAATCTTAAAAAAATACTGTGATATAGATTTTGGTCATACCACCCAGCAGCACTACACTGAACATTTTGTCACAACTTAATTTCACAGTGTACAATCCACTTTTTTACTTCATCTGTTTGTGTTAAGCCTACATGTTGGCCTTCACTGAAACCGAGCAGGGGACATCTAGTTCACAGCTTGTTTTGCAAGAAGCTGAATGGGGACAGTAAATGTTGAAAGTGTTTTTCAACAAGATGAGAAACTTGTTAGCCTTTAATGTTCAGTTATATTGGGAATTACAAGAGTTTCTGCTGATTTATGCCTCTAATGCAACGGTTGTCAAACTGTTTGGTCATGTGGGATTGGAATTAAAGTCAGCATGAAATCGAAATTGACAATTTGTATTTTTTAAATGGAACGTTGCAGTGTTAATTAGAAATGATTTATCCATGCACATACTTTTTTTTTTATTCACGTGCCCTCATAATCAGTATCTTTCCCTTCCTCGTCGGCACTGATAGCCTCATGGGCAAACTCATAGCACCTTGTTTTCCTGTCTCTAAACCCTACAGGGCTACAGACTGCGACCAAATGGTCGCATTTTACAACCTTTTTTCCTGCTGGTGTGACTGAGTTTTGTTAGAGGTCGCACTGGTGCCACCAGCACATTGCCGAACTGATAGGAGCTGCCTTTTGTTGCATATGAGAAACATAAGACGGCAAACGAAAGTAAAAAAGGAAACTGCACTACTCATTTGAGCAACGCTGCATGGACATTTTAAATTCAGCTCAGAATTCTGTAATAAACCACATATATCAGATCAAACAGCGCTGACATGGAAACATTATGCTAAGAACAAAAAAGTTATAAAAGGCTCTTCAATCCATAAATCACCAGCATTCACCATGGAGTTAATGTATCAACCCTAACTCTAACCCCGTATTGTGGAGGGGAACAAAATATTTTTATTTAGGTTGGTTTGACTACCTTTTAATAGTGAAGTCAATGAAGCACTTATGGCGCCAGACATGTGGGGTTGGGGTGGGGGGGTTGTAGTGAAGTGAAAAACAAAAACTTTTCTTTAAATTGTGACTGAATTACTCCTTTTATAATCGCTGAAGCTGTCTGTCAGTTCAATATGATATTAGAACACTGCTACATTTAATAAGAGTTTAATATTTAAAATTTCCATATAAAAACTTGGTTTTTGAACATTACTGCTGTTAAAAGATTAATTGTATCTGCATCTCAATTCAAGCTCAGTGCTTTACTGTCAAATTTCCAATTAACAAACATGTAATATTATCAACTGCACTTATTAATGCAAAACAAAAGTCATTTTTTGATTAAATTAACTTTATGATTAAAAATCCACAGTACAACTTAGTGTACAACCGTTGCTACTGCTCTCAAGTCTGGACTGGAGCCCTGGCCTACCCTAAACCTAACCGCATTACTTTACAAATCATGCACTAGGTGTTAAATGTTTGGAGGTCATCATAACATCGTATTTTGCAAGGAACCACATGAAAATAAGTTTTTGTTAATTGTAAGCTGCCACTTTAATCATAAAAGTTATTGGTGTCTTACTCCCCCTAGAGCTAATTTCAGCTGGAAAATGCAATGTATAGGTATGTTTTTGGAGTTCTGCAAAAATGTAGGTAGAGGCACTACCTAGCCTAGTTTTAAATAGTTTGGACATGGTATAACTCATGCCTATATGACCCAGAAACCATACCAACCAACCAGATTTGTGAATAAAATCTACCACCATCCATAATGTCAGGTTTAGCTCATTATCAATTCTCAATTATCACACACCTCCACATTTGCCTGGCAAGCTGTCTGGAAAATTCACGTGTGATAATTAGTACAATGAACCTCCACTGAAACCTATTGTCGTAAAGCCTGCAGGTGATGTTAAACTAGGCCAGGAACTCTGCATGAACTTCCTAGCTTTTTATATGAGCTGATTCATTTCACAAGAAACAATTTCCAAAACTATAATGAAAGTGCAGCCATCAGTCACAACTCGAGTTGTGACAGATGACCTGAGTTGTGACAGAAGAATATTCAACATCGAAGCAAACAATGCAGTTTATGAAACTTGCATGACTTTATTTGCATTTGTGTGTTGTTGTTTGTTTAAGGGCATGTGGCAAATCTTTTTTTAATCTGGGCAGTTCTGCTGAGAGGGGCTGAGAGGGGCTGAGAGAGAGAGAGAGAGAGAGAGAGAGAGAGAGAGAGAGAGAGAGAGAGAGAGAGAGAGAGAGAGAGAGAGAGAGAGGGAGGCTGCAGTAAGATGGAGCACCTTTCTTCCAGATTTATATTAATTCTTCTTGAATCACACACCTTAATATAAATATGAGACCCTTCAGTCCCCAACCACCGCTCTGTTGAAACCCCTCTATTAACATCACTCACGTCTTATTTCACTCGCATTTATCATCATCATGCTCATTGCTCACACACACTCTCTCTCTCTCTCTCTCTTTTCCACTCTACCCTCCTCCTTCAAACTGCAGTATGGGAGACAGGAGCCAAAGGAGCACACTACAATTGTTACTATTCATACCATTTAAAAAAAAAAAAATGGCATTTTTGTGGGTATTTAAATACATTTTAAAACAACTTTTCAAATAAAAATGGTTTAACACGATTGTTTTCATGCCATGTTTAAACAATACAAAAACAACACGCTTTCATTCTTCAAAATACTATTACTTTCAAATATGTTATGACTTTATTCTTGAAACTTTGTGATATGGGGCTTATGATAGTGTTTTCAAAACATTACTTAATTTTCCAAAAAATTATATTTTTATTTTAATGTGGCGCTAAGACAGCATCATTTTTTATTAAACAACTGATGTGTTCTGGAATCATCAGTTGTTCAATATATTGTATGACAGTATACTTTATATAAAGACTAAACTAATCAAATAATCATTTGCCTACCACTTAGAGCGTTTACACGATAATGTACAGAAACGTTTTTCACGTACTAAAGGGTGCAGATTCCGCTTTTTTTTTGTATATATATATATATATATATATATATATCCTAATTAAATTTATAATCAAAGCCTTAATCAATATTATCCTCCTATATTATTATAATGATTTTATATGATTCTTTCCAGTTATGATATTACTTAGTCAATAGAACCACTGTTCATTGTTTCTTCATTTATGTTTTCTAAAGTTTGTATTTGGTCTCTGAGGAGTGACTGAGGGTCTGGCCTAGGAATGTGTGATGTGTCGCTAAACACTTGATAGCAGAACATGTTGTCATGTGTTTGGATTTTGGAGGTATCACACACCCCTAACATGCCAGGAGTGCAGTAACAGTTCTTGCTCACTTCCATAGATGAATATGGATTGTACTGAAACACTAAAGAATTATGGTGAATACTGTCTGCACATCTTACTGAGAGAAAGCACATGTTATCAGTATGTTTTGGGAAATGTTCTGGTCAGAACTGGAGCTCAATCAACTCCAACCCTGGAGTGTATCTGTGTATGTGCGCAGTATTCTGTGTTACAGATCAGTATTGAAGGTGTACAACGGGCATCCTAGGGAGAGTGACAGGATGTTGTTCTGCACAAGCTGGCGCCTGCTCCAGACCTGGAAGGTCACTACGTGCTTAATCCCGAGGTGAAAGCGCGAACAAGTGATCTATGGACACGTGAATCTGATTAACTGACAATGTGTGGAAATTTACCATGACTGTCTGTTTTCTCTTAGCCAATCAGAATCATTCAGCTTGCAGTAATGATGTGGCTAGACCTTGAAAAGAGTCTAACTGCTGAGAAATTGTATGTATGAAAAGCTGGGAGAAAAACTGCAAACTATTCTTCAGTAAATGTTTCCTTAATTAACTGCACTCCTGAGTCTTGGTCTTCATTCTTCACTACTGGTCTTGGGTGCTAAACTGTTATCCCCAAACAGTACAGATGACAACATAGTCAGAACGATCCCCATAGGTCAAAAGGAGTCAAAAAGGATCTGCGAAAACGACTAAAAATGCTGTTCTGCATACCAAGCCAGTAGTTGTTGATGTCACAAGAAACACTACGCGCCTATAGAATAAGCAAACATGCATGATGCCACAGTTTTCACAAATTCACTTTTTTGTTGTTTACATGGAGATAATAGCGGTATTGTTGAACATCTAACATGAATCATTACAGAAATCACTGGTCACAGATTAGGCATTACAATTACTTGCATGTTGTCCCATTATTGTCCATATAGTAAAAGTCTGTTTGCAAAGCCTGCAGCGATACTCTGACTGATTTACCAAAGAATCCACAGTGAAATGTAACAAATACAAATAAACAATGCTCAACTGAGACACTCAAATTGCTGAAAATAAATAACTACATTCCTAGCATTAGCATCCTTTAGACTGGAAGGTAATGTTATTTGTAGTCCATCCTGTATTGCTCTTCTCTCATAATCCCTTTAAAAATAATGATCAGTCCTGATTCTAGAACTCCTAGAACTCAAATTATCTCACAAAGCATTTTAGCGCTAAAACCAGCTCCTAAATCTGTGAAAAGTTAGGGGTAGTCAAGAGGACTCATTAGAGGAAACTCTTACCTAAGAAGTTTTACTGCTATTTAGGAGAAATCTTAGTGGCAAGATAAAATTGTGAATACAGCCCCTGTTCTCTTGGTTTGTTCAGAGTCCGGGTCACTCTGAAAAGAGTCTCAGTCTGCTTGCACACAAGGCGTTTGCTAACAGAGCAATCGCACCAGAGTTTGTTTTAATTTAACCAAACCTGCCTAGTGTCAACACAGCCTTAGAAGTCTAGCATATGTCACCAGAGAGAAGTCTGTAGAGTCATTGGAAGCAAAAGTTCATGACCTCATTTTTTTTTCATTCACATTAAGATGCATTAAAAAATAGAATAGCTTTTTTTAGCCCATATGCATACAACTGCTAAAATTAGCACCACAGAGAAGAAAAAAAACAAACATACAATATTAAATAATAAAGCAAAATTCATTTGAGGTGTGTTCTTATACTTGAGATATAGTGAGATTATGCAACAATTGCCCCAAACCACCTACAAAGGCTTATTTAATACTGTATATTCATGGTACTATTACTTCTAGCACGTGTCGTATACCAAAGTCTGCCCTGCCTCCCCTACATAGTGCGCTCTAAGGATTATTTTCCTTCTGAATGCTACATTACAGAGCTGAAGGCTATAGCAAAGGCTTCAAACATCCCTCTACTTCAAAGATCCTATAATACTGCCCCCTCACACACACACACACACTCCTGACCACTCTCTCAGAGATCACACACTCTTTAGGAACAGAGAAGGAGATTCGTCTCTTCCTATCCCCCCTTGGTCTCTTCATTACTGCCTCTGTCTATCTCCAGGGCCCTTGTTCTAGTGTTCATTTTTTTGTGCACTTGTCCACTGTGTTGCTCTCCTCCAGTGATAGCCCTCTTTAAGCTGTGGACACAAAACCCCTGTTGTTCCTTCTGTCATATAGCTTGCTCTTTACTTCCTGTCCTTTTCTCTCTCTTTTTCTCTATGCTCCAGTGTTGCCAGTAGTCTCCATTGGGAACGGGTGACTCACAGATGAAGGGGGGCTCATGGGTACAGGAAGTAATGAGGGAGCTGGCAAGGGCAGCTGATCAAATTAATAAAAGAAAGGAAAGGAGTGAGACACGGGAGGGGGTGGGCACTACTACACGCTGTGTGATGGAATGACTGCAAATATACAAGCACACGGGAGACCGGGGCTAGTTGTCACAACCACACTAGGGAACACTGAGGCAAAGTATATAATGCAAAATAGGAATTTTAGAAAATAGATTTTAACCGAAAAGATGTTCTCAGCACAAACGTTTTTTTTTTTTTTTTCAAATGTGTCAGGTTGTATTTCATATTATCATTTATATTTCATTAAATTAGTACATTATATTATTTATGCTTTTATTTTGTTTATAATATTTATTAATAAATGACTAAACATTATAAATTGGGTGTTGTCACAAAAGGTCTACACTACCACTCAAAAGTATGGGGTCAAAAATACATAACTAATATTGTGAAATATTATTATAATTTAAAAAAGTTTTGTATATTTTAATATATTTTAAAATCAAATGCATTCCTGTGATGGCAAAGCTGGATTTTCAGCATCATTACTCCGGTCTTCAGTGTCACATGAGCTTTCAGGAATCATTCTAATATGCAGATTTGGTGCGCAAGAAACATTTCTTCTTATTATCAATGTTGAAAACAGTTGTGCTGCTTAATATTTTTGTGGAAACTGGGTTTTTTTCAGGATTCTTTGATTAATAGAAGGTAAAAAAACAGCATTATTTGAAGCTGGAAACTTTTGTAACATTATAAATGCCTTCACTTTTCACTGTTTAATGTGTCCTTGCAGAATAGAAGTAATTTATTTTAAACCAGTAAAATCTTTCTGATTCCATCCGAACGGTAGTGTTTGAATGTCCGACAAACTGTAATTTTCCTTGGAAACAGCGGAGGAAATATTAAATAACGTTTGTGTAACAGCCTATATAATAGGCTCAAAAATAAACTCTTGAACTCTGAGAAGTAAAAACTGTGACAGCTATAGTCCCAGTCTCCTTATAAACATACAGGTAGAAAGAGATACAAAGAATAAGAGATAGTAAGCACAGTTTGACTAGGGACTACCATATGAAAGAAAAGTAAAAGAGTAAGATAATGAATATTATTTTTCCAATTGAGTTTCCATCAATAATACACACACTAAAGCAAGCCTGTCCTAAGTTGCAAAGATCAATACAAACTATTATCCCCTTTCTCTTTCTTTCTTTCTTTTGGCACCCCTTCATTTGAAGATAAAGACCTAAAGAGTTTCATTTCTGCTATTTCTGAGGACCAAATGTTCCCATAAGGACAATAAAACCTGAAAATTGTACTACTGTGGGAAGCAGCCAACGGTACCCACAAGAAAAGCAGCTTAATAAATGTAGTAAATAATGTCTTAATGAAAATCTAAAAATGCAGAAAGTTTTGTGAGAGGGTTAGGCAATAGAAAATATAATTAGCTGGATATTAAAACAACAGAAGTAAATGGAAAGTCCCCACCTCTGTGTGTGTGTGTGTGTGTGTGTGTGTGTGTGTGTGTGTGTGTGTGTGTGTGTGTGTGTGTGTGTGTGTGTGTGTGTGTGTCCCTGGTTTACTTCAATGAATCCCGGAGGATCCTCTGCTGCCAAGCAACAAAAGCTGAACAGAGGGTCATAATAAGGTTGAGTTATCAGTCACGCCTAACGCTATTAAATACCTGTATGCACTGAAACACATGCACATATCCATACAAACGTAGTTATTCTCAAAGACACACAATGGCTTTCATTTCATGTAGAGCCACGCACACACACACACACACACACACACGGAGTGAAAGGTATCGTGATGGACATCTCTGATAGAGAGCGGGATATTACAAGCAGAGCAAGTCATGGTAGAGCTCACTGCTTTATGATTAAGCCTGTGAGACATTGATATGAAGATATTTATCTGCTTCAGAGCTTCAAATGAAGCAGGTTTGTGTGAGGAAGCTGTGATTTCTGGAGAGACAATACAAGACATGGCATATCACTGATTTTTGAGATAAGGGACAAAACATCTTTTAGAAGTAAATTTTTATTATTTAACCCTTAAAATGGCAAGACCATAAAGAGATATCAGAAAATTCATGTATTGCTATTTTCCATCTTATTAGGACACAAATAATACAACTTTTAATTTTAATGTTTGCATCCCCCAGGATACGTCGCCACTTTGGGGGTATAAATTCATTGAAAACAGAATTCTTGTTTGGCAATGGCTTTTACAACATTTTAAACATTTTATTCTCTAAAAACATACAATAAACATTCTTTGTACCACATTCTGATAAACAATAAGTGATAAACTATTTATGAATACATGTATAAGTTACTCATACAAGTTAATTCAACACATTTATTTTTCTGTCACAGCTTTCTGTAAATATTCTTTCAAAGACATTTCTAAAGTCAGCGTGCTAACAAGCACATTCACAAAGGCGATTTGCATACATTCACAAAATATAACGTGCGGTACTAACATATTCTGAATATGAAGTTGGACTAACAGTTGGTATTGATCCATCTTTGAGAAGCAACTTTTGTGCAAAGCCTGCATTTTACTGATCCTCATTTGCAAAGCAGCCCGTGTACATTGTTTTCAGAACATGTTTGTATGAATCATTCAGTAAACATGATGAAAAGACCTAAATAGGACCAAAAATTAACGGTCCCCTAAAGGTACTGAAACCATTATGGGAATGTATAGTGTAGAGACCACTATACACTCTACACTGAACAAGATATGTTGCAGTACAATCCCGAATGAAACGTCCCCATCTGACTAACAGGGAACCATATGGGAATGTTCCGTTAATGTCCCAAATGTCCTCTTTGTAACATTGTTATGCGACTATAGAATAAAAATGGAACGTCACCCTAAAGTCATATAAGGAATGTCATTATCTGACCAACAGAAGACCACGTGGGAATGTTTTGTTAACATCCCAAATAGCCTCTTTGTAACGTTTCTATGTGACCATAGAATAACCAAAATGGAACGTCCCCCTAAAGTCATAAGGAACCTTGAACTGCGGCACTTTCATAACCAAAAGAGGACGTTTTAGGAACGTCCCTAATGTTCTGTAACGGTTCAGGATTTTCATAACCTTTAGAGAACTTTTAGACTTTAATAGTTTTTGTATTGTTTGATATATTACAGCTCTCTACCTTTCAATTTAAATGTATATTTTTGAATCCGTTGCATTTTTTAAACACTTTGGCAGTTTTACATTGTGACCTCATGCTGAGAATTGGATATATTACGTGTATTTTCCAAGTATAGAGCATGTATTTAAAATAATACTACAGAAATTATTTAAAAATAAAAGCATGTCCTGAGTATCCAGATTTCCTTAAGATGTAACTTTAAGTATTTGTATTAATTTCTTTATTTTTAAAATAAAGAGGGCTTTTGTGTGTAGGACATGTTTTGTCCCTTATCTCAAGAATCAGTGATATCTGCCGGAACAAGCTTGCTCATTTTTGACTTCTGCTTCATTCCACTCATTAATATTTCACTATATGGTTATGTATCGCATCCTTAGACGTTCTGCGAATGTAGTATTCCAGTAGTAAGCTGTCAGGCAAATAGTTATCCAGTGAGCCCTGTGGCCTACATAATAAGGTGGCTCTGTTCCAAAACCTTAATAAACTGTTTAACGCCTAGTGCGCCCAACCCAGACACGAAGTTTGTGCCAAAACATATGCATCAAAATTTCATTTGCATGTATCCTTTAATAAAACAGCAATCCAAGAGTTTTCTAACAAGCTGAGTGAAAATGATCCAACATGGCAGACGGAACAAAAATAACCCAACTGACAGTGAATGCTGACAATCACTCCATCAAACTTACCAATAAAAAAACATAACCTTGATAATTAATAAAAATACAGACCAAAATAATCCAGGACCATTTTTTTTACCCCATATTTGTTTGTGCTGTGCCTGTTTATACTAACTTTATATGATCGCGTCTCGCGCAGTTCAGCTATAAGGTGTTTTTTTTTTTTTTTTTTCAAAGTAGGCTGCATGTCCAAAAAACATGGGTAATTGCCATGCCATATACATTTTGGTGATTTAGTGTACTCTTAATATGTGATGGAAAAAATGGTTGTTTACCTGCAGTCCACATTTGAGTCGTCCACATGCTTTACACGCAGGTGCATCTCTATAAAGGTCTTCTTCATCGCTGACAAACGATTCGAAGTTTTTTTTTTTGTTAGTTTTTTTCAGTTCATGTTTGATTTCAGTTCATTGTATGTAAATATCCACTTAACCCGATGTTCGTCTTCTTCTGTGTTGTTTTTCTAACAGCGTTTACCTAGTAAGAAATCGCTCCAAACGATTCAGTTTGAGTGAGTTGTATGAATGATGCGTCTCGCGAGCAACCGACTCAAAAGAGTGAGTCATTCGAGAGTGAATCGGGCATCGGTAGTTCTGATTCAGTCGACAGAAAATTCTGACACGCGACTTGATTTAATAAATATTGTCTGGGAAATTGTTTCTCTGGTGTGTCCCTCGCCAGATATTGATTTGGGAGTAAAATCACACTGATCATCAAGGCACAATTACTGAAATTGGCTTGGTAAATCACCACCTAACAGGCGATTCTGCAGGTAAATCTCAACAGGTAAAATCCATGTTGCTAGACACTTTATAGGCTACTGTATGGAATTACTTTTGTGCCAATAAAAATGAACGCAACTTTTTTTCAAGAAACTACTGAAAATATAAATTGAGTCTGAAAACTGAAACTAAACTAAAACTGAAAAAAATAATAATAAATAAATAAATACATCAACCGCAGGCAAAATTTTTGACTTTGTTATTAATACACTGCATGTTTTGCTAACTGTTTTCTCCTCTTTCTTTCGCTGATCTGTACTTACAAATGTAGGCTACTTCCAGAGTTTTCATTTACGATCCCTGAGTTTGTTAGCCATTCTGGCACAAATCCTTTAGCAGCGATGTGCTAGCCCCTTTAGGAGGCTACTTCATTGGCTACTGAATTTTTGATTGACAGCTTCTTTACCTGGGGCCCATTTCAGAAAGGAGGTTAAGTGAAAACTCAGAGTATGTTAACCCTGAAAAGAGTTTCAGAATGGGAGGTATGTTAAACCAGAGAAAGCAGGGTAAGTCAAGCCCGTTTCTGAAAGAGAGTGTTAGGTTTTTGCCCCTTCGTGCCTCATCCCAGTTTTCTGCATTGGCAATTGAATGAACAGATACTCAGTGCTGAGGGAGAGTGTAACATCTCATTTTAATTGATGTAGGATTGATAGTTATATACAAAGAATACAAGGGGTGTAGAAAAGGTTTAACCAATGAGAGAGAGAGTACATCATATATCTCAGGTTATAGGAATGTGATGCATATAGAAAAACAAGTCTAAATATGGTACTCTCCTTGTCCACCATCCAGGCTCTCCTTGAGCTCCTGAAGACCCTTCAATATCAACAGAAACCCTTAACAGAAACCTATTCCTTATAGGGACTGGTCCCATATGTTAAACATAGGAACATAGAGAATACAGCTTCCACATACAGAGAAAACCTTCTGTCCCATTTCTTTCAATGCTGAGACCAACATAAAATCTATCAGAGAGGTAACTTATACTCAGAGTCAGTCACCGGGGTAACTTACTCTGTGAACCTAACCTGGTCTGGAGCAGGTTTTCTTCGGTAAACCCAGAGTTTCTTTCAGTCTCCTCCCCCTTTTTAAAGCGCCAGCGGTGTTTAAATACTTCATTCATTCATTCATTCATGCTGCACAAATGCTTTTCATACTGAGTATTTTTTTCTTACCCTATTGGCAGATAATTAGCAACATAAGAAAAATGCACTTAAATTAGCTTTTTTTTTTTTTTTGTCCTCCAGGAAACAAGACTAAATACTTATGTAATTTTTCTTATGTAGGCAATGCACATTGATTTAAGCATCTTTTGATATTTTGACTGGAAATTACAGACAAAAGAAAAGCTTTTGCAGTGCAGGTACATTCATTCACTGTGAATATTTTCATCAAGAGGACACTGTCAAAATGACAAAAATAGCATCCTGTAGATGAGAAGAGAAGGCAATAATTTGTAGGGAGTTACATTCATGTCAGGAGAGGATATTTTGCTTTATCCACATGTATATTTATTTGAGCAGTACCATGTTTTAATGATAGTTTCTATATAATATCAGGGATGCAGAGCATATTAGTAAGGCCGCTGTATGCAGAGAGGTAGGAAAGTTTGCCTCACTCTCACGTGAGCTCTTTCTGAATATGTTTGTGTGGTTTCCTGGGCACAAACCCATGAGAGCCTCAAATAGGAGTTTCACAGGACTGCAGGTCAGTGGTGTAGAAATCAGGTTAAATGATGTTCACTTGATATCTTGTTGCAACCTCTGGAAGAAACCTAATAATTAGAATTTCCTTTTGGATTTCCAATATGGTTGGATATCCAATATTCCCATCATCGCACCTTCCGAAAATGAAACAGAATACCCGTAATTCTCAAATATAACAAGTTGGATTAGAAAACATTATGTGAAAAGAGCATTAGACTATGAGGTAAAAACTTCTGCACACTAAAATAGACACTGAATGACATTTATTTAATATGTCAAATGTTTGTAAAGTCCTGAATCCTACACCCATTAACCTTTTATGCTTAAAGCAAAGCTTTACCTGATTAAATCATATTTTTATACTTAATTTCTTGTTTAGTTCAATAACTTGCCGTTCTGCCAGTTTTCACCTCTGATATTATAACAATGATTTACCCGGAAGTATGCGGACGTCATTTTGTTGGGTGCTGTTGTCATGGTGAATCGTAATTTCGGAGCTCCATTGATCGTGGCTTTTCGTAGTCTTGGTGTACGCACTTAACTCAGAGTCAGTCTACTCAGAGTTGATTGAACTACCTCAATTCAGCTGTTCTGAAACCCAAAACTCAGAGTTTCCCATCTCAGGGTAAGTTGACTCAGAGTTCAAGTTTAAACTCAGAGTTGGTTGAACCTCCTTATTGAAACAGGCCCCAGGAAGTAAAGATGTCAGTGTTGTTTACATGTGTGGACGTATCATAGCTGCTGTTGTTCATAAATACCAGTAGTGCTGTTGTACAATGACGATATTGTCGTGACCCAATGTGTATGAGCCAGGGTCTTTATTGTCCTTAGCAGTGCCGAATTTGTGTACACAATATACAGATTCACGACCTAGGAAGCTGGGAGCTGATTGAGACGCACCAAACGTTTGGGCTGGTGCGAGCGCACTAGGCCCCCCGTGCTTTAGGCAGCCCTGCGCCGGATGGATGCCCCTGCAAGTATCTGTACACTCTGACAACAACAAAAAACAACATATAAACAAAATAAAACATAAATATTGCATTATATTATAGCAGATGGTTTTCCAATGAGTTGTTTCTGGAGGGCTCTTTGTTAATTGCAGCTAATGAGTGGCCTGGACCAACTAGAACCCAGCTACTGTTTCAAAACATGTTCCAGCATACCAATATCTGAATTTTCCAGTAGGGTAACATACTGAAACAAACAAAACAAAAACTACTTTTTGAGTACTGTAGGATTAGTCTCATATTTTAACATCTTTTACTTGTGTTCAAAGAAAGAAAAAGGAAAGTACGGTCAAAAGGACTGATTAAATTAGGCTAAAAGAAAGATGGCTATGATAAGGCTGGACTGAGTGAGTCTGTTTCTGTTTCTTCATTAAAGTTTCATCGCCAGGCTGCTCTGATTTATTCCCTCCTGCAGGACAAACTCCAGACAGCTCCATCTCTCTCTCACACACTCACACACACAAACACACAAGCTTCACCTGTTAAGCAGCTGCATTCATGTTTCATTCCCTCTGCCATCCTTGGGGAGGCTCTGTATAGTACACGCACAGAAAGGCCGGACAATTAATATGACACCGTGCTCCTGTTGCTGATACAAAATCTGCTTTCCTCATTTCAGTGCAAACTCTAATTGTTACTCGAGAAATATCCGAGCTGCCCATGGATCAGTGTTCATTCCGCTCTTAGAGGTTGCAATTTTCTGCTTGGTTTCATTTCATTTCCCCTTATTCAACTTGTAGGGTCCAAAATGTTAA